>CM051025.1:3693893-4293893 GCA_027627225.1 Congeria kusceri
AGACAGTCAAAGACAGTCACAGACAGTCTCAGACAGTCACAGACAGTCACAGACAGTCACAGACAGTCACAGACAGTCACACAGACAGTCACAGACAGTCACAGACAGTCATAGATAGTCAAAGGCAGACACAGACATACACAGACAGACACAGACAGACACAGACAGTCACAGACAGTCACAGACAGACAGACAGCAAAGACACACAGAGAGTCACAGGCAGACAGACAGACAGTCTCAGACGGACCGTCTCAGACAGACAGAGAGTCTCAGACAGAGAGTCTCAGACAGACAGTCGCAGACGGACAGACTCAGACATACAGTCTGAGACGGACAGTATCACACAGACAGTCTCAGACGGACAGTCTCAGACAGACAGTCTCAGACGGACAGTCTCAGACGGACAGTCTCAGACGGACAGTCTGAGACACACAGTCTCAGACGGACAGTCTCCGACGGACAGTCTCAGACGGACAGTCTCAGACGGACAGTCAGACAGACAGACAGACAGACAGACAGACAGACAGACAGACAGACAGACAGATAGACAGACAGACAGACAGACAGACAGACAGACAGACAGACAGACAGACAGACTGAGAGACAGACAGACAGACAGACAGACAGTCACAGACAGTCGCAGACAGTCACAGACTGTCACAGACAGTCACAGACAGTCACGGACAGTCACGGACAGTCACAGACAGTCACAGACAGTCACAGACAGTCACAGACAGTCACAGAGAGTCACAGAGAGTCACAGACAGTCACAGACAGTCAAGGACAGTCACATACAGACACAGACAGACACAGACAGACTCAGACAGTCACAGACAGTCACAGGCTGTCACAGACAGAGAGTCACAGACAGACAGACAGTCACAGACAGACAGACAGTCACAGACAGAGAGTCATAGACAGACAGACAGTCACAGACAGACAGTCTCAGACAGACAGACAGACACACAGACTGACAGACAGACAGACAGACAGACCGACAGACAACAGACAGACAGACAGACAGAAAGACAGACAGACATACAGACAGACTGACAGACAAACAGACAGAGAGAGAGACAGACAGTCACAGACAGTCACAGACAGTCACAGACAGTCACAGACAGTCACAGACTGTAAAAGAACGTCACAGACAGTCACAGACAGTCACAGACAGTCACAGACAGTCACAGACAGTCACAGACATTCACAGACAGTAACATACAGTCACACAGACAGTCACAGACAGTCACACACAGTAACAGACAGTCAAAGACAGTCACTCACAGTCACAGACAGTCACACACAGTCACAGACATTCACAGATAGTCACAGACAATCACAGACAGACACAGACAGTCACAGACAGTCACAGACAGTCACAGACAGTCTCAGACAGTCACAGACAGTCATAGACAGTCAAAGGCAGACACAGACTTACACAGACAGACACAGACAGACACAGACAGTCACAGACAGAGAGACAGTACAGACAGGCAGACAGTCACATACAGACAGACAGACAGTCTCAGACGGACTCTCTCAGACGGGCAGTCTCAGACAGACAGTCTCAGACGGACAGACTCAGACAGACAGTCTGAGACGGACAGTCTCAGATAGACATTCTCAGACGGACAGTCTCAGACAGACAGTCTCAGACGGACAGTCTCAGACACACAGTCTCAGACGGACAGTCTCAGACGGACAGTCTCAGACGGACAGTCTCAGACGGACAGTCTCAGACGGACAGTCTCAGACGGACAGTCTCAGACGGACAGTCTCAGACAGGCAGACAGACAGACAGACAGACAGACAGACAGACAGACAGACAGACAGACAGACAGACAGACAGACAGACATACAGTCAGCCAGACACATAGACAGACAGACAGACAGACAGTCACAGACAGTCACAGACAGTCACAGACAGTCACAGACAGTCACAGACAGTCAAAGACAGTCACATACAGACACAGACAGACACAGACAGACACAGACAGTCACAGACAGTCACAGGCAGTCACAGACAGGCACAGAGAGTCACAGACAGACAGACAGTCACAAACAGACAGACAGTCACAGACAGACAGTCACAGACAAACAGACAGTCACAGACAGTCACAGACAGTCACAGACAGAGAGACAGTCACAGACAGTCACAAACAGTCACAGACCGTCGCAGACAGTCACAGACAGACACAGACAGACAGACAGACAGACAGACAGACAGACAAACAGACAAACAGACATACAGACAAACTGACAGACAGTCGCAGACAATCACAGACAGACATAGACAGTCACAGACAGTCACAGACAGTCACAGACAGTCACAGACAGTCACAGACAGTCACAGACAGTCACAGACAGTCACAGACAGTCACAGACAGTCACAGACAGTCACAGACAGTCACAGACAGTCACAGACAGCCAGACAGTCACAGACAGTCACAGACAGTCGCAGACAGTCACTGACAGTCACAGACAGTCACAGAGAGTCACAGACAGTCACAGACAGTCACAGACAGTCACAGACAGTCACAGACAGTCACAGACAGACACAATTACTTTTAACAACTTGAACAATAATCGTCAAGGCATTTATCCATGAAGCTGAAAGCTGCTTCCCATCCGCATGTCTGAACATTGAAATGGTATGTTACAAATTGACAGATATTATATAGGCATATTGGCCCGCTCATATGAGTACTATTCATTAGACACGATATATGTTTTTGTTTAAAACACATTCTATTTTCTTTTGCTTTTGGTTTTCTTCTATGTCTTGCCACAGTCTTGTTATGATCCCACTTAATGTCGATTACGAATTATAGTTAGTGAAAAAATGTTATTTTTATGTAAGAGGAGACAACCAAATAGTAAGCGGAGATAACGAAATATTGGCTACAAATAGTTAGTTGTCGGTGAACTTGATTTATACTTAGGTGAGCGACCACGAACACTTTGACCATCTTGTTTAGATACATTCATCTGTATCAACTGGGTACCCTATTATTACAGAGTATGCAACACATTTTAACCAGACAGACATAGCTATTTTGATATTTTTTGCAGCAATGATGTTTATTGACAATAAATGATGTTAATAATAATAAATAATTGATTTAATACCAACAACTGGCTTTTAAGGAGCGTGTAGTTGGGCTCTGTTATCGGAATGTTTATTTCAGTACAGACCTAAATCTTAAGATGTTGTTTTTTTTTTCAAAGAATTATTATTTTGCACAAGATATGTATTGAGTCAGTTCTATTGATGTTTGAACTATAACTGTACTTAATTATGTTTGACATACATGTATGTTATTATTGATATGTATATATTTTAAATATATCAATGATCAATTCTTTGGTACGAAAAATGCATACAAGTCAACGGAGTTTGAACTAAAATTAGAATCCGATGCAGTTCTCTTGGATTAAAAACTGAATAATCAAGGCTTTCCTTCATTTCATTTAAGCCCAACATGTATGATAGAGTCTGCTAAGTGAACATTAACTTGTTTAAGAACCCCTGCCTGTATAAATCGTACTTCCTGTGCACAATAAATAGGCCACTGGATGTGCGTATATTATCATAGAAATGGCCATTTACTGTGGCCATAGGCCACTGGATGAGCGTATATTCAAATACAAAAAGGCCATTTACTGTGGCCATAGGCCACTAGATGAGCATATATTCACATAGAAAAGGCCATTTACTGTGCCCATAGGCCACGGGATGTGCGTATATTCACATAGAAAAGGCCATTTACTGTGGCCATAGGCCACTGGATGTGCGTATATTCACATAGAAAAGGCCATTTACTGTGGCTATAGGCCACTGGATGTGCGTCTATTCACATACAAAAGGCCATTTAGTGTGGCCATAGGCCACTGGATGTTCGTATATTCACATAGAAAAGGCCATTTACTGTGGCCATAGCCCACGGGATGTGCGTATATTATCATAGAAATGGCCATTTACTGTGGCCATAAGCCACTGGATGTGCATATATTATCATAGAAAAGGCCATTTACTGTGGCCATAAGCGACTGGATGTGCATATATTCACAGAGAAAAGGCCATTTACTGCGGCCATAGGCCAATGGATGTGCGTATATTCACATAGAAAAGGCCATTTATTGTGGCCATAGGCCACTGGATATGCGTATATTCACATAGAAAAGGCCATTTAATGCGGCCACAAGCCACTGGATGAGCGTATATTATCATATAAAAGGCCATTTACTGTGGCCACAGGCCACTGCATGTGCATATATTATCGTAGAAAAGGCCATTTACTGTGGCCATAGGCCACTGGATGTGCGTATATTATCATACAAAAGGCCATTTACTGTGGCCAAAGGCAAATGGATGAGCGTATATTATCATAGAAAAGGCCATTTACTGTGGCCATAGGCCACTGGATGTGCGTATATTATCATAGAAATGGACATTTACTGTGGCCATAGGCCACTAGATGTGCGTATATTATCATAGAAATGGCCATTTACTGTGGCCATAGGTTACTGGATGTGCATAAACTATCATAGAAATGGCCATTTACTGTGGCCATAAGCCACTGGATGTGCGTATATTCACATAGAAAAGGCCATTTACTGTGGCCATAGGCCACTGGATGTGCGTATATTCACATAGAAAAGGCCATTTACTGTGGCCATATGCCACTGGATGTGCGTATATTATCATAGAAATGGCCATTTTCTGTGAACATATGCCACTGGATATGCGTATATTCACATAGAAATGGCCATTTACTGTGGCCACAAGCCACTTGATGTGCGCATATTATCATACAAAAGGCCATTTACTTCGGCCACAGGCCACTGGATGTGCGTATATTATCATACAAAAGGCCATTTACTGTGGCCATAGGCCACCGGATGTGCGTATATTATCATAGAAAAGGCCATTTACTGTGGCCAAAGGCCACTGGATGTGCGTATATTATCATAGAAAAGGAGATTTACTGTGGCCATAGGCCACTGGATGTGCGTATATTATCATAGAAATGGCCATTTACTGTGGCCATAGGCCACTGGATGTGCGTATATTATCATAGAAAAGGCCATTTACTGTGGCCATAGACCACTGGATGTGCGTCTATTATCATAGAAAAGGCCATTTACTGTGGCCATAGGCCACTGGATGTGCATATATTATCATAGAAAATGATATTTACAGTGGCCAAAGGCCACTGGATGTGCGTATATTATCATAGAAAAGGCCATTTACTGTGGCCATAGGCCACTAGATGTGCGTATATTATCATAGAAATGGCCAATTACTGTGGCCGAGGTTACTGGATGTGCATATATTATCATAGAAATGGCCACTTACTGTGGCCATAAGCCACTGGATGTGCGTATATTCACATGGAAAAGGCCATTTACTGTGGCCATAGGCCACTGGATGTGCGTATATTCACATAGAAAAGGCCATCTACTACGGCCATATTCCAATGGATGTGCGTATGTTATCATAGAAATGTCCATTCTCAGCGAAAATAGGCCACTGGATGTGCGTATATTCACATAGAAATGGCCATTTACTGTGGCCACAGGCCACTTGATGTGCGCATATTATCATAGAAAAGGCCAAATACTGTGGCCACAGGCCACAGGATGTGCGTTCATTATCATAGAAAAGGCCATTTACTGTGGCCATAGGCCACTGGATGTGCGTATATTATCATACAAAAGGCCATTTACTGTGGCCAAAGGCCACTGTATGTGCGTATATTATCATAGAAATGGCCATTTACTGTGGCCATAGACCACTGGATGTGCCTTTATTATCATAGAAAAGGCCATTTACTGTGGCCATAGGCCACTGGATGTGCTTAATTATCATAGAAAAGGCCATTTACTGTGGCCAAAGGCCACTGGATATGCGTATATTATCATAGGAAAGGCCATTTACTGTGGCCATAGGCCACTGGATGTGCGTATAATGTCATAGAAAAGGACATTTACTGTGGCCATAAGGCACTAGATGTGCGTATATTATCATAGAAATGGCCATTTACTGCGGCCATAGGTTAGTGGATGTGCATATATTATCATAGAAATGGCCATTTACTGTGGCCATAAAAAAAATACACTGGATGTGAGTATATTCACATAGAAAAGGCCATTTACTATGGCCAATGCCACTGGATGTGCGTATGCTATCATAGAAATGGCCATTTTCTGTGAACATAAGCCACTGGATTTGCGTATATTCACATAGAAATGGCCATTTACTGTGGACACAGGCCACTTGATGCGCGCATTTTATCATAGAACAGGCCATTTACTGTGGCCACAGGCCACTGGATGTGCGTATATGATCATAGAAAAGGCCATTTACTGTGGCAATAGGCCACTGGATGTGCGTATATTATCATAGAAATTGCTATTTACTGTGGCCATAGGCCACTGTATGTGCGTATATTCACATAGAAAAGGCCATTTTCTATGGCCATATGCCACTGTATGTGCGTATGTTATCATAGAAATCGCCATTTTCTGTGAACATAGGCCACTGGATATGCGTATATTTACATAGAAATGGCCATTTACTGTGGCCACAGTCCACTTGATGTGCGCATATTATCACAGAACAGGCCATTTGCTGTTGCCACAGGCCACTGGATGTGCGTATATTCACATAGAAAAGGCCATTTACTGTGGCCATAGGCCACTGGATGTGCATATATTATCAAAGAAAAGGCCAATTACTGTGGCCAAAGGCCACTGGATGTGCGTATATTATCATAGAAAAGGCCATTTACTGTGGCCATAGGCCACTGGATGTGCGTATATTATCATAGAAATGGCCATTTACTGTGGCCATAGGCCACTGGATGTGCGTATATTATCATAGAAAAGGCCATTTACTGTGGCCATAGACCACTGGATGTGCGTCTATTATCATAGAAACGGCCATTTACTGTGGCCAAACTCCACTGGATATGCGTATATTATCATAGGAATGGCCATTTACTCGGGCCTTAGGCCACTGGATGTGCGTATATTATCATAGAAATGGTCATTTACAGTGGCCATAGGCCACCGAATGTGCGTATATTATCATTGAAATGGCCTTTACTGTGAACATAAGCCTCTGGATGTGCGTATATTAACATAGAAAAGGCCATTTAATGTGGCAAAAAGCAACTGGATGTGCGTATATGATCATAGAAAAGGCCATTTACTGTGGCCATAGGCCACTGGATGTGCATATATTCACATAGAAAAGGCCATTTACTGTGGCCCTAGGCCACTAGATGTGCATATATTATCAAAGAAATGGCCATATACTGTGGCCAAAGGCCACTGGATATGCGTATATTATCATAGAAATGGCCATTTACTGTGGCCATAAGCCACTGGATGTGCGTATATTACCATAGAAATGGCCATTTACTGTGGCCATAGGCCACTACAGGTGCGTATATTATCATATAAATGACCATTTACTGTGGCCATAGGCCACAGGATGTGCATGTATTATTATAGAAATGGCCATTTACAGTGGCCAGAGGCCACTGGATGTGCGTATATTATCATAGAAATGGCCATTTACTGTGGCCATAGGCCACCGTATGAGGGTATATTCACATAGAAAAGGCCATTTACTGTGGCCATAGGCCACTGGATGAGCGTATATTCACATAGAAAAGGCCATTTACTGTGGCCATAGTCCACTGGATATGCGTATAATCACATAGAAGCGGCCATTTACTGTGGCCATATGCCACTGGATGTGCGTATATTCACATAGAAAAGGCCATATACTGTGGCCATAGGCCACTGGATGTGCGTATATTATCATAGAAATGGCCATTACAAGTGGCCATAGGCCACTGGATGTGCGTATATTCACATAGAAATGGCCATTTACTGCGGCCAGAGGCCACTGGATGGTCGTATGTTCACATAGAAATGGCCATAGGCCACTGGGTGTGCGTTTACTATCATAGAAATGGCCATTTACTTTGGCCATAGGCCACTGGATGTGCGTATATTCACATAGAAATGGCCATTTACTCTGGCCATAGGCCAGTGGAGGTGCGTATATTATCATAGAAAAGGCCATTTCCTGTGGCCATTGGCCAGTGGATGTGCGTATATTCACATAGAAAAGGCCATTTACTGCGGCGAGAGGCCACTGGATGGGCGTATTTTCACATAGAAATGGCCATATGCCACTGGGTGTGCATTTGCTCTCATAGAAATGGCCATTTACTGTGGCCATAGGCCACTGGATGTGCGTATATTCACATAGAAATGGCCATTTACTGTGGCCATATGCCAGTGGAAGTGCGTATATTATCATAGAAAAGGCCATTTACTGTGGCCATAGGCCAGTGGATGTTCGTATATTCACATAGAAAAGGCCATTTACTGTGGCCATAGGCCACTGGATGTGCGTATATTCACACACAAAAAACCATTTACTGTGGCCACAGGCCACGGGATGTGCGTTTATTCATTTAGAAAAAAACATTTACTATGGCCATCGGCCACTGTATGTGCGCATAATCACATAGAAAATGCCATTTACTGTGGCCATAGGCCACTTGATGTGTGTATATTATCATAGAAATGGCCATTTACTGTGGTCATAGGCCACTGGATATGCTTATATTAAATTAGCAATTTCAATTTATTGCGGCCATATGTCACTTAATTTAAGTATATTATCATAGAAAATGTCCTTTACTGTGGCCATAGGCCACTGGATGTGCGTGTATATTATCATAGAAATGGTCATTTACTGCGTCCATAGTCCACTAGATGTGCGTATATTCACATAGAAATGGCCATTTACTATGGCCATAGGCCACTGGATGTGCGTATATTCACATAGAAATGCCCATTGGCCACTGGGTGTGCTTTTTTTATCATAGAAATGGCCATTTACTGTGGCCATAGGCCGCTGGATGTGCGTATATTCACATAGAAATGGCCATTTACTGTGGCCATAGGCCAGTGGATGTGCGTATATTGTAATAGAAAAGGCCATTTACTGTGGCCATAGGCCAGTGGATGTGCGTATATTCACATAGAAAAGGCCATTTACTGTGGCCATAGGCCACTGGATGTGCGTATATTCACATAGAAAAAACTATTTACTGTGGCCACAGGCCACTGGATGTGCGTATATTCATTTAGAAAAAACCCATTTACTGTGGCCATAGGCCACTGGATGTGTGTATAATCACATAGAAAAGGCCATTTACTGTGGCCATAGGCCACTTGATGTGTGTATATTATCCTAGAAATGGCCATTTACTGTGGCCATAGGCCACTGGATGTGCTTATATTAAATTAGCAATGTCAATTTATTGTGGCCATATGTCACTTAATTTAAGTATATTATCATAGAAATTGTCCTTTACTGTGGCCATAGGCCACTGGATGTGCGTATATTATCATAGAAATGATCATTTACTGCGGCCATAGTCCACTGGATGTGCGTATATTCACATAGAAATGGCCATTTACTGTAGCCATAGGCCACTGGATGTGCGTATATTCACATAGGAATGGCCATTTACTGTGGCCATAGGCCAGTGGATGAGCGTATATTATCATAGAAAAGGCCATTTACTGTGGCCATAGGCCAGTGGATGTGCGTACATTCACATAGAAAAGGCCATTTACTGTGGCCATAGGCCACTGGATGTGCGTATATTCTCATAGAAAAAACCATTTACTGTGGCCACAGGCCACTGGATGTGCGTATATTCATATAGAGGGCACTTAATTTACTTATATTATTATAGAAATCGCCCTTTTCTGTAGCCATAGGTTACTTGATATGCCTCTTTTCTCATAAAAATTGCCATAGGTCACCTGATATGCAAATACTCCCATAAAACTAGCAATCTACTCTATTTATACATATTTGAAGCATTTATTCATTTATGTGTTTATTTGAAAATACATAACGCCAATGTGTCAACTACTATTAGTGGATTGATATTAATTCGTAGATTTAATATAAATTATAGTCCTTATTCCAGATCAAAGTTATTTTATAATTTAGTAGTATTAAGCCTAAAATCATGCAATTTAACTGTGGAGTAAAAGTCTCTTATGGCCACAGTGACTATCTGGACAATGGAAAAGAGTCGTTCCCAATTTTGACGTACTCCCACCGGTAATGAATACTGGACTGGTTTCTATTTTGAGCTCTACACGTATTGAAAGTAAACAAATAAATACAAACTGCGTACCAGTCTTAATCACTAATTAACGTTTAAATGCTTGCATGTCAGTCATTGGCAATAACAAAAAGCGCCTAAGGGACATTGTATGGTGTACCATCTGGCACTTGTTTAAAAATCGTTTAATCGAAATACAAGTGAACATAAAAGCCTTTCGTTAAATAGTCTATAACACTTATCGAATTCCACTTGGACATTGAATCCCTTTATGTGTATTTAAATTTTGAAATATATATATATATTTAAAAAAAATTATTTTTTTAAATATTAATGTTACGTTTGTGAAAGTAAATTCTAATAACTAAGAGCTATTAACAAAAGACAGATCTTTGATTGCACTTATCAATATTTCCCCCTCGGGCGGGGGGGGGGGGCGTTCATACACGCATCTATTAACAAACAGAGAATAGAAACATGGATACAAGCCTGCGGGAACTCTCGTTTAATCTCGCGGCCCCGGCGGTAGCACGGCGTTATCACATGATTTAAGCGTGCACGCACGCCAATTCACTATTGATAGACATTGTATATATACCAATAAATGTGATTTTGCAAATACGCACATTATATTTGAACAAGTTTGTTCGAAACTGTACACCAAGAAAAAAACATTTTAATAGTTACGGAGATATTCATCTTTTTTTTAAGTATATACCCAGCCTTTGCGTAATACTTTGTCATTTCGGAACGGATTTTTCTAAATGAAGTCTTATTTTGAAGGCAATTTTAAACTGTACACCAATAAACAGTTATTGTTATTTTATTTGTAGTAGTTCCTGAGTTATTCATTTTTAAAGCGAGGCTATGTAAGATTCAGACTAAGGCAGCAAGATTGTTTTATTGAAAAGTAGCTAACCTGCCTTTGCCTAAAACTGTGTTATTTCTGAACGAATTTTGCTGAATTAGTCTCATTTTGAATGAAATTTAAAACTGAACAACATGAAATAAACACTGCGATTTTATCTTGGTTTTATGAAAAAAAAGTCGTAGCCAAACATAAAATTCTGTAGCCAAATATTCAAATGTGTAGCCATTGGCTAATTTGGCCAATGGCAGTGTGAGCCCTGGGCTTTGTAAGATTTCAGACTGAGGCTGCAAGATTTTTATTGAAAAGTATATATCCAGCCTTTGCCTAATACTTTGTCATTTCTGGACGGATTTTTCTGAATAAAGTCTTATTTTGAAGGCAATTTGAAAGTGTACACCAAGAAACAAATATTATTATTTAACCTTTAATAGTTCTGGAGTTAGTAATATTTAAAGCGAGGCTATGTAAGAGTTCAGGGTTAGACTGCAAGATTGTCACTGAATTTTAGTATCTAACCTGCCTTTGACTAAAACTTAGTTATTTCTTGACGGATTCTCCCGAATAAAGTCGCATTTTGAAGGATATTTCAATGAGTACATCAAGAAAGAAACATAGTGCTTTTACTGTTGAAATAGCAATTTGTAAAAAAATAAAAAAAACAACAACATAGTATTACTACTCTTTCGATCTATATTTTGTCATACTTGCTTATTTTGTTTTTCTTTTTGCTTTGTGCTTGTTTTTCTCTCTCAAAATATTTTCTTATAACCTTTAATTGTCTCAATTTAATATGCTAGACAATGGTCTTGCATAACCATTCGTGAGTGAGAACTCGAGGGCGTTCTCTCCATGGGAGACGATGTCCCGCTATGGATTAAAGCGTACATTGGCATGCCTTGGACACCACATGGTTGCACAAGTGTAGATAAGGTAATCAAGATAAAATAAAAATGACACGCGTCAAAACACTTGTATAATGAAAAACAAGACGTATTTTCCCATCGCAAATGTAGGTTTGGTTTGATTACACTAAAGACGATTTTGCAGATCAAACGATTTTTTTTCATCCATCATTAATCCGATAATCTATTAAAAGTAATTGTAAGCAACAAACAAGAATATGTAGTACATAATATAAAGTTTATTTCATTTTATTTTAAAACATTTATATTACAAGTCTTTCAAACTACTTTTCGGAAAAGTGCCGATATACTCTGCCATAATTACAGATCCGACCACGTGGTTTATCACGTGATTGAAATCTCGGGGGCTGCGAGAATCGACGGTAAATCGCGATAACACGAATCTTTGTTTATTATATTAATAGATCTTTGATACACGGCACTTTAGATTGAAAGCGATTCCCGAAAGGCGGGAATTTGACCCGCCGAATAATTACGGGTACCGGGAAATAGGCTTTTTAGTCGGATTTTAGATGACCCCGGGCCATTTGATACACCAAGCACCTCCCACTGTGGGGATTTAGACAAAATGCTTGGCTCTTTGGTGGGGAATTAGACCCCCCAAAATAAAATTAGCCTTAATCAAATTCCCCAGGGTCAGACCGCCGCTATAAAAAAAAAATTTCGATGTTCTAATACACAATCATATGTTGTGATTTTGTTTTATCGATAAAAATAATAAAATTATTTATTGCTATTTTTGTCATGTCAGTATTATAAATGACTTAATACAATTTATACAGAATTTATTGTCTCTTTAATTATCGTATGATTTTGTGATACCCGGTAGTGTTGTTATTGAATCCGTGTTATTGTTTTTTGTATGGGGAAATAGCTTATGTTGAATGTGTTGCAAAAGCCGACGTTAAAAACTGTTTCTTGCATCTTGTATCTTAATTATCACTAATTGTTCTGGGCCCGTATTCACAAAGCTCCGAATGAAAATCTTAAGTTATAATTAAGTCAAAATTTCAAATACCATTTTCTATGTAAAAATCAGTATTGCATTATTTAAATATGGTACCATTAGAAGCATTTATTTAATTCTAAACCAGAATAAAACAGTTCAACAGGAAAGAAACTTTAAAAGAAATGTCCACAGACTTCAGGAATTTTATAATTTTAAGAAATTTACATAAGTTTTCCCCAAGGAGCTTTGTGGATACGGGCCCTGGCCGTATTCACCAACACATGCTTAGACTAAAGAATAGACTTAGACTTAAGAATAAAGAATAGACTTAGACTTAAGAATAAAGAATATACTTAGACTTAAGAATAAAGAATAGACTTACACTTAAGAATAAAGAATAGACTTAGACTTGAGAATAAAGAAGAGACTTAGACTTGAGAATAAAGAAGAGACTTAGACTTAAGAATAAAGAAGAGACTTAGACTTAAGAATAAAGAATATACTTAGACTTGAGAATAAAGAAGAGACTTAGACTTAAGAATAAAGAATATACTTAGACTTGAGAATAAATAATAGACTTAGACTTAAGAATAAAGAATAGGCTTAGACTTAAGAATAACGAATAGACTTAGACTTAAGAATAAATAATAGACTTAGACTTGAGAATAAAGAAGAGACTTAGACTTAAAAATAAAGAATAGACTTATACTTAAGAATAAAGAAGAGACTTGGACTTAAGAATAAAGAATTGACTTAGACTTAAGAATAAAGAATAGACTTGGACTTAAGAATAAAGAATAGACTTAGACTTAAGAATAACGAATAGGCTTGGACTTAAGAATAAAGAATAGGCTTAGACTTAAAAATAAAGAATAGACTTAGACTTAAGAATAAAGAATAGACTTGAACTTACGAATAAAGAATAGACTTAGACTTCAGAATAAAGAATAGGCTTGGGCTTAAGAATAAAGAATAGACTTAGACTTAAGAATAAAGAATAGACTTAGACTTTAGAAAAAAAGACATAGACTTAAGAATAAGGAATATACTTGGACTTAAGACAAAATACCTTTGCATTCTTAGTTTTGCTAGGTACCAATTTTGCTTTTGTCATTAACAAATCATTCTAAATACAGAATGCTGTAATTTATAGTTTATGGAATCCAAGTAAAATTCAAAATAGCAGCTTTTTAAGATCAGGACTTGTATTCACAAAGCTCCTAAAGGAAATCTTAACTTAAGTTGTACTTAAGTGAAAATTTCAGATCAAATTTTCTATCTATCCAATCATTTATGTACAAAGAAGGCTGCAGTACTAAACATATATTTACAAGTTTACAACATTTTGATGTTAAAAGACCTATACATGAAACAGCCAGAGACTTAAGGAATTTGATGAATTTAAGGAATTTACTTAAGTTTTCCCTAAGGAGCTTTGTTAATACGGGCCCAGAACAGTTTACCTGATTCTTATTCTTACTTCGTAAGCCTAAGAATGAGTTGGATAACACGGCCCCTGGTCCTCCAAAAGAATCCCTTCTCGAAAAAGTGTATTTAATGCGCATTTAAAGCGTATTAAACGCTGCGGTATTGGCACCGTTATTTTTCTGCGTTTAATGCGCATTTAATACACTTGAAAATGCAGAGAAATACACTTTCTAACAGAAACAAGTGTATTTTGTCTGCATTTTTCCTACATTAACACACTTAAGTGCATTTATAGTGTATTCTTCTCTTTTAAAAATACACTATATCTTCAAAAATTACACTTAAGTGTATTTTAAGTGTATTTTCTAGTGCATTGATGCATTTTTTTGTGAATAATGCAGAAAAAGTACAGACAAAATACACCTATTGTACTAAAAGTGTATTTAATGCGCATTTAACACAGAAAAAATACGGTGCCAATACCGCAGAGTTTAATAGGCTTATTCAAGAAGGGATACGACAACAAATTTGAATGCTTACAGGTAATAAAAAAGAAGAAGCTAAAGTGTGTTAGCCGCTTATTCAAAGAACGATGTGGACTGCTGATGCTGCTGCTGTCGATGATGCTGTTGCTACTGCTGTGCTGCTGATTATGGTGCTGATGCCGATGCGGGTGCTGCTGTTGTTGCCGCTTCTTTTCGTTATAGTAATAATTATCATCAACGACCACGGCAACAACACGACCATCAACAGAAAAGAAGTTATTACCAGTGTTACTGTTAATCTATCACCATTATACTCAACTTAGTCAACAACGACAACAGCAGCAGCAGCAGCGGCAGCAGCAACGTGAGTGTTAAATATAACGAACAAATACAATCATCAGAAACAACGAAGTCATTTTTCAAAACAAATCGTACGTTGACACAATAGTATTATCGTTATTCTTGAACTACTCTTTCGCTTGTGTATATATATCTAAACATATCTATCATGTGATCTCCCATGCCCCACGTGACACCGCAACTGCAAGTAAGCAAAATGCCTATACCCTATACCAAGCTGTCCCTAACCCTGTCCCTAACCCTAACCCTAACCCTGGCCGGGGTTAGGGTTAGGGTTAGGGACAGGGTTCGGGTTAGATTAGGATACGTTTTACTTTCTACACTTTTAGGCAGTATCGCGAATGATTATATATCTCTCCTCCCTCATATCCAAGTGACCATTTCATTTTTCATGAATCATCATCAGCAGCAGCATCAGCAGCATCATCGCCACCACCACCAGCAGCACTACCTCTATCATCAACATCATCGTAAAGATGCAGCAGCGCGATCAGCAAACCACAATGTACATCGTCTTTGATAATGAAGAAAAATGAGGAAATAAGGCATCATAATATATTACCACTATATTGATGCCACTGTTGTTGCTGCTGTTGGTCATCAGTATGGTCGTAGTGATACAGCAACGGCATTGTCGACAGAAAACAAGTTATTACCAGTGTTAATGTTATTCTCTCACCAGTATACTCACCTTTAGCCAACGACGACGACAGCAGCAGCAGCAGCAACGTGAGTATTATTATAGCCAACAACTATAATCATCAACAATCAGCAGCATCAGCAACAGCAGCAAAAACAAAGTCATTTTTCCAAACAATTCTTATATTAACATCGCAGAATTATCTTGATTCTTGAACTACACAATCTGTCCCTAACCCTGTCCCTGACCCTGACCCTAACCCTAACCCTAACCCTAACCCTAACCCTGACCCTGGCCTTAAGCGGCTTAGGGTTAGGGTTAGAATTATATAAGCGGACCTTTCTAAAAATAACCGAAAGGGAAACATCTCGTGTATACCGCAGATTATGTGTGCGACAGAATTGTCCTTCTTGGTTGAATAGTGTACACTTTGTTTTTATTAGCGTAATTTAAAGCTTTTAGCACGATTCGTATAGTAATGCAAGTTATTTATTCAGTTTCAACAGTGTTCTATGCGTAAAATGGACATACGAGCACCCTCACACTCTATTGTTGTTCATCCTGCCCCCCAAAACCGCATCATCAACCACAGGAAACCAATATTTCGTTGACATAGCCCCTTTAATGTAGTAATTAAATGATTGTAAACGTACACCTATCTACCATATCGTTTATTATATAGTATATGTTTTATAATGCAACAAACCAATACCAGTCGTAAGCAGGCGAATCGCGTGCGAAACGCATTGCTACAGGGTCAGACAATTGTTCACAATGTTTTCAATAGCAGCGGAAGGAGGACCATTTTTGGTCCGCGCTGCGGAAAATCATCATCAGCATCATAACTATGAAGTTACTCTACGACTATCACCATTGGTTCTCGGTTAGTGTATGGTCGTAGTGATGCCTCCGATGCCGCTTATTCAAAGAACGATGCGGACTGCTGATGCTGCTGCTGTCGATGATGCTGTTGCTACTGATGTGCTGCTGATTATGGTGCTGATGCCGATGCGGGTGCTGCTGTTATTGCCGCTTCTTTTCGTTATAGTAATAATTATCATCAACGACCACGGCAACAACACGACCATCAACAGAAAAGAAGTTATTACCAGTGTTACTGTTAATATATCACCATTATACTCAACTTAGTCAACAACGACAACAGCAGCAGCAGCAGCAGCAGCAGCAGCAGCAACGTGAGTGTTAAATATAACGAACAAATACAATCATCAGAAACAACGAAGTCATTTTTCAAAACAAATCGTACGTTGACACAATAGTATTATCGTTATTCCTGAACTACTCTTTCGCTTGTGTATATATATCTAAACATATATATCATGTGATCTCCCATGCCCCACGTGACACCGCAACCGCAAGTAAGCAAAATGCCTATACCCTAACCCTAAACCTAACCCTAACCCTAGGGTACGGTTAAGGTTAGGGTTAGGGTTAACCCTATATTGCCACTTTGGCTACGGTTATTGTTATTTTGCAGTATTATTTGCGTAAAATGGACCTTACGAGCACCCTCACGAAATCAAGCATTCTGCGCTGTATTATTTTCCATACTTTCCCTCAAAACCGTAGAACATCTGCAAGCAATTATTTTTTACATGTTTTGTTTGTGTCATGGTATCAAAATAATGTGGAAAGAACACAACAGAGTTTATATGAAAACATTATGAAAATATAGTCAACAAATCTCTGTGCAGGCAGAAATCTTTTAAAACGCAACTTTGGGTCTATGTTCACCAATTTATTATCTATTATCTGCTTTGTTGAGCACCAACTATAGTTATAGCCTGATAGTTTTCAAATTATTTAAAACTATTTTATCCTTCCATTCAATTCACAAATCTATTGCCCACAACTGTTGTTGGATACGCATTCACGGGTGAGTCTGATGTAACACCAGTTCAAACTTGACCAAAATATGAACAATCGTTCTTCTGTTTAAAAGGACAAGATTTATTTGTGTTTTTACCGGACTTGTTAGAAATTCTTTGACATAGAACCACTGTATTACATTGTTGATTTCAGAACAAGATGACATTGACAATCAAAATTGGGAATGCTGGGTCTCTAAAGGACCTTTCCCATGTGTCATTTAACCTGTTGTGATTGATCACATCACAGCTTGTTCTATAGCACAGTCTAACCCAGCCCAATACTTGTCACTACAACGAACTACATGGACATGTGTTGAGCTTACAAACTTTGCAAATATTAATAAACTAAACTTAATTTCTTTAGTAGTGATTGTGTCCTGCAAGTACAAACAATGTTAGTCATGCAACAATTTTAAAATTATTTCCCAATGTCCCGGAACAGCATATAACGGCCACCGGAAAAACTGTGCGAAACCGAAATTTCGCAAAATTAAGTACCCTTTTGCATTAAGATATTACTATTTTACATAAAGTATTCGTTAAAACGTTCAATTGTGATCAATAATTCATGATTGCAATATGGAATGTATGTGCAAAATTGGTTTTCCCATGCGATTTTTTCCCCCTTTTTCAGGCTGGAAAAAAATTCCATGGGATTTATTTAAATTCTAAAACCGCGTTTTTATCTCTTTTATATGCGTAAAAATTTAATATAACATCAATACACTATTATTATTATTATTATTATTATTATCATTATTACTAATAATAATATTATTATTTTTAATACTATTATTATTGTTATTATTTTTTTATTTTTTTTATTATTATTATTATTATTTTAATCATTATTATTATTATTATTATTATTATTATTTATTGACATTAACATTTTAGTGTGTATTTTACTTTGCGTTATATAACATGTAAAGTACTTGACATTCCTTATTTATTATCACTGCGCATGAATTCATGAATTGTGCATTTGGACACGTTAAAATATTGTTGCGTGAAAAGAGCCACTGCACATTGTATAGACACTTTATTATATACCTCACTTTAAAAAGTAACACATTTTGTACAAGAAAAAACCAATAACCTTTAGCTATCGTGCTAATACAGACAGTTCCGGTTATTTGCACGAGTACAAAATAAGTCGCCAAAGTTCACGTGCGCGTAATGACGCAATCGGATTTTTCTGAATAATAATTTAATTTACGTGCGTACACTATTAATTATTAGTCACATGTAAAACGTGTTTATATTACTTTCTGAAAAAATTCTTTCAAACGGCGTAACGATCATGAAAACACAACATGCACATTTTGGAAGTAACTTATCAAGACGTCATATGTTAATTACGTGATCGCGCGCGCTTTTCCAAGGTCTTTACTGTGTTGAAAAATTGAGTCACACAAGTTGTGTTTATGTGTTGAAAGATAATAGCAGTGGTAAATAATAATCAACTCATAAAACGGCAAAGCCGTGCCGGAAATTGTTATTGACACTCCATACCTGTACTAGTACAGGTTATTCGTGCCAATAACACGTTCGGGCACGGCTTTGCCGTTTCATAAGTTCTTAATAATGTATGTAAAATAGTATATAAAATTCACTGTACACCATAGAATATTTGATCCTAAGCGGTGCATTTTGAGAAAAAACTGGCATGATCACCTTTCACTTAGATCCCGGAGCAGTCGGTTGGACACTTGTTTCACCATATAATTTCACGTTAAGCCTCTTTATAATATTAGGTTAAGTATTAAAAAAAATAACCCGGGATTCGCATGGCTATCCTACTCCACTTCGGGTATGGATCCCTGGCGGAATCATATCTAAATAAACAGAAATTAAAGAGCAGAAGATATACAAAAAGAAAGACGTTAAGTATATGGTGTCGCTCACCCTAACTACACAATGGCAAGACTATTAGTTTAGTTTTTCATTGATTCCATTGCTGTAGGACTGATCAAAATATAGGTTTAGGGAATTAGACCATTCGGCCCTGACCTTTCATATAATACAGTAAATTTCTAGGTGTACATAGGTATATATGTGTATATATTAATAAAAAATAAACACGGGATATACGCAATTTAAGATTAAGGTAGTACAACTCTAATAATTTCCTGCGTTTTTTTTCTAAGATTTGCCGATATCGGTTCGATTATTGTCGAACACATATTTTTAATAAAAGTACATTCTTTTATATTATCATATTATTTTATACATGTTAGTATCATATATATACTTCTAACGAAATGCAAACTGATAAATATATGGACATAATTAACAATTTATAGACATCGAAACCGAAAGTCACATATTTTTCGTGGTATAATCACAAACAACTGTCAACGGCAAACTATAAATACGAGCAAAAAGGGAAGGCTTACTGAGAGAAAATCGGAGCCATATAATTAACCGTCACCAGATCGTACATATGATGAACCAACTTGAATCCTGATAATAAGGAGATGAAACACATGTAAGTAAGACAAGAAATTGAAAGAATGGTAATTTTATTATGAATTTTTTGAATATATTAATATTTGTCTATGAAATCAGAACGTAATTCATTAGAGGATAATGTGATGCTTTTCATTTCAATGCTTGAACTACGAAATTGTATTGCTTAAATGTACAAATAATATATTAGTATAAGTAATAATTTCATAACTAATTTTCGAAAAAATATATTGAGTTAAAATTCCAATATTAACAACATGTTACATAGTTTTGTCTAAGTTCTTCTAGAACATTCTACAGATATACATGCGTGTCTGTTGTGTTTAGTGAAGTCACATGTTGTCCGGCCCTTTAGACACATGTATAGCAAAGTATTGTTTTAAATAAAATAGTCCACTATTTTGGTGTTTTCTATGTTAATATTGATATAACCAGAAGTATTTGATAAATGGAATATAACACTAGTGTGGTGTTCTGATAGTTTGAATCAGTATCTTGCGGCTTTACACCAACAACCCGAGTATACAAGCTCTCAGAACAGCACACTGAGGTAATAGTCTAATATAATAATGAATTTATACGTGGCACATCTTGGTTGCGTCATATAAGGAAGACACATGTTGGTTCAATTTTAATAAAACAATGTTCATCTTAAATTATCGTTCTTCATTTTTCCATCTTACTCGTGTTATATTTATTGAATGATAACTACTTTAGTTCTAAGTAGTTGTAAGCATTTATCAATCGCGACAACAACAACAACATCATCAACAACAGCAATGACGACAACGACAGCAATAACAACAAAATCAATGAAATGCATTTATTGAAATATATATGATATATATAGTGTTTTCATTTTCTAAACAAGTGAGACACATTCATATTACTACGCAGTCGTCTGTCGTCATACATTGCATATAGATGATTGGAGGAAAACATTGCAACACAAATCAAAGTCGAAATGATACACTACAAGCAAAGGTGCTACGGATATGCAAGCGGAAGTAATAACACACACCACAGTGGCCAATCGTTGCCCATCATATATTGCCTACCGGTAGATTACTCAGATATTAAATGCATGTGTAATTACAATTTTATATGAAAATAGTACAGAGTATAACGTTTGTTGGAGGTTTACACAACTACTGTTATGTCAAATTTCGAATAATCTGTCAAAGCGATGTCATTATGTGTGATTCGGCGTTGAGTAACCTGTGTCGAAGAGACTGATGATGAGTTGGTATTCTTGATGAGGCATTCCATAATCCACATGCCACATATGTTTCCTGGCAAAACCTTATTTTTGGTTTGAACATTTTAAAACACAAACGATACTAGTAATGTGTTGATGGGGTATGCAATTCACAATTCACCCCACATGTACTATCGTACTGCAGGTTAGTTAAAACATGATATGTGGATATGTGTTACAGTGATTCTTCAAAACATAATCAAACGGTACACATTGTGAGGTTGAGTAATGGGCGATTAACATGGACTATTAGTAGCTGCCACGCTAACTGATCAGATAGATATCTTTAAATAAACACAAGTGTTGCGCTGACCTGTATATAATATCCTATATTTTTGACGCAACTCCACATAGACAAAGTAGAAATCCTATATATACACGAGAACACGTTTATAGAGACATATTTGTTATTGTTATGTGTGCCACTTTTAAAAAATCGTTACGCTCAGCAAATTAGTGTCAAACATACATATAGATAATACTAAAAAGTATATTAACATATAAATATAAACAACATGAAATCCAGCTGCGTCAGCAGGAGAAAACCACTTTTCATCCTAAGGTTCTTTATGTCAGGCAAGAAGCCTATTGTCCATACATCACTGCACCATGCGACAAACACAAAACAAACGCACATCATTAACATAAGTTAAACTGGTGTCAGAGCTTTGGAAGGGGAAATACAAACATCGAGGTTTGAACAGGCACCCGAACCTCGAATTGTCCAAGAATTAATCACAATAAATGAAACTGTAAATAACATCGTAATATAAATGTTATATGGAAAAGAAAATTCTCATTTTATTGAGTAACAGTTTGATCACACAAACACAAACATAAGTATCTGCTACATTTCTTCTTGTTAAAAAAATCAATATATGACATCATCAAGTTGAATGTTCAGGTTCTCCTCATGCAAACCAGGCTGCTCAAAAACATTTAAGTCATGTATACACTAGAGAGTAGACTAAACGAAATCTGCATCACATAACACATGTTTTGAACTAGAATTAATAATTCTGGCAAACCGCTTGTTGCTGAACATAGTCCAATATCACATCGTAGCAGAACTTGAACTGCACCTGCAAAAATACCCGTTGTTTAATATTATAATAAACACTGATTTATATAAATATTAGTTGAAACCTACTGCCTCAAATAAACTACTGTTACAATAAAAAGACTAATAACAGATTTGCAACACCAGCTAGTTTCACTGTAAATGTAAATGTTATATATACTCGCAGTGGTGTAATGAACGTGGTGCCTTGAGATCGGAAGGTCGTGAGTTGGATCCGTACCCAGCAAACGGACTCGAAAGTGCAGCAATCAGCCATATATTCGACACAATCGAGCTAAAATAACTATGTTTAACTAATATACGTGCCTTGCTGTGGATGGGAAGTCTATTGCCTTGCGCAATTGTCTTTACCGATTCCAAGATGTTGATCTTTCCATTTTGCTCTATTGTGCGATAAATCTCATTCAACACAACGGAAACGACGCCGCATTTATGAAAGCCGGGGCTGTAAATAATTGATTATCGTACTTACATAAACATTTCGATCATTTTGTATTGTAGTAAACATGGTGACAAGTAGACACAATACGATATAATATTTCATATATGCGGTGTGCTATATTTCAAGAATAATTAATCATAATTATGTTCATGTAATGCTTAAATTCGTTGTACTGTTAACCTAGGGTATTATATTTGAATTTTCTAAATGAACAAAAATACACATTTTTTATCTGGCCCTACTTACTTGTCTAGTATCAATATCGGCTTGTCGTCTACCATTTCTGGCTGCCAGTTGTGCACCGCTTCTATCAGGTCGAGCAGTGATTTCATATCTGACGGTATTTCCATGCCATCTTTCCACGAAGTAAAGACGAAGTGTTTGATGGTTCTGTCGCGGCTTCGCTGCTGTTTGTCAATAGTAAAACGTGAACTCGCATGTACACTCGTTTGGTATTTCTCGTAAATGTTAAAGACAAATTAGTCAAACCAATGTTATACGACAATTTAAAAAGAGAAAAATGCGGAAATCGCATTAAAACCGGATTTTTTAGTGTGCCGATTGGAGTACATGTACAATTCAATGTTGGTGAAGAAGTATGGAAGCTTTATATCGATGATCTAAAATGTACGCAGTTTGGTGAGACTTAAAAAAATTTGGTCTCACAATAAAATGGGGAAAAAGTGATGGCATTTAATTACTGACATAATATGTTTGTTTCTATGCAATGTTGCATATTGGCATTTAAGAAAGTGTCCGTCAAAGGAACTTTCTTCCACTAGACATGCTATCTTTTTTTTTATAAATAATTATCAAATGCATATGATAATAAATGTGAAATTGAAAATGTAAGTTTTAAGATATTGTTTTGAAATTATATTTTTATTTTAGAGCTCAATAAAATGTCAGCAATATAGGACAGTTTTAAACTACAGGTATTACAGGGTTTAATCAATATTGATCAAGAACTTTCGAAAATATGACAGGAATACAAAACTTTAACGCAAATTCTATTTTTAGCTCTGGTGACCATTTGGAGCAGTGAGGCGAAACCATTACCACAGGTTTGGTAGAGGACCATCCAAGGAACATTTCTGTAAAGTTTCATGAAGATTGATCAAGAACGTTTTAAAATATGACAGGATTACGAAACGTTAACGCAAATTCTATTTTTAGCTCTAGTGGCCATTTTGTGCTGTGATGCGGAACCATTTAAATTAGTTTGGTAGAGGAACACTAAACGAACATTTATGTAAAATTATTTGAAAATCTAGCCTTAGGTTTAAAAGAAACTGGCGTTTAGACATAATTCTATTTTAGCCCTGGCGGCCATCTTGTCCAGTGAAGCGGAACCATTTTCACAGGTTTAGTAGAGGACCATCCAAGGAACATTTCTGTAAAGGTTCATGAAGACTGACCAAGAACTTTTGAAAATATTACAGGAATACACAATTTTACCGCAAATTGTTAACGACATCACCCAACCGCCCAACCGAAGCCCAACCGACCGGTGTTTGCTTATCTATACGCCGAGATTTTTCGTTGAAAAATCCGGCTTAAAACAGTAATTATGTCTAAAATCTAACGTATACCTCTTGTGCTTTTTCCTTTACGGAATATGTTATTTCAACAAATCCATTTTGTTGCGATTCTTTGGTAACAGAAATGATATTCTTTGATACACTACCGCCGTCTTTTACGCCTTTGATCAGGGATTTCTAACAATGGAATTGGATCATAACTTACACTAAGCTACAGACGCTCATTTATTCGAATATATATTGGTGTAATCAAGTATGTTAAAAACAGAATATATTTACTCGATCGAACTGATATGTTAATGTTATATCGTTTCAGAGAAACATTACTAAACATAATAAACTTGTCCACTATAGTATACAAACAAGTCAAAATGGCCACAGTAACGTTACTACAAATATATCTCATATTAGCCTTGCGAAAATAAATAGTGTCATTTAACATACGAACTTCATAACTCGTAGATATACGTATACAACAACAGACTGTTTTATAATAAGGAGAGATGCATATAGCTAAAGTATGTAAGTAAGAAATAAAGAACAACTCAATACATTCGTACTTACCATACGAAGGGCATCGGATGTAATATCAATCAGGGTTGTAGTGCGTAGCTGCTCGAGGCTAGACCAAAACATAGCCCGCTGTTGTGCTGTCGGTTTGCTTAGCACCAACAGTGAATTCTGTGCATTGAATGTCTATGAAATATATGAAAGGTAGACGGTACAAAGTTGTCGAAATGTTGTACATTTTACGAATAAGGTCAACTCTAGCAGCTAAATTTGAACTAAATGTGAAATAAGTTTAGAGTATAATTCATATTAAAAAAAATATAATATTGTATTGTAATTATTCGTTTTCATGAAGTCATTTCATTGAATAAGCATTTTTTTAAATCGTATCACAGTTCACCTTTTCAACAATACACACAATACCTCGTAACTTCTTTGGAATTTATTTAAATAAAGCTATTGTGTGTTAACAGTTTACTTGGAGGATAAGTGTTTCGTATAAGAATATAACTAAAGACAAACATACTACCTGTATACTATATTAAACACATACAAAGACAAGTATACTATTCTTACGGGGAACTGGATTTCAATTGGTTGTCCATCTGTTTTCTGCTGTTGAGGTCGATAGGCGTCAACTGTCAAAGAATAGAACAAGAGCAATGCATCTACTTTAGGACAACCACACTGCATATTTAACAGTCTTGATAATATACTAAAAGCTTCTTACTTTCCGACACTACAGTCCCAATATTGCCATATTCTGCTTCTTGACTGGCCACTGATTGCAGCTGATCCGGACGATTAGCCACACTTTTCATTGTCAACTGAAAGTGAATATATACATACTTAGTTATTTCAAGATATCTTGCAGATTGATCGAATCACTTCAATACTGTGTATTCTGAAAATATTTCTATTTTAGAAGAATGAGAAATAAACATGACCCCAGTAAACCTGATGGATTCTCCGAAAAACTGTCAAATAATAAGAATGCAATAAGAAGGGCAGAAATATTAAAATGGCTGCAATTCACTAAACCTGCAAGACCAAATCTGTTGTTAAACTGCATGTGAGAATGACATTAAAATATACATGAACATGTAGATAAAGTCAACTGTAAACAATAAATCAAGGCCCATAGCTGTAATTTAAATTACAGTGGCTGCACGTTATTGTTATAGGGTAATTTCACCCTGGTTATTTAACTTTCCACCATTGAATTTTTATCAGCAGTGCCAGAGAAATAGACTTGGCATAAATGATAGACTAAACAGTATTAAATCATAATGAAACCACTCATAACACTGACAAATCATCAAAGGGGAATATCCATAATATAAGCTCATCTCCTGCTACTGCATTACTGCCAGTAGTGGCTGCTATGTAAGAGCCTGGACAAGAGTGGTTCACTAGATACCATGACCTCCTTTACGTCAGTAAACCAAACTACGCATAAAAATTCAGACCATCGTCAAAATGTGCCTGACAAATTATTGATATCAAAATATATTTACAAAAAAAACCGACATAACTTCAAGGTAAGTTTTAAACATTTAAAGTATCACACAAGATGCAATGATACGAGTACGTCGTACGTATAATGCGTTGTTACAAAGGAATGCTTATGGCAATCATTTGGCCGAATAAGTATTATTATAGTTGAGAATGTAGAAAAACCAGTAAAATTGGCAATGCAATATTTTATGTAGAAAACGTACTGCTCAATTAAGGTGCTGCATTTATAAATGTACAAGCTTACGGATTAGCCATTCTCATTTGGGTATCTGTTTTATCTCTATGTGTTGCTTAAATGCACCTAATGCACGTTGTATTGTCATTTTTGGGGGACAATAGAATATTAAATGGATAAAGTCCAAACTATTTATTAAATGCATGAATAATAACCAAACCTCTTTTGAGCAACGTTTAATCATTGTTTACCACAAAAGCTTCATTAACTGATTTTGTAACTATTCCATCAAAGTAAAGCATTTTTAAGATTCCAATCACATATAAAACATATATTTATCATTTTTCCTCCAGTACAATTTCCAAAGTTAAAAGTAAGTGTTATATTAACACTTACAAAATAGTAATCGAAAATGATATTATTGTCTAGAATCATTTCAATTGTTATTATAAATAGTGACCCATAACAAGATAAACCACAATGAAGACAAATTAAAGTTTAGATAAATTATTTAAGGAACAAATTTTGGAAATTTAGGTTATTGGAAAAAAAACACACTATACAATTCCTCAAAACATAAATGATCAAAATCAGCAATAGTTGAAAAAGACATGATCGCTGTCAAAAACAAACATAAAAAACTATCGCTATTGGGTCATATGTTTCATTTCAAATCTATATACATTGCGTATTAAGAAAGTAACTAGTTTTATATGAATAAGTAGAATGCAGAATTCACATATTAAACAACAAAAGCTTGCGTAAACACGGTTGACTCGGTGAGCATATTAGTGAGCATGTCCATGTGCCGTTTTTCTGGCTATGTTTCGTTGTCCAATGTGTAAATTCAAATGTGCTATGTACTAAAATTTTGAGTTTTGTTTACACTTGATTACCAGCGACAACGCAAACATAGAAGATGTGTTATTATGTAATTTGATGGGCGCATTAAAATGACCTGCCCTCATCAACAAACTATGACATAAAAGTGCATTTTTTTAACAATAGCTACGCACAAAACATGAAGAAAAAAACACAAACAAACCTTCCTATGCAAAACATAACCATTTTTACAAGTGGTTTTGGCCTCATAAGTTTGGACTTTATTAGCACATTCACTTCGCATAGCTAGGTTTTATCCATTAATGAACATACCATGCCCAGAAAATATTAATTTTAACTTTGACAATCAATAAAATAATAAATTGTTGAATGCTGTTCTAGATACATAAAATCTTACTCTGAAACGGCTTAGCTTGCTACTTTGTACAATTCACATGCCAAACATCAAATCAAAACGTCATATTCTTGATAATTTTGTCTTTTCCAAGCAAATTTTACTATTTTTAACGTTGATTTATTAAAAAACACGTAATACATAATGTTGGACATTACGTTATACACGTGTACACTTATAATGGGATGCAAACTAACTCCTATGGAAGAAAAAAATCAATCTATGTACCTACCTGTCCATTGTGGATGACATATATATAGTCCCAAGTCTGATATATCATGCGCAGTTTAGATTACAGACTCACATGGGGCGACCAAATGCATCAAAACAAAAAGGCATGCAACTCCACTAAAAAAATTTTTCACATCGTTTCAGAAAGGCCCGTCACTCCGGAAAAATCAATGAAGTAGCAGATCCTAATATTATGCATACCTGCTCTTGGTAACGAAGCTGCCCATGTATTCGGACCAGTGGTGGCTGAGAAATAGTGCGGACAAATATTGTGCACTTTAAACTTATTTCAGCAATCTTCAAAGGCCCATAACTCCATGAAAAAATCATTGAAGAGGACCACTCTGGTACAATGCACACCTTCTTTTGGTAAAAATACAACTTTCCATACAGTTTTATTGAGTTCGAGCCAGTAGTTGCCTGCTGAGAAATAGACCGAACAGGAATTTTTCACTCCACAGTACTATGCAAAGCTAGTTGCTGAGAAACAGCCGGGATCAGTAAACGGGACGGAATGACGGACGGACAACGCGGCGATTGAATGCTCCTCCGAAATTTTTCGGGAAGCATAACATGTGTATGTTATATTACTTCAAATTGCTGTTCCAATCTAGTAATGGTGGAGTCATCGTCTTTTCCCATCATGTAGTTGTGGACACTTTCAAACTGTCTGGTCAGCACGTGGTGTGTCCCCATCAGTAGAGCTTCCGCTAGAGCCGCGTGTAGGTAAGTGTATTGTTCCTGTATACAAATGAATCCAGCGTTACTATACAAACTTGAAGTATACAACTATGTTATGCACCAACATAGGCAGACATATCAAATACATGTATATATTGATATGATGAACATGTTTTTTTATTTGCGTTTTCAATAATTTTTATGTAGTAAACTTTCAGTGAACCTTTGTCTGCACCATGCAGACCCTTTGTTCACGTAAAGCTTCGACCATCTGGAAGGGTCTGACACATGTTTCATTTTTCGCTTGCGAGATTAAGTTGTCGAGAGCAATGAATGTTCCTGTCCGTCCAACACCAGCGCTGAAAATAAAAGTACGTTACCACGAATGTGCAAGGATTAAATCTGGCATGGCATAATTTTCTTTGCTTAGCGACAGAGCCGCATGACAACATGTATGTGCAAAAGTGTAACGTATAAAAAATGTCAAATTACCTGCAATGAACAACTATTGGTGAGTGGTTTGAATCCCGTGTGTCAACCACTCTCCAGAAGTCTACAAGACACCAAGCAGTGTCGGGAACATCTTTGTCAGGCCAGGACTTAAAATGGAACTGTTTTATTGTCCTGGTATCTCCTTCCTATATTGTTAACGATTTCCAAATACAGAACATTAAATTTTTTGACGAAACTGGAATTTATAAATATTCGCATTTACTGTGTATGAACAATGCAATACGTACTTATGAAGTCTGTTTAGCAGTTGTCTTTTACTATGTAGATATAACACGTAACTATGTATATAACAATAAAATAACCAACAGATTAAGAAAAGTATTGTTATACAGTAACCTCAACTAATAATCAATGAAAACACACCTTACTTATTTGGAGAGTTCGGATGTTGTAATCATAAGTCTCCTCGATATCAACGTATTTGACGTCAACTCTTCCATACTTGCATATACCGTTCAGCACATCGGGCCAATATTGCAGGCATTTCAACTGCATGATAATATTATTAATAAATTGCAAGAAAGGTTACATGCTGTCCTCGCCACATCAAACACGAATGCGTGTAGTTAGTATTCTAAGAAGTTTTGTTAGAACTTCCGAGAATAAAGTATATTACTTTTTCGATTTTTCCTCTATTGAACTATATACTTGTACGTACGTTTTCAATCGCTCTACAAACAGTTAATATATTATGCAAGTCGAATGCGACCGAAATTACACTAAACATCAAACTTTATTCCATTGCATGTATTATACTGTACACCATTTGTAATTGACATAAGATTATCATTCTAATCAAATGTTACTATTATAATCAATACGTAAGTCAATAAATGACCATATATAAGGCATATGTAATGTGCTCATTTGGTAGCTTACTGGACAATTTGTATCAACTACAAGGATCATACCGTTCCTATCTCAACAAGATTGGTCAGCATAACAATCTTGTCAACCTTTTGCTGCCATATCATACGCCAGAAGTCATCTATCATTGTCTCAGTTGCACCTTTTAGAAATCACACAAAAGCACTGGCAATAAGGATTTTTATAATAGTAGAATATACATATTTACCGAATCCTTGATATTAATATTGAGCTTCGGGTTATAAGAATGCAATAATACAGCAAACACAATCTAAATATTTATTTTCTCAAACTACTTAGTTTGATGGTTGTAAGAGGCTTATTACTTAACAGATAAGATGCAATTAACATTATTTATCCTGAACCAATTAATAACTAACAACCACACAACTCACACACATCCTTAACCGCACGACTCAAGCCTTCACTTCAACCATACTCAATGTTATAACTGACCATATACTTAGAACATTACACCAGGCACGGAACTTAAGTCTAGCTATGGCACGATACTAACAATATAACTATTCGCAGAATCAAGCCTCGTAAACTGAGAATAATGGCGAGACATAACACTCGACACTAAATATGGGACAGTCGGAATATTACAACAGGAAACAAGTTTCCAGTCTTAACGAACAGAGGACGATGCAACAGCATCAATATGCTCGCATAACACAATACTTGAATTATGTTGAAGTATGTGTGTCTTACCTTGGGATGCGATGAACTTTTTGATCTTCCCAAAGCCCTGCAATGTAACACAATATATTGTTATTATAACTATTAAAAAAATAATATGATTATGGTTATTGTTACTAGTAGTTTTAGTATTACTATTACCATTATTATTATTATTATTATTATTATTATTATTATTATTATTATTATTGAATTATTGTTATTATTATTATTATTAGTAGTAGTATTAGTAGTATTATTTGTTTATGTTTTCAATGGTAATAATGAAAGTTATGGTTGTAACAGTTAGGATAACGACGATGCTTATAATCGTGAAGTTTTGGAAAACTAAGATGTTAATTAAGTGGCCGCTGTTGCCGCTGCTGCTGATGATGATGAAGAAGAAGAAGAGGAGGATGATGATGATGTCCAAGAATTCAATCTTAAGTAAGTTTAAAAAATATATATACGTGGATAAAGCTCGCGTTGATATATTCGCAATCGTTATCGGAATCTTTTGTCAATGGCACACGGGAATGGTCGTCTGCAAAAAGTGTTATTTTACAAACTTATGAAAGAAAACACAATACAAGACATTATTTCACAGCAGACACAAATAACAATAATGATAACTTTTTAAACAATGACTTACGTCGCTAAAATTAAGATTATATATGTTCGTTTGACATGCAATCTATTTCAATATGACAACATCATACATTGACCGTAACGTACACGCATACATCCCCTTGTATCTGGTTTTGCCTTTGTTGTGTTCGGACGCTGCTACCTCGTGTTTATGAATAAGCCCGGTACGTAATTTCTACATTGCAAGAAAGATAAGGAGGATGTTATGTTTATTGCAAGATGCTACGTTCTGTTCCTATACCTTATATTAACGTATTTAATTAATACAAGTTAAACACAAATTAAATGTCATTTTATAAGGTACAATAAAAAAAGGTCTGAATTAAAATACCAAGCTGAAGTAAATATGTTTTATTTATACACAAATTCTCACTAGCCACTATAGCATAATAGTGCATGATGTAGCTGTTCTTACTTTAAACTCATCCTCAAAGAAGGTTGAACCACTTTGAATCTTCTCGTGAATATAGTCCCATAGTTCATAAATTTTGATTCCAGGAACAACTGAGTTGAAACCGTAGTAATCACTATCATCAACTGAAATGTTATTTGGTGTGACAGACAATACGGTGCTGACATCTAGAATACACGAATGAAATGTTAGTGACTATTTAAATATGCAATATTAATTACGAAATTGATGTTGCAAACGGTCTGAAAGTGTACAACTTGCATAGCAGAAATACTTACTTTATATAATTTAAACATATTTTAGTACCCATATTTCCAAGATTGAATGTAAACAGTGTCCGCACTGCACCAAGACCAATAAATAGAAATGCACTTATACTCGTATGCGATCTTGTTTGCGTTCAAATATCGAGCATTTTATGTTATTAAGATTATTGTTAGCTTAGCTGAATCAGTTCACAAATAAACCTCTAAACGGTAAAGACGTTGTGACTAAATTAAAAACCATTACACTTCTACAAAGTGTATGCGATTCTGCGATGAATAATATTCTTTTATAAGGATTCTGCAAGCAATTATATTAACGAAACGTGACTTAAACTATTCTTTCCTGAAAATGAAAATGTATGTTATTGTCAAATTTGTTTTATAGTTCACACCATAAGATTATACATACCATTTGCCTCAACGTTCTGTTTGGCATCGGCGCATGCATGTTTGTTATCTGTAGGTTGATTTATATTACTGAAATCTTTGTTGGAACTTGACGCCGCCAGAGCAGGTTTGGTTGTTTCATTGTGATCGTTTTTGCTAGTGCAATTGAGACAATCATTTGATTCAAAAGTGGCTAGTTATAATGACGCAGTTACATTTCAGTAGACATTCGAGAATATAATAGCGAATATGAGTTATGTTTTATTATAAATGCAACAGTCACTTACGATTGAAATTTTCTTCGCTTGATATAGAGCATTACCACAGCAACTGCAATTACGACAAAAACAAAAGCTGCGACGCAACCACCAATTATTCCAGCCAACGCGCTACTGCCACTTATCTTTTGCTGCGCTGCAATACATAAATCAATGGAAGGACTATGTCGGTTTTTCATGCAATCGTTTACATTTATGGTGGTCTGTAGATCCATTAGTGTGTTATTCGAATTTGAATAAAATAAAACTATATACTGAGCAGTTAAATTAGCAACACAGTGACAAGGCAAATCAACGAATTATTACCTTTACAGAAACCGTTTTCCATCCTGTATCCATCGTGACATTGCGCATACATTAAGCACGATCCGTTGACGTGGTGGCACAGGTCACAATGGCAGTCCATGGAACAGCTTTGTCCGTAGGATCCCTGTTTGCAGGCTGTAAGTAACGATACAACTCCGATAATTGGTGGTGACTTTATTGTTGTTCAGGACTTTAAAAGGGATATGTTAAATGGGAGAATATATATACTAATTAAAAATTGTCTGATAAACTTAATGAAATAAAAGATACACATGACTTTATTGATATTTGCAGAAATTTTAACCCATATACAGTCCGTGCCACGCGAAACCCGCAAAGTTCGCGAAATGCGACGAGCGGATTTGATCGCGAAGCGCAGATCGCTCGCTCGCGATGTCACGAATTTTCGCTAATTCCCGCGACGAAAAGTCGCGCTTGTTCGCGAACTTTCGTGGCGAATAATATTGTCCCGCCACGAATCGTGACGAGAAAATAATCAGTAAAATGCACACCTGTACGCAATATTTTCACTTAGCGGTGAATATATAATTCGTGTCAGAAAACTTTGAAAGATATTTGAATGTATTCCTTTGGATAATATTCGCTGAATATGAATAATTACATGTACTTAAAGGGAACATTAATCATTGATCGACATTAATAACATTCATTATAAATGTACAAACTGTACTACATGTATGACTTAGAGCGAAGTTTTATGGACAGTTATTGGTAAGAATAATTTACAAATATTATAAAACGGAACAGTAATAAAAAGTAATACAATACTACAATATATATTTTAGTTTGTTGATAAACGGCGTTAAATGGATGCTCGTTTTTAGTGCCTACATTATATCAACAACAACAACAACATTTATAGTTTAGTTTATTATCAAGATAAATGAAAGCGTAAATATAATTCTGTGCTTATTGACAATAATATATTCTAACTCTAACTCATAAGATGTTTGTATTTTTACGCAATTAATTAGAACCAATACAGCGTTCATTGACAACCAAAAACAGATAGTTGCAAGAGGTGTTTAGGCTTTCACGACCAAGGGCCATTTTAAACAATTAAGAACCGCTATCGCAGATCAGTTCGCTGTCGCACAACATGTGCCTCCGGGTCGATAATTAACACTGATTATCGATAAGATAATGCGGATAAACGGCACAGGAAGACTTTTTGAATCTATATTTTATTCAACAAACACCCGCGTTGTGAACGCGAATAATTGAATATTCAATGAATTACCAGTTTACCGCCGTAATAATCAGATAACTGGTTATTCGTTGCCATCTTTAAAAAAACGTATAGTATTATGATATAAAAACTGAATAAACTATTGCTATGTACTGCTATTTTATGTAAGCTATATGTAGCTTCATTATCATTCGGGATGTGAACTGGAATTTGAAATGACTATAGGAAAAATGGAAGATAAATCACAAAATACATAAACATGAACAAACAGAACTTTGATGCCACGATCAGTTTGTTTGCTATATTGACACGGCAGTTGACACATTGTTGGCCTGTATACACAACATGGTAAAACACAGAAAGGTAGCTATGGTAAACATGCACTCACCCCCACACGTCATCGGTAACCGGTAGTCTGTAGAACAAATGATGTTTTCTTTAGCAAACACATAATTTAGAAGAGGCTACAATAACCGTTGTGATGGCTTTCGTTTGATATATATTTGTATTTACATTTATTTAGTTTACCAATGAGTAAACAATAAGTAAATTTGTTTTTAAATACATGTTACAATAAAACCTTACGTTACACATAATGATAGACACTTACGTGTATATAACCACATTCAATACAACTCGAGTACATGATTATTATAAAATATCGTGTCAAAACGTCGGTGATTTGCATCTTTATGATGATTATAAATACGATTAAAATTGAATATGCCAGTGCACGGGGGAGGATGATATATATGTGCATGTAAACAAATAAACTGAATGAATATTCAAAAAGAAGGAATGTTTGAAATAATCACACCCATGAAGAATAAGATAATAATGTGTTTTTATAATCATCACAATATCCCCGTATACACATTCACATAACAATCGAAAAAAATAATTAACGAATAACTAATAAATCATTTAAATGAATATCAGTTCATATTATTGTAAAAGTGACATCAAATTCAAATTAAGCGAATTAGTCAACTGTGGCATGTACGTAAATGGGGTGATTATTTGTAGTGAACAAAAGAACAATCAGTGATTTATAATTTTAAGTTGATTTTAATGATTATTGTCAGATTTGTAAATGTAAAATTAAACTCATATACACACTATATTAATTCGTCGTGACTTTTATATGCGTTTTCACTGTTTTCTTTCATTAATACTGTCAAATAACAGTGCTTTATTATATAATTATTTATTAATTAACATGAATGATAAAAAATACATACATCGACATTTAGTATACACTGTGCGACACACAATGAAGAATGTTGCGAAAAAACCGTAAAAACTGTACAACTCTAAATTTTTTTAAAGCAGATGCACATATGCCTTTAGAATCGCCGCGAATCGCGACGAAATTTCGTGACATATTCGTCGCGAAATCTCGCGCTGGGGCCGCCCGCTATATATAGCGAATCGTCGCGAACTTTCGTGACGTCACTTCGCGAATGTTGATCGAAGGCTCGTCACGACATCGCGAATTCCGCGGGTTTCGCGTTGCACTGTTGTGAGACAGATTTTACATGGCATTCTAATACATACCCTCCAATATTTTGTAGACTTGATTATTTTCTACTGTCGGTCTCACTCATAAGCAATGCAAGAAACTGTACTATACATCCCGGTTTTAAATCTGATCATTATATTGTCTTCCTTAGCATTCATTTTGATACTTTAAAAAGAGGTCCAGGCTATTTCAAATTAAACAACTCTTTACTATTTGATGAAGAATACAAAAAAAACACATGGAATAAAAGAAGTTGTTGATTTTAACAACGAAACCAATCCTAACATTCTATGGGAATTAATTAAAGGAAGGATCAGAGATGAAAGTATTAAATTCGCTTCAAACAAAAAGAAACACAGTTTAAAAAATGAAAAAGAAACAGAAGCTAATTTACATAATATAGAAGAACAATTGAAATACAAACCTAATGATGAAACATTGCTAAAAAAGTATAAGGACGAACAAAATAAATTTGATGCTATAAATGAGGGAAAAATCAAAGGAATTTTGAGGGAGCCGAACAAAATACCAAATATTTCGCTAATTTAGAATCAAAATGATCGAACAAAAATAGTTTAAAAGCTAAAAATTAATAACAAAATAAAAGTTGATCACAAAAAGATTTTAGCATATATACAGCAATACTACTCCTCACTTTTTACTGCAGATTTATTTTTAAACCAGCAATACGTTTTTTTGAAAATGTTATTAACAAAAAATGATAGAGGAAAGTACCCCGAAATGCTAACAGAATATGGATGTACACAAGCTTTAAAAGACATGAGTCCGGGATGAGATGGGGTAACTACAGAATTTAAAACAATGTTTGGACTGACATTAAACAGTATTTAATCAACTGATTAAATTATTCTTTTGAAATTGGAAATCTAACTGAACTTCAAACCCAAGGTCAAATTTCACTTTTGCCAAAGAAAGACAAAGACATTATGTGTATTAACAATTGGCGACCAAAGAGACTCTTTGTTAAATGTAGATTATAAAATTACTACAAAAACCATTGCTAACATAATAAAACCATTTCTTCAAAAACTAATAAATTCAGACCAAACGGGATTCATAAAGGGCCGATATATTGGGGAAAACATAAGAATTTTAAACGAGGTTATTGATAAAGTGAACGATTTTAATGAGATAGGTAAAAAAAAATTCTGACTTGCAAAAAGCTTTTGACAGCATTGATCATAACTTTGTGTACACGTGTTTAGATAGTATGGGGTTCAGCCAATCGTTAATACGGTGGGTGAAACTTTTTTATAGTAATGCAAAATCTTGCATAACTAACAGTGGTTATTTTTTGAATTCTTTGACATCAAGATTGACCACTTTCCCCTTACCTTTTTCTAATATGTATTGAATTACTAGCTAATAATATAAGAAATACTACAAATATGAAGGGAATACATATAAGTAACATTGAATTAAAACAATCAATATTTGCAGACGATGCATGTTTTCTTCTTAACGGTAGTCAAAAGTCATTTGAAAATCTAAACTTAATAATAACAAATGTTCTGTAATGAAATTAGGTGCTTTATAAAATAAAAATGTAAAATATTGCCCAGACAACAAATTTGACTGGGACAGTGAGAGCGCAACTGCACTAGGAACTACGATATACAATAATACACATAAAACAGTTGAATTTAATATATCTAAAAAAAAGCAAGAATTCGAACACTGCTTACATAAATGGACAAAATTGAATCTTTCATTAATAGGAAATATAACGGTCATTAAAACATTAGTTTACCCTTAAACCGTTTTAGAAAGGCCAAATAAAAACAAAATAACAGATTTAAAAACAACTATGTTCAAATGTTTATGGAATGATAAACCTGATAAAATCAAACGTAAACAAATTGTACAAGATTACAAGCATGGTGGTTTCAAAATGATTGATATAGAATGCTTTATTGACGGCCTTAAATCAAGCTGGATCAAAAGATGTATACATCAACCCGAATCAAAAATAGTTAAATTATACCATAATTTCCTTGAAAACCATGGGATTATTTTCATTTTAAAAAACTGTATCAAACCAAACGATATAGACTCACTCAGTACTAGATCAGTGTTTTTAAAAGAAATTTTAAAGGCTTGGGCTAAAGTTAACTCCATAAGAAATATTACAAATATAGAAAAATACATATTTTGGAATAACTCATTTATTAAAAACGAGCATGGTTTATTCTTCTACAAGCATTGGCATAATAAAGGCATCAATCAGGTGTAACAAATTAACGACTACAGAATGAAACAATTTTATAGTTTTGATCAATTGAAACAAATGTATGATTTAAATGACGGCGAATTCCTGAAATACTATACTCTCGTCAAATGTTTTCCACCAGACTGGAACGAAAAACTGAAAACTTATAATATTATCTATCAACAGCCCGATTATTTACATTCATCAGTAACCGAATCAACATAAATCTGCAAATTAATATACACAAAACTTATTCTGATGAAACAGACATATACAATTAAAGCAATTAAAAAATGGGAAACAAACTTAAATAAAGAAATAAACATCAATAAAGTGTTCGTTCAACCGTTAAAATTAACAAATGATACCAAGCTGAGAGCGTTCCAGTATAAATTTATAATGCATATAATTCCAAATAACAGTTTCCTACTACATTGTGAATTGAAATAGTTAAATATGTGTGATTTTTGTTGTATGTCAATAGATTCAAATACCCATATGTTTTGGGAATGCTCTGTTATCCAACAACTGTGGAAAGATGTAAAAATGTACATTGGAAAAACATTAAATTTACCTAATATTACGAATTTTGATTATGAACATATTAGTTTTTGTAACGTTTTAGCTGACTATTCAAATAGGTAACTGGTTGTAAATTTCATTACATTTTTAGCAAAAAATTTTCATCTTTAAAAGCAAGAATCAGAATCAGGTACCAACAATTCAACATTTTAATGCATATCTTCATAATAGAATTAGAATCGAAGAAATAATTGCTTTCAGTAAAGATAAACTAGAGACTCATTTAGAACTATTTGGAACCAATTTTTAATATAGAAATCATATGCTGCATTTGTATGTGCTATTTGTTTGTCTGTTTTATATTGTTTACATGTCTGCACGATCTTCTGTCTTAAATGTGTTTTTGTCATTTGCTTTTGTTATATTAATCTCTATTTACGATTCATGTGTGTAAAATTAACTGATATGTGGAAAAATAAAAATGGAAAAACCAAAAAAAAGTAACGATACAACAATGATAAGAATTGCATTTGCAATATATGGGGATCAACTATAAACAACGTAAAGCTCCAACTGCTTTAACAGGAGACCATTCCTATTAACAGTTCTTTATTTAAGGTAAGTGCCATAAGGCCAAAGAACACAGCACAATACAAAAACACCAACAAAACACACATAAAAAAAAACTGAGGTTACCGCCTAGGAATGGTCAAGGCAATGCGTTGTGGATTTAACACGGTTTATGGACACTCGAACATCGCAAATTGCATATAATTATTACACGTGAAATGTAAACGCAAAACGGACGGACGAAAGTCAGAAAAACAGTTTGTATATTAATTGTTAAAATGGAGAGTATCGTGCGGAAAGGGTATACCAAAATAACTTAAAAAATAAAATAAAACTACCTAAATGTGCAGTCGTAGATCGACGATATAAGTCAGGCCCTACATTTACTGTTATAAATGCACAGACAGAGACATATAACTTGGGGTCAGCGTGTGCGTGCTTCGGTCAGGCTTTTCACAAAGAATGTGTTCATAAGAATGAAACATTGTCTCTAAAATCGTTTGTCCATATTTAACCATTATTGTAATGTATTGCAACCTGCAAGTGTGGTTCCAAATATTTAATATTCTGCTTTAAATTTCCTAAACATAGCGTAGTTCTTTCCCTTGATTGCTAAAACCAATTTCCTAAAACATTAACAGACCTTTGCGGAGAAGATACTGTGATTTAACACAACAAATCGCTGCTGCAAATAATCATTACATCACACACGGGGTGTAACCTTAGCACAATACATGTATACATGGTATTTGCTTTATAATGCCACACAAAATATTTAGATTACGTTTGCTAACATTTACATCCCGAACACATCATTACAGATCTTTAAAAAAAGCAGTATAACCCTCTTATGCATGGTATAGGATCAAAACGAACTTTTCAGGAAACAATTGTCGTTTTAGAAGCTTTTTGACCGATATCCACCGAATTGTTCATAGGATTTAGACTAAACGTATGTAAGATGGCTCTTACATGACCATTTTACAACGATGTTTTTTTAAGATATATTATTTCTCTTTTTAATCAGTATGCTTTACGGAACACGTTGAATATTGGTATTTATAAGCTCTGTATTTTATATAACTGTCCCGTTTAAGCAAAATACTGTGATTTGTTTAGTGATTTCCATCAGCAAAGGTGTATAATGCTTTTGCATTTGAAGTTATACGAGTTCCCTTTACGTTTAAAATACTTGTACATGTGTAAAGCTATTTGGTAGCTGTGCAAAATATATCTACAATATTTTAAGCTATACATGCAGCTGTTATGGGACAATCCTTCAGTGTCGTCGATATTATCAATACAGCGAAGAGATAGAATTAATACACCGACATTTTCATCCAGTTAAAATAATTCTTTAAGCAATTACAAAATCTTGTCGCAACATAAATAATCATAGATTTTTGTTATGATGTAATGCTTTTTAGTATATTTTGCAGAGAAAATATTATTTTTTCATATTTTTTCATTTTTCTATTGAGGTTGGTTACTCTCCTTTTAATAGATAAGAAACATAGCGTTTACAATGTTAGCTTCAAAAATGTCGAATGACCTAGAATTCAATTTGAATATTAATTACTAAACGGTCACATGTGTCGTACGACATAGTATATTGACATAGTCGCTCGTTGGAACAACATAAAACACACATACGTATGTCACCGTTATGCCACTGTACGTTATGTAAATGCATTTATAACTACTATCTTAACGTTAAAGGGACTCGTTTATGTTGTATGTGTTTATTTCGACGAAAGCAGCCACAATAATGAATAAAAAGGTGAGAAACAGTTCATTATAAAATCGTTCATGAAGTCCCTTTAAAAGTGGCAGTACAATTATCAGTTCCACATCTTTACACGAATATACCTTGCATATGTAATAACGTTTATGACGTACATTTTATTATCTCAACGAACTTTTATAACGGACAAAATATAAATTGAATTAGGGAAATTCTTTTCACTTGTCTCTGTAATACAAATCTGGTATTATCTACTTAGTTTTTAAGAAAACGGATGAAAAGATAACAGATTTAGGCCATTTTTACATGTTAAGAAACGTGTGTATATAGCCATACCGCAAATAAGGTTCCAAGGAAATAGAACTGAAATATACCTATGCATGTATGGGTCGACAGTATTTGATATTATGGTCAATTATGTTCCTGTTTTTTATTGTAGCAGGAGTCAATGAAAGCTTATTAAATGCCGTGGAGGAATAAGCGTATAAGTGTGGTGTGCGATATCCAGCCTATCGCGAAAATGTCGCTGTATTGCATTATGGCGACGATGCCATTTTGTATCTACACTCAGCAGTAAACATTGATTTGCTTCACATAAACCCCGATAGTGATTGTCCTGATAACCATAGTTTACAAGAAACGTGGTTGTCAATGATATTTGCCTGAAAATACTAAACAAGCATTAATATTTGGCCACTCGCACATGACAGTATACTGTTGTGGCGCATATTTCAGGATACCAGTTACGTAAATTCACATTGTATCAACTTATATTTACAGCTAATATATACTAATGTTTCGTGGTGTCACTATCTAAGTCAACATATGTTATGTTTGTGTTAATTATCAGTAAAAATGCGTTTCTTATCACGAAATTATCGCCTATAGCGAATTTTATTCTGAAAAGTTCGTTTTGATCCTACACTGTGTTATAGTTTATGTTTAACTACACAATAGACATAAACATAACATTGAACAAGTCTTCCCCACGCTACAGTTGATATGAGTCCAACGAGGTGCACACTGACCATCGTAACAGTGGCCAGATTACATGGTTACAGCTTGCTCCGTATTGGCAATAGCAAACTAAGGAGCAGTTCACGCCAAAGAGGCCATGATCGCATGATGTGAAATTCTAGCAAGAAGATACAGTGTTATTGTAAGTTGTACTAGTAGTAGTGGTGGTAGTGGTTCATGTTGTATTAGTAGTACTTCACACATATTAAACATATACATGTACGTTCAGCGTTATGGCACAAATGAACGTTTGAAACGTCGGAACGGCGGACATCGTGAAAGGTGTGCTTTGCTAAACAAACAGTTGATGAACATTAAAATAACCCGTTACTCACATTTATAGTTCGCGATGTCTCTTCTTGACTTGATGGCATCCTGAAACCGTCGCCTAACACTCGACTAGAGGTTTCTTATGTAGCTGACGGGGGTGTTAGTCCATACATGGTGAACGGCGGTCATAAGAGACTCTCGTGTTTATCAACGTTGGGTGAGCGTTAAGACACCGTTTTAATCTTATCCACATATTATAATAATGTTGATGTCTGCGCTCTGAGCTGGCAAACTAGGAAACGACATTTTGTTGCTTGTATTGTATTCCGAAACAATACGTGGCTTATGTCTTGGGGAATTGTCATCCTGGAAATATAGTCATAATTTGGGAAATTACGGCCATAAATTATTTTCAAGAGTGTCAATGTACTTTTCTGCATTTATATTGCCCTCGCTAACAGTCACAGTACCAACACCATGGTACAAAACGCAACCCCATATCATAACACTGAACTAAGGAGTGGGAGATGTGCCGAGGTAACAGGGCAAATATTCTTTGCCCACCTTTGTCAAAATAAAAACGCGGTCATCTGTCCCAACCCCAACCTTACATTCGTCACTAAAGATCACTCTTTTTTAGTATTACTAAACTGCTTTCCTCCGATTAGCCCATATACATAAAAACCGAGCCCTACTGTTTGTCTCACGTATCCTGATCCGTTTACGAATAATTCGTCTGTGAAATCCTTGACTGTAAAGTTTTCTCTGAACTGTACGTATGAAAACAGACGAATCTCTAGTCTCGTTGAAAACAGTTGTAATGTCAGATAAACATTATCGTCTGTTCGATTTCAAACTCCAAACAAGTCGCCGAGTGTCTCCCGCCGTAAACCTCGGAGGCGCACCATTTCTTGCACAATTTTAAACAGTTATCCGATCACTAAACCTCTTCAATTGTAGTAATAGTAGTACTAGGTATACCTAACCTATCAATTTCTGGCTGATTCATTCCAGACTTACATAAGGAAACAATAGCCTCTTTTGTGCCACTCTAAGTTCCTTATGGTTAGACACCATGTTTATTTACATCAAACTGTCAACCTATATAGTGATGCAATATTTACAATAATTACACCTCTGATGACGTCATGCATGATAAGTTCAAACACACCATGGCAAGGGAGACTATACGTGCATACTTGTAACCCCTTTTATATCGCCAAAAGAAGTTGCGCCTCTCTAATGACGTCCGCCATATTGACATGTCTGTCGTTCACTTGTAGCAGAAAGCTATAGCATTTGATATAACTAAATGAATTTAGCATGCATAATCATCATTTTGAACACCATAATCAAACCACACGACACACATTTTATATTACCAACGCTACAGTTACTATGGGTCCATCCAGGAGCACATTGATCATTAGGACAGTGGCCAGAAACCAGGTCACAGCTTGTCCCGTGTTGGCATGACATTGTAAGGAGCAGTTCTTACCAAACATGCCTTGATTGCACGCTGAGAAATAGTTCTGTGTTCATCATATATATGAAACATTCAAAATATCCGTACCATTCCATACAATTAAACGAGTAAAGCATGCGCACAAATCAGTATGAACACAATAGAAAAAATTTAGCTGTCAGAAATTAACAAATTTAATCTTACCGACGCTGCAGTTAATTTGAGTCCATCCAGGTGCACATTGATCGTCAGGACATTGGCCAGAAACATGGACACAGCTTGTTCCGTTTTGGCAATGACATGGTGAGGAGCAGTTCTTACCAAACACGCCTTGATCACACGCTGAGAAATAGAAGACGCAGTAATAGTAAAAGCAAAAGTTTACATTGTTGTTGATCTTTTTATATCGTTGTAGCAGTATTAGTTGTAGAAGTAATAGTTGTAGTAGAAGTAGTAGTAGAAGTAGTAGCAGCAGCAGCAGCCTGCAGTAGTAGTAGTAGTAGAAGAAGTAATAGTCGAAGTAGTAGTGGTAGAAATAGTAATAGTAGTACTAGTAGTAGTAGTTGTTGTTGTTGATGTAGAGTAGTAGTAGTAGTAGTAGTAATAGTAGTAAAAGTAGTAGTAGTTGTAGAAGTAGAAGTAGAAGTAGGAGTAGTAGAAGTAGTAGTAGTAGTTGTTGTTGTAGTTGTAGTAGTAGTGGTAGTAGTAGTAGTAGTAATAGTAGTAGTAGTAGTAGTAGTTGACGTATAGTAGTAGTAATAGTAGAAGTAGTAGTAGTAGTAGTAGTAGTAGTTGTAGAAGTAGTCGTAGTAGTAGTAGTAGTAGAAGTAGTTGTAGTAGTAGTAGAAGTAGTAATAGTTTTAGTAGTATTCGTAGTAGAAGTTGTAGTAGTAGTTGTTGTTTAAGTCGCTTGAACAGTAGAAGAAGAATAAGAAGTAGTAGTAGTAATATTAGTAGTAGTAGTAGTAGTTACACTGTTAGTAACTGATGGTGTATATCCCATACACCATCAGTTTCTAACAGTGTAACGAATATATCTCACCGACTTCCTTTCACTGGTATCTTTTCATTGATATCACTTGGAAACTTGTGTGCAGTATAAATTAAATCAAATACTAGTGTCTTGGTTAAAAAATAAACAGAAGAAAGTTAAATCACATATATTAATTTCAACAACAGTTTCAACAACTCAACAACAATAATTAATAACAGCCAATTTTAAAACGATATGCTTATGACTGTTATAAAATACTCGTGAATACAATTGTTTTAAATACAGCACATGAAACTAATAGTGTCAATCTTTTATCACAGTCAAATTGATAACACTCTTTTATCACAGTCAAATAGATGGCAATTTTATATCGTAGTCAAACTGCAACAATAAAACAAGTTGGAATAGTATCAATAGTTAAAAGTGCGTATGGTTATAAAAGCCATGGTATAAAGGATGAAGTTTTTGAATGGTCAGGTTACGGATAATTGCAACATTTCCATTGAAGATCTGATGTGATCTTGACTGAGAACGAGAGCTATTCTGAATTGATATGGTAGGACCACAATGGAAATCGTCAAGAATCTCATCCAAATCAATTCCTTGAAAATAATCAGCTCAGTTGCAGATTCACCAGGGAGTACAATGGCGCGAGAAACTGTTTCAGACGTTACACAGGCAGAGGATTCAGGCGCTGGTAAAGCTGGCAACACTGTAGATGAAGGCTTTGCTACTGTGTTTTCAGCTGAAACAATGTTACCAATAGTTTGCCACATCCTGATCTTTTAATCTATACCAACTCTTTGGTATGTGTTGAGGGAATGCAGCGATATATGTCCAGCTACTGCCATGATTCGGGCAGGATTGTACATATTCCTGGACAAGGTTGTTGCTCCTGTCGCATTGATTGAGTGGTTGTTATACACCTGGGAAGGATTGCACAACCTGCTTATGGTGGAGATGAAATACTTCAATTTATTTTCGCCTAAAGGCGATTTACAGAACCAGATTGCACTGTCGTCCGTAAAATTGGCCAGACGTTTCTGCCACAGACGGTCGCAGTTCGGGTGCAGATCGGGCAGGTAACTCTCAAAGCTCCCCACTGGGCAATATGAAGATCCTTGAAAAGACAACATCATTGAGTATATATTTTTTAAGCACACATTGTATTACGTTTTGGGAAATCAATACGTGTTCAAACACCATCCGTATTTCCAACTGTATTCATACACCTGTAATTCCTTAAATAAATAACATACTGTTCAGGTAAGTATGAATACATTTATATAAACGTCTCCCGCAGTTTGTTGCCAGCGTCGTCCATTGATTTGGTCGTAGAAAGGGACTCGTTGCATAATAACCCAAGATGAGTGTACAGTTTAACTTCATTTAGTTGTTCCGAGCCCATATACCATTTTGTTTCACATCTTGTCCGCGTACTGTCATTAAAGGCGATCACACCACACTTGTCCGAGTTGTGCTCGAACCGCCATTTCTTGGAGTATCTGTCACATATGAATAACATACGTTGCATGCCATGGGGGGCGAGTGATACTAGTATCATATCGTCAGCGACGGTCGGTGCACATATTTTCATATTATACATATAGAATCCGTACCCACTCTCACTCAGCCCTTTAAATCGTACACAACTCGTGATGTTCCTGTAAAAGTCCATTATGCTTAGGAGTGTGGTGGCGTCTATACCGGCCTCAATCAGCTTGTAAATGAGACCTTCGTGCCAGACGCGGTCAGTCGCCTGACGGCAGTCGAGGAAGCAGACGTATAACGCGCTGCTGTTTTCACGTGGGTAAAATACACTTTCGCGCAATACAAACGACGTCATTAAGCAGCCCAGTTGCTTCTAGAACCCACCCTGCTGATCATTTAGCCTTGTAGTCAGCTGATTTTTGCAGCGTGTCAGAAGTATCGTTTCATATAGTTTAAGCAATGATGACGTCAAGGAGATAGCACGGTAGTTGTTCGGATCGTCCTTACGTTTTTTACCGCCTTTATGAAGCGTTATGATTACGCCCGTTTTCATTGAGTCTGGGACACATTTTTTTCGCGGTGATTGGCGACAGTATATCTGAAGCAAGTATTGATCGTAGCATGTGTCGTCATATCCGGCTGCTTTACCTGTTGGGCAATCTTTTATGGCATCGTGTACCTCTTCCGGTACAATAGTTACCATACTGTCAGGTTCGGTCGTTGACAGCGCTTTCCTCACGATATTGTCAACGTGATGTTGCCAGTCACTGTCGTATTCTGGGTTGTCTGACGGAGTGTATAGCACTTTGAAGTCGTTACCCCACTGCTTGGTAAGTTCCTGTGATTCTCTGTACAGTGTATTATTGAATTTAATGCCCGCTCTATCGCACTTCGTGTTCGCTCTTTTCCTGACATTAACAATTTTTCAGAGTGTATAACTGTCAATTTCAGCCGTTTTGTTGAGATCCTGGTCTAATTTCAGCATAAACTGATTCGAGTGGTGACGGTAGAGTCTCCGGAAGTAAGATTTTGTCTGTTTGTAATGTGTGTACGATTTATTACATTAACGACCTCAAAAGGTTATATTCACCTATAAGGCTATATTGTTAAAATAGTGCAACCAATGAATAATACACATAAAATGTATAGTACAAATAAAAAAAATTAATGATAATAGTTTAGGTACCTGATGGTGTATTTGGAGACATGTACAGGGATGAGTAGCATGCCTGTATTTCCTCTTCAGGTATAACTGGGTGGTGTGTGATGTATCCCAGTTCTGCCCTTTTTACTTCTGCCATATTGGCCTTGAAATTCATGTTTGCCGTGGCAAACTCTTTGTCTTTAACAATATCAAACTGTCGTGAGAAAGGCGGAGACCTCCGATGTTGGTTGAGCCCATTCCTAACAGCTTCCAACGAGGTTACCTTGTACAAAGTCCAGTCACTTTTGCGAATTTCAAGCCAAAACTGTTCCAAAACAGACGATTCTCAACACTAAAATGTTCAAATCCAAAATCATTGGTGTTTTCTTTTAAGAACTCAGAATGTTTGAACATTTTTTGTTACTTTTCAGAGTTTGCTCAAAATTTAGTTTCAGCCGTTTTTCAGCTGCCTCGTCTTCTGATGTTCTTGCAAAACGCTTAGACATTTTGTAAACTTCCGGTTACACCGGTGTTTCTCTGTACAGAGAGTCACCTAAATTTACCCAATAAATTTAATGACTATCGCCGACGCGTTAATCGGTTGGATCCCTTTAGCGTTGCAATGATATTGATGTAAAATTACTTAAAAAAACACAGATTATCGAGCAGTCACCATTTTGTTTTACTTTCTATAAGGTATTGACATTTACCCGTGGTGTTTGGAAAATACACCACGCTCATGTGACCGCTGTTAGCCAATCGCGTCATTAATGCAGGAAGTGAGATAGTAGTAGTAGTAGTAGTAGTAGTAGTAGTAGTAGTAGTAGTAGTAGTAGTCGTTGTTGTTGTTGTTGTCTTAGTATTGATGATGGTAGTAGTAGCAGTAGTTCTAGTAGTAGTAGTAGAAGTAGTAGTAGTAGTATTTGTTGTTGCTGTTGTTGGTGGTGTTGTATAAGTAATAGTAGTAGTAGTAGTAGTAGTTGTTGATGTGGTTGTTGTTGTTGTAGTATTGGAAGTGTAAGTAGTAATAGCAATAGAAGTAGAAGAAGTAGTAGTAGTAGTAGTAGTAGTAGTAGTAGTAGTAGTAGTAGTAGTAGAATCAACAGCAGCAGCAGCAGCAGCAGCTGCAGCAGTAGTAGTAGCAGTAGTAGTAGTAGTAGTAGTAGTAGTAGTAGTAGTAGTAGTAGTAGTAGTAGTAGTAGTAGTAGTAGTAGTGGTAGTATTAGTGGTTAAAGTAGGAAGTAGTTGTAGTAGTTTTGGTGGTTTTAGCATTCGATATAATAAAATATATAATTTACGTGAATAACATTCGGTATAATAAAATGACACTTCCAAGTATAAAAGTAAAAGGACAACTCAAATACTACTAATTTGGATTGCATTAATCGTTAATATTTATATCGTACCAACGCTACAGTTACTCTCATTTCTGTCGACAAATTTGAATCTTACCCATGCTACAGTTACCATATGTCCAACCATGTGCACATTGACCATCGGAACAGTGTCCAGAAACTTGGTCACAGTTTGTTCCATGTTGGCAATGACATGGTGAGGAGCAGTTCTTACCAAAGTGGTCTTGATCGCATGCTTTGACAGTCGAACAAGAAGATACAGTGGCATATTTAGTTCTAGTATTACTCATAGTAACAGTAATAGTACATGCAGAATGAGTAGTAGCTCTATGTTAACACATGTATCATATAATTATATGAAACGTCATACATGCATGTAGCATTTGATCAAATAAAACACAGAGCTGAGCATATATACACGTCAATGTGAGCATTATGATCATTTTTTTTTTCAGTCGACAAAGTTCAATCTTACCCACGCTACAGTTACTATGTGTCCAACCAGGTGCGCACTGACCATCGGAACAGTTGCCAGAAACATGATCACAGCTTGCTCCGTGTTGGCAATGACATGGTGACGAGCAATTCACACCAAAGTGGCTTTGATCGCATTCTGTAAAATATGTTTAATCTTATCTCAAGTAAAGAAATTATGATATTTGTCTAAAATGCTTTAGCCATACGTAACATGCTGTATCAGTCAAACTAGAGGATGATGGTAGCATGTTTCGAAAAAAATGGAGAGGATGACATCATTTCATTAAAAAAAATAACAGTTATCACTTCAATTTAATGTTGGATCTACACGTGTCTTGCGGTGTTATCCGATGCACTTGGGGAACCACATACTACAACAATGACATGCTATTTACAATACTGAAAATGTGGAAAGTGGTACCAATAAGCTTAGGGTCCGACACGTTCTATATGTTTTATATATCAACATATACAATTAAACATAAACCGTTGTACTTGAATGACGAAGCTAGTAGCAAAAAGCAAAGTATCTAAGCGAGAACTATCAAAATACAGACCATGAGCATGATTAGCCAGTAATCAACTGGATATTTGTTTCACGTAAAACACGACGAGCAAACATGCTTACAACACAACACATGAACCTGTGAGGTGTATTGACTCACGTGTACATATGTGTTATTTGTACGACGTCGTGGCACCATAACAGTCCGATATATTTTTGAACGGGTGGATAATATTGTTAGATAAACTTACAAGGACCAAAGCGGCTGTAAGATAATAAGATGAACGTTCCAAATCACAGTTCTAACTACTGTGGAGTTCCTCATTATACGAGTGCGAGGAAGCGCTTTTTTATAATAACAATCGTATTACAGCTGAAGTTCGACATATCCGACTGTAGAATGTTAAAAGTATATTTAGTACAACTATTCAATGGATGAATAATACCGATCATGAATGCAAATACGGAGCGGAAAACCATTAATCGTTTATTCAATTGAAGTTTACACTAGAATACCACTCCGCCATAACCAAACATTCGAGATAAATATAAGTATAATGAAATAACTATACTATATACTATATTCAAACTTCAAACATATTCACAGTCTTTACAAAGGGCAGTAACTCTGGGTGGGATTTTGAAATAGAATAAAGCATATATGGATTACCCTCCGTTGGCATTATTTCGGCTAATCCTGGTCTTTGAACACGTAAGACCGAAATACGGGCTTCTCTGGTCGGATTTGTAATATGTTTTCGGAGAATGCTTTCCCACTGCATTTTTGACACGAATATTCCCGAGTTCATATATACATTTAGTTAAACAATTAGGTTGTACTTATGAAGCAATCTAAATATATCTGGGATAAAACCTTGACATTGGAGATCATTGTTAAAGAACCGCATCAATCAATTCACGAACATGTGTTTGGCCAAGTATATACAAGGAAGCCTACATAGCTGACCGAAAATTATAAGCTTTCTTAAATCAACACTTGATTCCGCTGAGTCAGTGTCTAATGTCACGAGTGATAAGTCAGTACTGGTAGACATTTTCAGTGACTGAATATGTTTAAGACAAAACCGGTGGGCGACCTCAAGCCTATTGATGTCAGTTGGCGTGTTTGTATTCCAAAGTTCGCATCGGTAAAGAGCTTTAGGTATTATCGCTGCCTGGTATAACGTTTTAAGTGTTAGCGGATTTAATCACATTGGATGTAGTCCACTATATATAATGTTTAATAACGTTCCAAATCAAAGTTCTAACAACTGCGGAATTCGTCATTATACGAGTACGATGAAGCGCTTTTTATTATAACAAAAATCGTATTACAGCTGAAGTTCGACATATCCGACTGTAGAATGTTAAAAGTATATTTAGTACAACTATTCAATGGATGAATAATACCGATCATGAATGCAAATACGGAGCGGAAAACCATTTATCGTTTATTCAATTGAAGTTTACACTAGAATACCACTCCGACATAACCAAACATTCGAGATAAATATAAGTATAATAAAATAACTATATTATATACTATATTAAAACTTCACGATAACCGTATTTATTTTATTTTAAATACGAAGGACGAAAGTCGGAAATTATTTTCCAATTCGACAAAATCGGAATTTCGACCATGCTACAACGTACCTAAGCTACAGTTGTCGTGCGTCCATCCAGCTGCGCATTGGTTATTGGGACATGTGCCGTCAGTATCGTTACAGGTTTTATTGTTGTGACAATGGCATGTCGAGTAGCAGTTAGCACCAAATGTGCCTGGGTTGCATGCTGCAATCATAAAACATAGATACTGATATCGGTGTATTCGATTCTTTGCGGTTGCAGTTTCACAATACATCTAATAGTAAGGTTGTTTTGAATATTATACTATTAAGAGTTTCTTTTCCTGACATTTGTGGATTTTTATAAAATATCATACGATCCAAATTTATTAGTTTTTGCTTAAATGAAATATAGTTGCGATATATTATATTCGTAGTTACACTGGGGGTGTATGGGATATACACCCTCAGTGGTTCCATACCATAAGAGAGCGTAGCTCGAGAATGGTATTAGGTCACTGAGGGTGTATAACCCATACACCATCAGTTACTAACAGTGTAACGAATATATCTCAACGACTATATTTAACGGTTTCTTTTATTTGATATCACTTGTAAATTAACGAAAGAAAAACTTACATAAACATGAAGAGCTGAACAGATTACAAAAGATATATTTACAATAATAACAATAAACTATACATTATGCATGTATGCAAAATAAATGCACTCAGTGTCTTACACATTTCTGTAGTGTACTAGACAGTCAATATTGACATTATAAACAACATATACTAGTAATGTACTAGAAACAGACTTTTGAAAACACATGTTTCATACTAATCTAGTAGACTAGACGAAGAACACAAGTCCGTGCATATGTATGTCCCAAGCATCACTTATCATGAGCCATTGCTAAAATATCATAACAAACTAATGTTCTGGGGGCGAAAACGAAATACTAGAATATCTCCTGTTTATTGTATATGGGCACATAATTTTAATGAGCTACTAACAATATCCCATAAACACACAGAGCAACATTTTAAGCAACGCGATTTTTGAATCGTCTGCAGTGGTTAACGTTAGACACATCAAAGCGTCTGTTTGTTGTTCTAGCGGTAAACTGCACCAGTTTATGTAGTAGTCTAGTACGCTGGTTTTAAGAACTAATGTGCTTATTCTTGTTATGTGCTGACAATTGTTCGGGCAGAAGAAAAGCCAGTGTTTAATAACATTTTCGCACAGTCTCGAGCACTTGTGGCACTGCTCCACGTATAACCAAGATACCATACGTCCGACGGCCCTATTCAGTCTTTACAAAGGGCAGTAACTATGGGTTGGATTTTGAAATAGAATAAAGCACATTTAGATTACCGTCCGTTGGCATTATTTCGGCTAAACCTGGTCTTTGAACACGTAACACTGAAATCCGGGCTTCTCTGGTCGGATTTGTAATATGTCTACGGAGAATGCTCTTCCACTGCATTTTCGATACGTTGCGTTTGCAGTTTCACAATACATCTAATAGTAAGGGTGTTTTGAATATTATACTATTAAGAGAGTCCTTTTCTTGACATTTGTGTATTTTTTTTAAAGTAATATATAATCCAAATATATTTGGTTTTGCTTCAATGAAATATAGTTGCGATATATTATATTATAAGCTGCATTGGGGTGTATGGGATATACACCCTCAGTGGTTTAATACCATAAGAGAGCGTAGCTCGAGTATGGTATTAGGTCAATGAGGGAGTATAACCCATACACCCTCAGTTACTAACAGTGTAACGAATATATCTCACCTACTACCTTTCACTGGTTTCTTTTATTTGATATCACTTGTAAATTAACGAAAGAAAAACTTACAAAAAAACACAAAGCACACACAGTAACGTCACGAAAATAAACAAAATGACGTCATAAGGTTGCGTGATTGGACTTCTATAGGGTATTGAAATGTGCCCCTGGTATATGGCAAATACCCCATAGTCATGTGACAGCTCTTAGCCAATCGGATCGCGTCATTTATGAAGGAGGTGAGATATAATGTAATACATGTACGTATGGTCTGTTAGTATTGTTTTTCCTGTACTGTACTAAAATAATGTATACTGTTTATGTTAACTGCTTAAATACGCTTGACTAAACTAGCAATACATTGCTCCATTGAAGCACTTCTAACAATTTGCAATACACATGTATACATATGTACAATGGTTAAACGTGTGGAAATATAGTTAAAATCAATCGATTACGCACTTTCTACAGATTGAGTTGCATGCAGATTATAGATTCGCCCTTTTATATTTATATACGGAATATTTTTTAATGCGTGTATGCGTTTTTATAATAAATATAAAACTTACTTTCATTACAGGCGATTCCTCTCCAGCCGTCTTTACAAACCGCATTCAAGCATGCACCTGTAACACTGTCGCATGGGCCCTCAAGACAATGACATGGTTTAGAACAGTTAACACTATAACTTCCGACTGTGCAGTCTGAAAACAAATATAATATTCTTGCTTATTTAGCGTACATATACTGGCGTGTAAAGTTATAACCATCGATTTTAGACAAAAGATAATCACGTACTGAACAATTAACTAAAAAACACACACTGATGTATTTATATACGTATAGTATATAACTTTTTATTTATATACGTATAGTATATCCGTTTTCAACGTCTTATAACATAATTTGTGACGTAGCTGATATGTACGGTGGTTTAAATGCGACAAGTTCATGTTTATGTATGTCGGTCCCAAGTGATAATAAGTCGTGGGCACGATATCGTATCTTGTGGTAACGCGATCTTATTTCGTGGGAACGAGATAATATGTCTTGGTAACAACATTATAAATATGTATTGGTAAAGACATTATAAGTCGTGGGAACGAGATAATTAAGTCGTGGTAACGACATATTAAGACGCAAGAACGATATATTAATTTGTCGAAATGACATAGTAGGTCGTGGGAATACGATAAATATTTTAAAAAAACATAAACTAACAAAACACACCATGCCGATATACATTATTATTTGCTGCATGTTAGGTAAGTTTCCTGTATATCCTGTATATCGTTCTGGATATAAGAACCTTTGTAGCGTATAGATATTATCGACAATTTTAAAATTCGTTATGTTAACCGGATAAAACAACTGTGTAGTGTCACAATTACGTCAGTAAAAATAGCAAATGAAACTAACCATTCGTTTATATAGGATTTAAATGCGTTCTAAATACGTTTACCCGAGATTTCTTCAGACAGTCACCATGAGTAACATATTTATTCTAGTTTATTTTCTATTGAAAAATATAAACCGGGTTCTTAAATATCATTACACTAACATAGGGGGTTGTTTGTTACTTATTTTAACACTAAGCACCATTACACTTGCAGTGGTTTTGAAACCAGTATATCACATGAGTAGACGATGTATATGCTGTTATGTGCTCGTTATAATTTTGTCATATAATTACAGTACTAAAGGCGAGTCAACGGATGAAGTAAATCAGAATAATTGAAGACAACTAGTTTGAAAAGTGCTTCTCTGAGCAGAAATGGTACTTATTTGTGTGTTAAGTTAAATGAAACGATCTTAGCATTTATCTAGTCATAAACGCCGTGAAACTAGTAGTAAATGTAAGTTACATTGAGCTGAAGAGTAGGTTACCTGCTTGTCTATATATCATAATTTCGCATATTGTCATAAAGTCGATACTGCCATTCCCCGTAACTCGCACAACATGTACTTCGCGAGGAAGAGTCAGCATCTTTTTCGCAACAGTCCCGTTTTTCGAAGTAAATTCTACGTCCTGAAGTGATTCTACCTGAAGTCCCAGTGACAACTGTAGTCCGTAAAACTGAGCTGGTACTGCAACATCAATGTAAACACTACAAGATTATCGTACGGTGTAATTGTTGATAACATTGATCGCATGAGATTAAACGTATGTGTTTGAAGAAGGTGTTTTCACAAACTACCATGGAAATAAACAAGAAACAACATGTGAGACATAATTTTATCGGGATTTTTTTAGTGTGAAATAAACAATAACTATTTAAAATAATATCTTTAACATCAATAGTGTTGTTTAATATACAGGATCGAACACATATTACAAAACAATGAGTGCACAATTATTTCCCCAAAAATATAATGCTGTAGCGTGCTTTTACAAAGGCAATCGGATAATGCAAATTAAGACAATTCTTACTTAACTTATACTTCCACCACGAAAGCTATATACTATATGTTTGTCTCCACATACCTACATCTTGACGCCCCAGAACTAAAATCTGTTCCACTAGATAAATCTTGTCCAGTGTCAGTTGAACCCAAGATGGTCTTTCTAGGGCGGTGCAACAATTACACTCGTCCGCTTGTGCATGTATAGTTCTGATATGTACAACACCATCGTTGACCTTATCTGCGATCCAGTTCGTGTATGGTTTCCCGTGTGATGTCACCGTGATGGTTGAATTATGGATCTTGATGGGATCTGAATATAAAAATTCGTGATGACACTAATATGATTATTATATTACAAAAAAGATGCTTATGATATAGTGGATACTTGTTGGTTTTAGTGTAAGATAATATTTTCGTTTATGCTTTCCACTGATTTATAGGGAAATATCAGTAAAATAAAATTGGTAATTCACTGTTTTAAAACAGTGAACATTATCACTCTGGTAATGTTTACTGTTTCTCACTGGTTCTCGATTAAATGCAGCAAATGAAACGAACCGTCAACGATGCCTGGACTCAAAAGTGTAAAATTGTGAAATTAAACCCATTTAACATGTAAAATAAACGGTATAAAAGCTTAAAATAAAAAGAAAATTTGTTGATTTCGGTGTAAGGTCGTATTATATGTTTTCGTGAATATAGAAAATAGGCATTTCACTCGTGTCTGCGCCATTCGTGAAAATATCATTTTCTATGAATACTGGTGATATAAAATACGATCTTACACCGCTATCAACACATATCCTCTATTGATTTCATGAGTGGTCATTGCCCGAACGGCGCATTTATTCTATGACGATTTTGTACTGACAGCAACGCGTTTCTTTTTATTTCATGCTTTTTGCCAAAAACAAAGTCTTGTGCCAGCTTCGTTGGTACGGCACATGTTTGTCTATTGTTACGTCATAATGGATTCCAAAATTGTCACTCATTTTTAGGGTGGGTATATTAGTAGTTAGACTCATAGTTACTGAGGGTGTATGGGATATACACACTCAGTTGTTTCATACCATGCGCTCTTGTATGGTATGAAACCACTGAGAGTGTATATCCCATACACCCTCAGTTACTAACAGTGTAACTAATAATATCCCCTGAGTTACTAACAGTGCAACGAATATATCTAACCGACTACCTTTTGATTGAATCTTTTCATCGATAGCACTTGAAAAGTAACGAAATAAAACCTCACAAAATAATAGGAAGCACAATACGATGAAGTCACGAAAATAAACAAAATGCCGTCAGTAGACTGCGTCATTTAAATTCTATGGCGTATTAAAATATACCCATGGCGTATGGAAAATACCCCATAGTCATGTGATCCGTCTTTGCCAATCGGATCGCGTCATTTATGTAGGAGGTAGGATATAGTGTCTTACATTTTGACTAAATAATGTTCATTGAATTTGATATTTTGTGTATTGTGTTTGCTGTTGTTTACGAAAGCATGATGAGTTCAGTCACATACTCTTTCAAAAATAAAATAATACAAAAGAATGTTACAAGCAGTCCCATAAAAAAATCAGAGTGAAATGATCAATTGCTATCATGGCATTCAACCCAGAGTGAAATGATCGGGTTGTCATTCATAGGTTTTCTCCACTTTGCATTATTTTTTTCCAGTTCACACAACTTTATTTAGCATCTTTTATAAATTTAGGTCCACTAATTAAATGTGAAAAATATATCACAAAAATAGCATACATCATTCCTTGTACACAATAAACAATTCAGCAAAAACTCACCCAAACAAGCTTAACACATTGTATGCGTATATTGATTTGATAAGTTTCTCTGCAAATTAAATATTGCATCGTAATTGATTGATATCTAAACATCTTGCTTTAATAAAGGTGTTCTATATTATTAAATACCCCTTGTCTTATCGTATTGAATGTATCGCTTAATGTCCTGTATTTTTTTCAAAGCATTGTCTTATCGTTATGTGTTTTTATTTTTATAGTGTAATCAGTTTAATACTATAATATCAATGAAAAAAATGATTGAATTTATGCCTAAATGTGATCTGTTTGAATGATGACTTACTTCTATAAAGATGTTTATAGGACTTCTGCATTAGTAAAGCAGATGTTGATTGACAGTGCTTTATTTCTAAATTCTAAGAAGTATTAAAATGATGCATTTAATATCTTCATTTATAATTAACATTGTAAATTCCGTATTTTTGTGTAGGTTATTTGATGTTTATATGACATTTGTATTTGTGAAGCTGATGTTGATTAACAGTGCTTATTACGAAGTTCTAAGAATTAATAAAATGATGTATTTAATATGTTCATTTACGATTAAGATCGTAAATTGTGTAATGTTGATTTTGTATTTGATCTGAAATTACGTATGATCAAACGTGTGATTTCATTTTCTGAGTTAAAGATATATAACGGATATCGTGTCTAACATACGATCTGGAGATTGGGAGTCAAACCGTACTCAAATATTCATTTTTAAGGGCACCAAGGACTGGTTATACCCAGGAAATTGACTAGACAAGCCTCGTCCTGTCGACACCATTTAGCTAAAACAAGAATCAGTAATTAGTAAAACAGAATCCACAAATCCACACCTAATTATTATTTTCAATTTTTTGCAGACGCATCCGGATATTGATTAAAGCTTTGCATACAATACTCGTACATGTACAGGCCCCAGTGAATATAGACTTAAACCAGGTGAAACGCAATTAGGGTAGATTGTTCATGCTGGGTAGAAATAGAAATTGTGAAACTACACTGGTGCAGGGATATCAACTGGGCCCTTATTCACAAAGCCCCTTAGGGGAAAAATGAGGAAATTTCTTAAATTCATCAAAGTCTTTAATTCTGTGGCATTTTCGTGTATATATATAGAATATTAGGTAAGTGTTGAATACAAATCAAATGTATCATGCGAGGCTTAGAAAATGAAAAGATTGAGCATTGGCGAGTGCTTTTCATTTTCGTGCCGAGCATGATAAACTTGAACTTTGTTGAACACTTACCTAATATCCTATTTATTCCACTTTTTACGCATGAAAACTGATTCATTGCTTTCAGTACTTGATTTCCATTTAGCCATGATCAAGACCATTGCATTACTCCACGTTCCAAAAATACGCAAACATGAATAATTGATTAAATCATCAAGATCATGTTAAACTAAACGATAATGTATCTTTGAGTATGATTTTATCATGATTTATTTGCAAATGTCTATGGTTTTTAGAAAAATACATGTTTATTTAGTGGAACTACATTGTTACATTTCTGGCAAATCACACACTTTCAAGTTCTGTTTCTTACAACGAGAATGGAGTTTGTGATTTTTTACCGGCATTGTTTTTGTTCTGCATTTCGACGGAACCTAGACTACGGTTATAGAAAATACTCCAAATAATGACGTCAAAATGTAAACATGAACAGGGCAAAAAAAAACAAGACCCATATCTCAAAATGCGTGGACTCTTTTCTCATTATTTTAACCCTATTTTAACTATTATTATATGCATTTTCTTCTTATTTTACCCAATAGTGAACACAACTGACTGACACGAGTTAAACAGTGCGTAAAAAGATAATCCGGTCTGTCTAAATATAACCGCATGTAAACCCCACGTGTTGAATAAACTTGAGGTTTACACCACGAGCTGTTATCCAACCGCTTTAGCTGTTTAAGTGGGATAAAGGTCATTTTACATTTTTTACTGTCAAAACTAGTAAATATTGTTTATGTATTTCACATTTTTCCAATTGTTAAACATGTTCATGTATTGTGTAATTTTATTTACCTGGCACTCATGAATATTCCGTTTATTTTCGTAAATGTATTTTAAGCTACTAACTCAGATATTGGACTTAAAGCGCAAATATGTTTTTATTAAATCTGCTACGTTACAGTTGAACCTGTAGTGCAGTGGTTAGCACGCAAAGTTTGTAAGCGTGATGTATAGGGTTCGAGTCACAGAGCAGGCTCTTTTAATTTATTTAATTTATTCATCTATTATTTAGTAATTTAATTTATTTATTTGATCATTTTGCTGACGCCATGACACGGAATCTAGTCATTAACCTCGATTCTGACATAGAAGAGATCTGCACCGATACGGTGAGCGAAACAGAGTCTGTGTTAATTTTATGTAGATACAATGAAATAACTAATACAAATAAAACAAATGGAAATAGGGAAAAAAGACAACAAAACTTTTTTTTGTGAATAAGTGATGTGAAAGTAAAAGAAGATAATAATAAAAAAGATTTGGCAGGACTCGAACCACAGTAATTGTGATTCAAAGTCTAAAACACTATCCACCGTGCTATCTTTCCCGACGCGTTTGTAATCCGTTCTTTAGACGCTGGATAAATGTTAAACCGATATAAATAGAACAGTACTCGGGCGCTAGCGGAGATTAATGAGTGCCAGGTCAATAAAATCGCAGTATACTTTAGATTTCACATAAACATTTTGATATGAACTTTTCACTTAAATTCACCTTAAGTTAAGATTTTCCTTAGGAGATTTTGTGAATACCAATCCAGGTCTCTAGGCTAGCGTACATACACAATTTTATAAGAAAAACAACAAGATAAAATTCAAAAGCCGTACATTTATGTTTTGCAGTATATTTATGCAAAAGTTATTCGTAATAATAATGATAATAATAATAATAATAATAATAATAATAATAATAACAATAATAATAATAATACCTGTACTACCGCAGACATTGAGAAGTACCCCATATATGAACAAAGCGGTCCCAGCTAGTGTAAACATCATTGAATTTCCATTTACATTTTAAATCTAACACCGACCGTTGAAATGTAAATTTTCTACATCGCATTAACTTCCAAAAGTGAGCGACATTGCGAGCATTTACATCCGGGTGTAAATTGAAATAAGAATCAACTTCCGTTAGATCACGAATACATTATTTAATTGAAGATGACTCCAAACATTTGACTTGTACAGTTTTACACGAAAATGATTGATTACAATTATCACTGTTTTAAAGAATATATTAATACACATTTATATTTAGTTCTCTACAGTTATAGTTTAGGCTTATCCTCTTTATTGAACTGAGATTAGAATGGGAGCGTTCTGTCGAATACAACCATTGGGAAACGAGGCAACTAGGAATCCGGTTAGTGCCATATGAAATATCGTGCCTCTTACGGCAAGGGCGGGACACGAGAATTGCGCGAAACACGAAGCGAGACACGATATTCCCGCGAGGCACGATATTGTAACACGAGATCTCGCACTGTCGCAGTACCCCGTACCACGATATCTCGCGGCAAAATATCGTGTCTCGCTTCCTGTTTCGCGCAATTCTCGTGTCTCGCTTCGTGTCTCGCGGTAAAATATTGTGCCTCGCTTCGTGTCTCGCGCAATTCCCGTGCCTCGCGTTTAGAGGTCGAGACCCGAGATACGAAGCGAGGCACAAGATTACATTGTTCAAATATCGCCCGAATCTCGAGTATCGCGGTAGATTTTCTAACCACGATACTTGAAACACGAATCGAGACACGAGAATCGGGCGACACACGAAGCGAGGCACGATATTGTATCGTTCAAATATTGCCCGAATATCGAGTCTCGCCTGAATATTTGAACGATATAATATCGTGCCTCGCTTCGTGTCTCGCCTGAATAACGTGTATCGCTTCGCGTCTCGCTTCGCATCTCGTGTCTCGACCTTTAAACGTGAGGCAAGATAATTGCGCGAGACACGATGCGAGGCACGATATTGTAACGCGAGACATGAAGCGAGACACGAGAATTGCGCGAAACACCAAGCGAGACACGATATTTTACCGCGAGATTTCGTGGTATGGGATACTGCGACAGTGCGAGATCTCGTTTTACACTATCGTGCCACGCTTCATGTCTCGCGGGAATATCGTGTCTCGCTTCCTGTTTCGCGCAATTTTAGTGCCTCGCGTTCAAGGGTCGAGACACGATATTTCATATGGCCTAACCGGATTCCGCACGAAACACAATTCATTTTATTATATATTTTCTTCCGGATTGCCTTTTTTATCGACCACATTCTGACATTTTTCAGAATTCGAAAGGTGTCACTAAATGGAATTCAACAACTGTTTTCTAGAAATACGTTACACATTTATCTTGTACATGTATGCTTAATGCATGTCAGAATATTTTCCAATCTCATGACTAACTGTAATAGAGTTTGTGTTTATATACAAGATGCAGAGATTATTCACTGTATCTGTAATATTCCCTGCAAACTTTGAGAAATTCAAGGAGGATAAATTACAGTTAGGTTCACTTAACATACAATTTACCTAAAAGTAATTTCCTTATCCTATATTACAAAAACATTTATTGCACTGCAGCGTACAGACACTGTGAATTTATTGCTTTTCACTGTTAAATAAACACAAAACAATGTACAATGTTATCATACTGTTCACATAATAACTCTTAACATTGGCCCAGGAGCAAACCACCATTAACCAGGCTTAACTGAAAGTTTTATTACTGTCTGTAGAAACGGTTCAAACAGGCAATTTAAAGCTGCTAGGTCACAAATGAAAAAAATAAAGAAAAAAATGTTTCGAATCCAATAAATTACTATATTATTTGATACAACTGACTGAAACAACAGTGTGGCCACAGGAAATCAAGTGTGACACACATTGGTTTATTCATTACAACGCATTGTTTCACCCCGATTTCAAAAGCGTCTCGAGAAGCTTTTTAACTATGTATTACTCTTAGGTTGTCGTTGTAGAATTACCACGCATTCCATACAACCAATCGATTTCGCCTCCGGAGTACTGTAGTTTCGAAACACAAGTAGAACTAAGAGCTTTCCAAAAAGTGAACGTGTTTAGCGGTGCGGTTAGGGTGTCTGCCTCTAAGGCAGAGGACCCTGGTTAAATCCCCCGAAGGTATTCGGACTTTTTTGCTAACCCTAACCCTAACCCTCTATCAATGAACGGAAATAAGAACAAAAATTTTAATATAATATAATCGTTCGTTTTAATAGTATTGAACATGCAGAATCAACTTCACGTTTTTAATATCATACACCGAACAGTGGTAGTCTATTTTTAGAAGACTTTCCAAAACGACCTGTAAAGTTTGCTATAATTATTGAAATTGTAATTATATTATAAACGGGTGCTTAATCGATTGAATTTCATGATTTACTTTACTTTAAAATTGTAAACAATATTTTTGACCTCAGTTATATATAAAGCTGGCACGTTACAGATGGGGACAATGACAAAAATGAAAAAAACAACATGTTTCGAATCTAGTAAATTACTATATTATTTGATACAACTGAATGAAATAAGATTGTGGTCACATAAACACAAGTTTGACACACATTGGTGTATTCATTAGTTTAAACCTATTTGTTTTCAGCTTGATTTCATCGAAAACCCAAGGCTTATTGAAACACTCCCGAGTCCGTTTCCTGGGTAGAATCAGTACTTGGTGTCTTTGGGGGAGATCTAGAGAACGCTCCCAGAGTGGGGATCGAACCTGGGATCTCCCGATCTCAAGGCGGACACCATATCCACTACGCCACCGCGACCTCAGGGTTCAATCATTACAACGCATTATTTAACCCGATTTCAAAAGCGTCACGAGGCGCTTTTCAACTATTAATAACACTTAGATGTTGCTGTAAAATTACCACGTGGTACATACAACCAATCGATGTCGCTTCCGGAGTTCCAGAGTTTACAAAACACAAGCGCTACGAGCTTTTCAAAACAGGTAAACGTGTTTAGCGGCTAAGTTAGGGTGTCTGCCTCTCACGCAGAAGACCCTGGTTTAATCCCCGGAGGGAACTCAGGAATTTTCTGCTTAACATTTAGTATGTACGATTTTTTCCAATATAGTTCATGTAATAATTAAAACAAAAATATATCAATTTAAAATTATAAACAATATATTTGACTTCAGTTATAAATTTCAACATCTGTGCAGTAGCAGCTTTAAGATTATTCAAGGGCCATTCCTCCGAAATTTCTTTGGCAATTTGGCTGATTATTGAACTTGATCCAACTATTATTTCTAAAAAAAACAAATTTGTCAAGTTTGTTGAAAATCAAATAAAACTGTTGAACTGTAAGATTGGGGGTACGGCTAAAATAAAACATTTTAACTAATTTAAAGGCATGTTCCTATGGCGATTTAGCTAGTAAAGAGCTTGGTTCAGACATTCCTCCTATATACATTATCTCAAGCTTGCGTAAGAGCGGATGCAATATTATTAAATAAACATAATGTGGTATACCGACCGACATGTGCAAAGCAATTTATACCACCACCTTTGACTGGTATATACTTATGCAATATACCCGATTTTCACATAAATTGTAGACACAATTATAAAATATAAATGGAATGTGTATTTTAAACACGTATGTCAAGTGACCTAAAATATACTACGCGCGGAGTAACAGTGCGGAGAGGGTTTGCGACGGATAGACATATTAACATTTCTACAGACGGACGGATGTCTAAAGCAAAACAGTGCGTCTTTGTGGTACATATATTACATACTAGTACTATATGCAACAATTATGTTCAAACGAATACACAAGGATGTAGTCGTAGTAGTACTAAAAGTAGTAGAAGTAGTATATTAATTGTAGCTGAATCTAAGACTAGTCCTGTAAATTCGCACAAAACGCACAAAACAGTGCGTCTTTGTGGTACATATATTACATACTAGTACTATATGCAACAATTATGTTCAAACGAATACACAAGGATGTAGTCGTAGTAGTACTAAAAGTAGTAGAAGTAGTATATTAATTGTAGCTGAATCTAAGACTAGTCCTGTAAATTCGTGCTCATCGATTGTGCACGGACATAACCAGTGTGCAGTGTGGACATTTGGACACTCGCCTCAAATAAAAGACCTATAGGTGGGGGTTTCTGTACGGCTGAAAAATACAATAGAAGTGTAATGATTCGACATTACGAAGAAGCCAAAATATCATTGTGTATACATATATATACATATATATTGCGGCACAGTTTTTCTGTCAAACGAATTTGCATTTTAAAATTATTGCAAATGAAACAACTTTTGCATAGTATCCGTGATGGCTACAGAGGATATGTGTTTGTTTTCGGTGTTATAACGCGTAATATCATCACCGGAAAGGGAGACAATAAATATTTTCACGAGCGCTTGCGCGAGTAGAAATATGTAAATTGTTTTCCTTTCCGGTGATAATATTAAGCGTTATCACACCGAAAACAAATAAGTTTTCTTTTCATTTTAGGCTTTTTAAATGTTTTATTACATTTTATTATTAAAATATCGCGGGAATCATAACGTCATGACATCAAAATATTGATGTCATTCAACAGTTTTGAATCCGGCATCGTTGACTGTCCGTTTCATTTACTGTATTGAATCTGGAACAAAAACAAACACGTGCGGTTGAAGGATATATCTCATTGATATCATCTTTATCGCACTTTCGTAGCATAAAAGAGAACTATCTTTAATCACAGTCTTGATATTCGTTGCGTTGTCTGTGAGTTTTATGGCAATGAGGAAATAATAATGTTTTTACTTTGCTATCTCATGCATCTTAAAATCATGTCAATATGTAATTTTGGACAGTTGTTGAAGTGTTTGCAAACATTTTGTTTAAAATATTGACGTCAAGCACTTATAGCTTTCAAAATATGAGCAATTCTTCCTGTTTAACAATACTCGATAAAAAACGTGTACAAATTGCGAAAGTTTCACTGCATGCTCTGTGGCTTAAATATACAGACCGACCGATGTTCGTTTAAAAGCAAAACAAAGATTGATTTGTGCAAATAATGTGTACAACTGCAGTCATAAAATATCTACTTTCATGATTTTTGTTTTTGAATTACTGATTGTTGGAGCGCATAATTTGGGTGCCATAAGCGATTTAACATTGTTTTTAAATGATATTACTTAAAATAAGATTTTCGTTAAAAAATGATGTTCTTGAAGGACACATTGCGCATATATGCTGGTTAAGATACCTATCCAATCCAAATTTATGACATTAATTAGAGATTCATAATCTGTCCATAATGGCACACCTGATAAGTAATGTCCCTCGGGCTAAAGCCCTCGGGCCATTACTGATTAGGTGTGCCATTATGGACAGATGTCACACTGGCGCCGTTTTTTAACCTTTTTATTGCAAATGTTGAATGCAAGATTTATTATTTGTTTTGGTGCTATGTCATTAAACCAATTAAATTATCAAATGCAATGGCTATTTTATTCCTTTATTACGAATACATAAAGAAAGTTGCCGAAAACGCATGATTATACGGCTATGGCTCTGCCGTATTATATTCATGTTTATAATACATATTGTGGTTTATACGCACAAGATCTATATTAATAATTATTATTTGCAAACTCGCTTCACGATGGATGCATGAAAATCAAATTTACGTTGATCGCGGGTTCCAATATATTCAATTGCTGAAGTACGTACGGACGATCAACTCCGTTTTTCCCAAAGTGTTTCTTTCAATTAAATAAAGAAATCGCATAAACAGTCCCTTTATATGTTTTCTAACTGATTTTCCGTACACAATCTTCTTAATATAATTTAAAATAATTCTTAATACGGAATTCTACTTATCTAAAAATAACGCTTGAGTGCGTTACAAAGAGCGCAATTTTCGTGAAACAACGTCATGTTGTTTTGCACAGGCGCGAGTTTTCTTATTATGGATTTTAAGCACACCTTTCGAGTGTAACGATTATTCTGACGTCGAAATCCATATAATGTTTGTTTTTTAACGGAAATGTGTTACTACTTATAGTAACATATGCAATAAACGTAAAATAATGCATAAATGTGCATTACCTTTTACACGCCATATTACATAAACATGTATTTATTGTTGTATTTATTGCTGATCATTGTAACTGAAAACAAATATATTTACATCGCTATCATAGTTTCAGGCTAATACTATACATACGACCATCGGAAAATGAACATTAGGTAGAAGCAACGATAAATCATTGAAATATGAGCATGGGTGCACTGTCTATTAATAAACATTGCTGCTATTGCTAGTGTATAAACGTTTATATGAGTTTAACGTAAACAGTCACACGTGTGATTCTACAACAACAACAACAACTACTACTACTACAACTACTTCTTCCACTGCTACTTCTACTACTACTACTACTACTACTACTACTACTACTACTACTACTACTACTACTACTACTACTACTACTACTACTACTACTACTACTACTACTACTACTGCTACTACTACTGCTACTACTACTACTACTAATAATAATAATAATAATAATAATAATCATAATAATGGTAATAATAATAAATAAGAAAAATAACAATTTAAATATTTATAATAATTTATAATAACTATTTGCCTCTGCCTTTGCACATATTGAGAAGAATTCCAAATATAACAAAAATACAAGCAAAGCGCTCCTAGCTTGTTTTCACATAATTGAATAAAATACTGCAAATTAACCCAATACTGATAATTCAAATGTGTGTTTCTAAACCTCAACAGACGTTCATCCTGTTTGAGCGAAATTGCACACACTACCATGATGTGCCATGCGGATGTAAAACTGCAAAAAGAAACTATAAATGCATGCCAATCTAACTTTTGTACCTCGTAATGATAAAGATAAACTAATGTTTGACAGCAACCAGTTGTAAATATTTTAACTACTACTACTGAACTCATTTTTAGTCGGGTTGAAAAATAAATAAAAAATATAATACAATATTATGTAGGATTACAATATAATATATATATATCTGTATAATGTCTATTGATTTCGTTCAGTAATCAGATATATACAGATATAAATGGTATATATAAATTTTGGTAAATGACAGATGGTTAATTGAATTGCTAGCAAAAGCAATATGGGATTATACGTATTGAAAATAACATGTTTCCCATAAAAATCTACCAGTATTACATTAACATTTTCAACAAAAACACGATTATTGCTTCAGTATAAAGGCGTTTTTTTTTAAAAACTTTTACTTGATTCAAAATAATATCGACAGCCATGTTAACCACATTTACAACTATTTGCATGAAAAATAAACTAGGCAGATTTTATTGTAGTATTGTCCGCAATTATGGTAAACGGCGAAGTGTATAACGTGTTTTAATGTTGTGAACCTGCTATGTCATCAACTGCTAATTTTAGGACTTGCCGGCTAAACCGAATATTAACATCTTGTTTCAATGTTTTTTCACACTGTTATATAGTACATTTTTTAGATGTACTCATTAACTGGTATTAAAGTACTACATGTCGCTGAAAATTACGTTTGTTTTCAATTCCTGATATATTCAAATTTTCACAATATTGCTGTTCTAATCTGATTTTATTATTTTGTCGCTACTACTACTACTACTACTTCTAATACTACTACTACTACTACTAATTCTATTACTACTACTACTATATACGGTCTGTATGTACGAATATAATTAGTATGGACATTGGTACACTAACCTTAAATAAAAGACCTTTGGTTGTTGACAAAGTGTTTTTCTACGGCTGATGCAGCTGGAGATTTAATTTGATAGTGATTCAAAATTACGGAGAAGCAAAAATGTAAATTTGTATATAATCGTTTTCTGTCAAAGTTTTACGCATTTTGAAATTATTAATGTTAATATAACGATTTCAAATCAATACAGGCTATGTTGTTTCGCACAATATGCGCTGTTGATCCAGTCATCTTAAATCACAGTTTTGATATTTGTTGTCAGTGAGGAAATTTTAATGTTTCTACTCTGCTATATTATTCATCTCCAAATCAAGTATACGTGTACTTTTGGAAATTAAAAGTGTTCGCATTCTGTTGAAATATTAAAGACCAACACTGAAACTTGTTCCAGAAATAGGGATGCAAATATTGTTAATATTTAACAGGAAACATCACTAAAATTAATGCATTAATTTGCTAAAGATCAAGTTACTTAAATCTTCAACGTTTTAAACGTTAGAGAGCACAGAGTGGTTCGATTTACAAATTAGTTGATATCATGTCATCAAACATTTTAACACCGTTTATAATATACTTGTTACCTCAGGAGACAAATCCATGATCTTTAGTCGAGTGTCATTGAAACAATCTTATGTAGTAGTAATAGTGGTAGCTTTAGTAGAAGTAGTAGTAGTAGTAGTTGTTGTAGTAGTAGTAGTAGTAGTAGTAGTAGTAGTAGTAGTAGTAGTAGTAGTAGTAGTAGTAGTAGAAGTAGTAGTAGTAGTAGTAGTAGTAGTAGTAGTAGTAGTAGTAGTAGTAGTAGTAGTAGTAGTAGTAGTAGTAGTAGTAGTAGTAGTAGTAGTAGAAGTAGTAGTTGTAGTAGTAGTAGTAGTAGTAGTAGTAGTAGTAGTAGTAGTAGTAGTAGTAGTAGTAGTAGTAGTAGTAGTAGTAGAAGTAGTAGAAGTAGTAGTAGTAGTAGTAGTAGTAGTAGTAGTAGCAGTACTAAGTAGTATCACTGAGAAGTAGTAGCAGTAGTAGTAGTAGTAGTAGTTCTAAGTAGTATTACTAAGAAGTAGTAGTAGTAGTAGTAGTAGTAGTAGTAGTAGTAGTAGTAGTAGTATTTGTAGTAGAATAAGAAATTGTTTTTGTTGTTTGCTTCTTAACTGAATAATGAAGTTGTGCGGTGAAATGATGCGTTAATTATAAATTACATAGTGACATTTCAATGTTGTTTCTCCATAATTCGCAATGTATTTTCATATGAAAATGACAGTGGTATTATTAATATAAGGACATTCGTGAACACATTTATATAATAGTATATATAGTGCCTTACCTATTGTATCAATAATTGGTAAAACAAATAAATTTGTATGGCATGCCATGTTGCTTGCCTGCTCAGACCTCCCGATGTTCATTTAAACGCAAAACAAAAATGTTACAAATAAGCTTGACATATACAGTCGTACTTGATGCTTTCATGAAGAAATTCTTTATATTCTTACGTTATTAATCTACTGTCTGTAGAAGTCCATGATTCGATTGCCAAATGCGATTAAACATTGTTTTTTAATACTATTACTTACAGTTTGATTTTCGTTAAGCAATAATTTTCTTTCAGAACATTTGTGCATTTCATATATGCTGGTTTACATAATATCTTAATGTACAATACCTTTTACACGCCATATTTATAAGACATATATTGTTCTGACACGTAAAACCACGTGGTTTTTATATCTCTGTTAATTGCTAAATAAAAAACCGAATACATTTATATCGTTATAATACTTTTGCAGGCTTATACTATATATTCGACCTGCCTCAAATGAACATAAGCAAGCCGTAACGCAAACCCGTTAACTTGGAGTATGTAAACAGTGCTATTGTAAATGTAAACGTTTACAATAAAAATAACAACAACAACAATAATAATAATAATAATAATAATAATTTAATTTTTAATTTAATAATACAATTCGTACCTCTGCCTTTGCAGACACTGAGAAGAATTCCAAATATAAACAACGCGATCCTAGCTCGTTTTGACATTATTGAATTAACAACTGCAAAAATTACCCCAATACTAAATTCAACTTTGTTTTACTTAATTGCAACACACGTTCATCCTGTTTGAAAGAAATTTCAAATACTACCATGATGTGCCATCCGGATGTAAAACAACAAAATGAGATCGGTAGGCAGATTATGACCCTATGAATGCACTTCTATTCAACGGTTGTACCTCGTGGTGATAAAGATAAACTAATGTTCGACAACAGTCATTTGTAAATATTTTAACGACTGTTACAGAAATCATTTCTAGTAGGGTTTAAAAAGAATAAAAATCATATAACATGCTGTAAGATTACAATATACGCTATATAGATGTTTATAATATATATTGATGTCGTATAGTAACGCATATACATGCGCCTATATCTATGGTACATATTAATTTCGGTAAATGATACGTGGTTGGCTGAATTGCTAGCAAAAGCGATATGTGATTTTCCGTATTATGAACAACATGTATCCCATAACATCTACCAGTATTAGATATAATATTCAACAAATTTCATTCACCGGTTAGTATAACGACAATTTGTTAACTTTTGCATAATTCGGAAGAAAATCTTCAACAATGAAAACCATATTTTCCGACATCAATGTCCATAAAAATAGGCACATTTTACTGTAGTATTGTCGGCAATGATGGTGAATCGAACTGTGTACAATGTGATTTTAAGGATGTAAACCTGGTACGTGATCAACTACTGTATACATATTCTAGGAATGGGCGACTTAACCGTACATGAACATATTTATTTCAATGATTTTCACAATGGTATCACATAGAACACTTTCTACATTTGGTAACTACACATAGACTGGTATTAATGTACTACTTGTCGCTGATTTTTATACAGTTTACAATATTGCTCAATGCTGTTCTAAGTGGATTCGGTGATTTTAATCGATGCTTTGAGGCCTGTGAATGTATGCTTCTCCACACATTAAAAATAATAACTTAATGATATGCACATGCTAATTTGTCTTTTGTATAAGTATATAAAATACATTATGCAAACGTTCATAATGAATCATTATACAGGAGTATTACAGTATTACGTATAACTACATATAACTCTGTCAAACAAGGATTGATCCAAGTGAATTATATTTTTAAGAATGCATTCAGATTATTATGCTTTAAAGCGACGCCAAATGTTCAAATGTGATAAATCGTTATATAAAAGTTATTAAACAACAAATATATAAAAAAAACCTACACACAGGACAAAATGTAAATATTTCATATAAGGTGTTTTCCTCCATTATTATGTTTGGTATCTAGGAAAGTGAAAATTTCGCATAAATTTAAGTTTCTGCCTCTGTGTGAAAGGTTGTATTTCACACTCAAACCCAATAGCTAAAACTAATGCACCGCAAAATAATATACTTATGGTCCTGAAGACATACTATAAAAATGAGAGTTATTGTGGAACATATTTCTATAAAAATGAAAGTTACTAAGGAAAATACATAATCGCCGTGGGCGGGTACCAAGTTGTCCCTCAAGTTGCCCCCCAAGAGTCGCCCTTATAATTAAATGTATTACTGTATGTTTCGTCCCAGCTGTTTGATTCCCAGTAAATTTGTGCGGCTGGAGAATGTGAGTATTATTCTGGAATATTGTGCGTCGCCCTTACTTTGTCAATTATGCTGTAATTATACTTTAGTTTGAGATTGTATTTTTCGACAGCAAACCATGTTTTGCTGTAAATGTAAAGCAGATGACTTGAACACAATGAAGCATTATGAGCTAGTATTATTTTTGCCATAAAGTTTTCAAAAATTGTGTGCTGCAGGCATGTCTTCTGTGGCGAGAAAATGTAACCCCAGAAATTAATTACCAGATTCTTCATTAATGCAAAATATATTATTTTCAAAATGCACTAGGTGTGTTTATGATCGAAATCGTAGAATTTGGTGGCAAAGGGCCCCTTGCAATAGATATGTATTATCATTTCCGCGCTGATGCGGGTATTATTCTTTTAATAGTATACAATGCATATATTGTGAATCGCATTTATTAAGTTCACTGCCTAAAAAAAGCACAAGCACATTTAAATAAAATTTCGACGATTTGCATACTATTTTTACAAATGGTAAGATAGATCAACCAGGTGCATTATGAAATCCATGAACAGCTTCAACTACAACAAACATGTACATATTAAAGCAAACATCGACCATTAAAATGCAAGACCTTTTGAACATTTTGCAAAAAAAAGTTATATTTATGCAATAACAAGGCGTTTAAATGAAAAGCCAGATCACAATTCAAAAAATAAATGCGCGGTGCTGGACCTCTATATTGAAGAATCCCTCAAATGGCTTATTTATCTATTTAGTGTCGTTTATAAATCTACCTTAGAATAGTTTTCATTTTTTATCAAGTGAACGAACTTACATAATTATCAAAACATCAACTTAAAACAAACTGGATGCTTAAAGATACAACTTAACTTAAATATTATAACTTGATATGAAACTCATAAACATAAATAAAACTTTTTTAACATAAAATGTTTTCTGGTTACGAGCGCTGGTGTTGTGTATGCAGCCCGGATTTAATTTAAGTAGAGGCGGTTTGGTACATGTCAACATAAAACATTGACATACTTACTAACCGGATTCAATATTAAATTTGATTTGTATCATAATCGACTTGTCTAATAGTAAAATGCAATAACATTTTGTACAAGGAAGCACATTTGCATCCGTTAACGCCTCTTACCACAATTCATGGTGTTATTTTTTGCCAATACGTATCAAACTGACAAATGGAAGCAAGAGCAAATCTGATTCACGGAGTTATATTGATTAACATTAACATTAATTTTCATAGCCAGCAGAAGACATATACATAACAAATGACATTTAAACTTTTATGCAACAATTCAGCTTGATTAGCACGCATAGGTCGGTATTTTGACAATTTACATATTGCATTAAAATAGGCGTCTACTGAAATAGTAATAACATAAAAAGAATAGAAAGGTATACTTTATACCAAATTACTTTCGCGTGAACTTAAAAACAGTAAATATTTAACATCTAGTGATTGTGTTGGTTGCATGCGCACATAAAAAAAAGGTGTGAATAATGTTATACGAAATTAGATCTAGCAAACTTTAAATTACATGAAGCACTTTCTACATGCAATAAATGAGCAGTTTGTGGAAAGGTGTATCCCCTCTATGTCCAGGGCAATCTTTAAAATATCAAGTTCGGCAAAATTGCATGAAAACAAGTGGACTTTAATCATTGGCAGTATAGAATATACTCGATTTTTTATATCAGTATAGAGAAAACTGTAAATACAGTGTGTGTTGTTAACATGTATGCAAGTGACCTCTATTCTGCGCTTGATTCTAAAGTTATACAGCCGACAGGATATGTGACGAAGAAACACATGGACATCTGAACTGAAGGCCGATGTCAAAGGCAAAACAATATGAATTTGTGGCGATGCCTTACTAATTGTTTATTCAAAAACATGCTATAGAAGTACACGTAGTAGTTGTTGATATAGAAATTCCTCGGCGTGAGAGACTTACACTATAACTGGGTCGCTAAATACTTCCGCACTAGTTTAAAAGTTGTTAGTGCTACTTGTCGCTTCGGACTTGTTTTGTAAACTACGGAATTCCGGAAATGAAATCGATTGGCTAAATGGACCACACCAGCAACCTAAAAAATATAAATAGTTGAACAATCGCCTTGACGATTTTGAAATCGGGTTGAAACGATGCGTTGTAATGTTAACACAATGTGTGTCAACAACATTATTTCAGTCAGTTGTATCTAATAATATATTATTTTTGTCTAGAGTTGAAAAAAAACACACATCATTTTGTCATTTTCTAATTATTTCACGTACCGGTTTTAAATCATATATAAATCATTTCATTGTCAGTAAAGATATAGAGTATATTCGTTTAATGCAGTGAAAGATCGTATTTTATTTCATGAGTGGACTTAGAAACAATATATTCACGAATGGAACGATAAATATACAAAAAAATGCGCTAGATATGCTGAAGCGTCTTAAGTTTTGGCAAATAGTGCCATTCTTACTGCGTCATTGTCGCTTACTTATATTTGTATTGAATTTTATGATGTGTTTTCTGTTGTTTAAAAAGGCCGATGTTTACTCTGACGATTAGGGTATTTACATACTTTCAAAACAGAAACAAAAAAACACAGTTAAAAGTAGTTCCATATAACCATGAGTGAAATGATCAAACGTTATCATTTCAATCAACCTAGAGTGAAATCATCATGTTATCATTCACTGGTATTCCCCACCCATTCACCACATAGCATGAAATAAATTATAATCTTTGCTTTCCGATGCATCTCTGAATCATATCCACATGCAAGTCGGGACAGTTAAGGTGTTAACATTTTGTTTAAATCTTGAAGATGAGCGCTTCAACAGAATTCTTCAAGAGATAAGAATGTCTTCCTGCCCATGCAGGATATGTGCTGTTGTAGCATATGCTGTTGTAAAGCTCCGACGAATACTTGTTCCTTTCGCAGGATATGAATAATTTGTTTACACAGGAAAAGAAATAATATTAAATATCAATGATATCAAATAATAACAAGTCATTGCAACACAACCTAAACATCAATAATTTCATTGTATATAGTCATACACTGAGATGGCAAGACATTGTAATTTCTTATACATTATCAAAGGCATATATTCCTACGAATGTAAGAAGCGTTTTAATATAGTAATATAATTCAGTTTCAGTTCTCATTGTATTTAACTGTTCTGCACCGTTTTACGAATTTAAAATAGCTCACAACACAAAGATGTTTTATTGTGTGCCTCAACTCTTTTATTTTATGTCATAATAATACTATATTTGTAATACAAAAATACCAGCATACATCATGATTTTAACATATATACATTTCTAGTATTCCTATTTTGCTGTTAAATCATTAAAACAATAAAAAAAAGAAACCGGAGCTTAAGTAATACAATTTTGTACTTGTCATTTAAATTATGTTCTGTTTTATGTGTATTTAATTGTAAATATAATGTTGCCCCAAATGTGTCGAAAATGTTCAAAGCTTTCGGTATTTCGTTGTTGTTTCTTTTTTTAAATAATGCAGTGTCATCTGCATGCTGCCTTTATTTAACATTTGCATTAAAATGATTGCATTTGATGTTTATCCGTGGTAAAACAGCTTTTGATCTACTAGTATTTGCTAAATATTTTGGTATTATAATACACAACAGAGCTGATAGACATTCAGACGAATATTCAAATCTGGTTATCTAAATTTTAACTTTAGCATTCACATTATCTGATAGAATTTCGCAAAATAGGATCCGGGTGAGAAAAAAAACGCGTTCAGTAGCAAATTTGCTTTAGAGCGCGAGTACACTATTTGGTTGGTAGATGCTTGCTAAATTCCAAATAACACAGTTTAAAAATGACATGGGTACATGGTTATGAACATCACAAAGAATGTCCCGTTCTACGCTAATCAATGAACTGAACCAAATACAGATTTCAAGTTTAACCTTATATAACTATTAATAGCCGCATTTACGAGCGAACCAAATATTAAGAATCTGGTTTTACACCATTGTAAAAATGTGTTCGGTATCGTTTCATCAGGATTTGTATGATGAGCAAGCGGTCGTGTTGTCACGCTATTTTATGTTTTTGGCCGGTCGTTTTTTCCTACCACATGCTGACACATAGTGGAATTTGAAACAGAGAATGCTCACCACCACATTTAATTTTAAAACGATTGCTAACTGTCGTATATTTTACTGATATCATTTGGTTTTGATATATACAACTGGTTATCATATGTTTCCAATTCATAGTCACTACATGTACTAAAAAATACGGTGATTTTACCTAAATAATTCATATTCCCAACGTAAAACTAACACATGGAGAACAGTAATTGTAGTAGTAGTAGTAGTAGTAATAGTAGTAGTAGTAGTAGTAGTAGTAGTAGTAGTAGTAGTAGTAGTAGTAGTAGTAGTAGTAGTAGTAGTAGTAGTAGTGGTTGAAGTTACGATGCTGTCTGGTGGATACATAATTGAATACACAACTAAAATGTAAACCCAATATTGATCATCCACATGTGCCTTTCTCAATGGAAATAAATGTTCATCCTTTTAGAGGAAACTTGCACACAAAAACGTCCCGATGTAAAACTGCGCGGGACACATTTTCATTGTAATATGTATACAATATTAAAATGTTAACCGAGCATATAAACCTATACATACAGTTTAATCTCATGGTGATAAAGAAAACTCACTGTTTAACAACAACTTATTGTAAATGGTTAGGACTATTGGAGCGAAGAATACTGCCTTCTACAATTAACGTGCATTTCAACATTACCCTACATGAAGATCTACCGATCATGAGTTCAATTCGGATATTAAACAAACAATAGGATATAGCCTTAAATCTCAAAAGTTATACTTACTTAAAATATAACCACGTATTACCACACATATAAACCAAACAACCACAACCGTGTGTGGTTTGTAAAGAATGAAATGGTTTAGGATTTATAGAGTTTATATTTTTTCCGCTCTGTATTAAAACGTTGTGATGTGTTACTAATATACATGCAAGTGCCACTTATTATTTCATTTCTTGTTATGATATTTTATGAGCGATCTTAAAATCTTATCTGTCAACTGCAGAGGTCTCCAGGGGAAAAGAAACGAATACAGGTTTTTCAATAGTTAAAAGACACAAAATGTGACATTTACTGCCTACAGGATACGCATTTTATTATCGATCAGAATAAAACCATGTACTCAGTATGGGGGGGGGCAGAATGTGTGTTGACTTACGGCTCTTCTAATTCCCGAGGTGTCGCAATTTTGTTTTCGAAGAAGCTTGAATATAAAATACATAATGTACATTATGACGACTTTGGTAATTATATTATTTTAGATGTGAATGTTGGTGAAACTAGACTCACAATAGCCTCCATATACGGGCCAACCTCTGACAACCCAGATTTTTGTATCGATGTTTTTCATATTATAGACACTATTGGTAATGATTCCTACTTAGTCTGTGGTGACTTTAATTTAGTTCTACACCCGAGTTTAGATTATGATTACAAATCAATAAATAATAAAATCTCAAGGGCATGTATATTGAAATATATTGAAGAACGTGATGACCGACCCTTTAAGACATCTGTATCCTAATACTAGACGATATACTTGGAGACGAACCAACCCAATACAACAAGCCCGGCTTGATTTTTATCTGTTATCGTCACTTTTATTGCCAGCCTGTCATAATGTTGGTATATCTTCCAGTTACCAATCTGATCATTCGATTGTAGTGTTGACTTTTAAATTCACTAATTTTACACACGAAAAGGGATTGTGGAAACATAACAACATGCTTTTACGTTATATTAATTACATTAACACAATAAATAACACAATTACAGAAATCAAACAACAGTATATGTTTACCCGTTTACAATCAAGTTAACATCGAAGCAATACCAGATCAGGAAATTCATTTTTCAATAGACGACCAACTTTTTCTTGCAACTGTGTTAATGGAAATTAGAGGTAAAGCAATTTCATATAGTTCGTATAAAACGAAATCGCGTAACAATCGCGAAAATATATTAAAACTTAAAATTGAAAAACATGAAGAACCCATATCCGAGAGTAACTTGCAACTATGCTTGAATTGAAAGATGAACTTAAAAAAAAATCAGGATAAAAAATTAAAGGGGGCTATTAAAAGATTGCGAGCCGAATGGATACAATATGGAGAAAAACCATCGAAACTCTTTTGTAATCTTGAAAAATATAACTATACAACAAAAACTATTTATAGCTTAACAAATGATAATGGAATAGTTTTGGATAATCAGGCTTACATTTTAAAAGAAACGGTCTTGTTCTATAACACCCTATATCAAAACAATGATAATACCGACATTGATGATGATCCTAATCTTTTTATCGCGGATATAGACATACCGAAATTATCACATGAAGAATCTAAACAGTTAGAAGTGCCAATAACTTTAAACGAAGCTTCGATTGTTTTAAAAAATATTTTCAAATACAACGTGGTTGCCGACAAGGTGATCCCCTCAGTAGCTATATATTTATGCTATGCGCAGAAATTTTATCCATTAAGCTCAGGTCAAACCCAACAATTAAAGGAATCAAAATAAATGATATTGAATATAAATTGTCGCAATTTGCTGATGACATATCTATACTCCTGGATGGCTTTGCAGAATCCCTTAATGAAACATTAGATGTACTGTCGCATTTTTCAATGTACTCCGTTTGAAAGTTAATTTTGATAAAACCAAAGTAGTTTGGATAGGAAGGCATAAATTCAGTTCCGAAAGTATAAAAACTCGATGGAAATTAAAATGGAACCAGAATACTTTTGATATGCTTGGTTTGACTTTCAACATTGACCTTGACAAAATGTTAGATCTTAATTATATGGACAAATTGTCCTAAGTAAAAACATTACTTAAAAATTGGTCAAGAAGGATATTAACGCCTATACAAGTAATAAAAACGATTGCTTTACCAGTGCTTAATCATCTTTTTGTTGCACTTCCTAATCCGCCGCATAAAACATTGCCGAGTTAAGTGATCTATTGTTTTAATTTTGTGTGGAATGGGAGGTCAAAAGTTAACAAACATGTGCTTACAAAAGAATATGCTGAAGGAGGTTTAAATATGGTCGACATTTTTTCATTCATAATTTCTTTAAAGTGTTCTTGGATCCGTAGAATTATCACCGGAAATGGTAAATGGATCAATATTGTAAAAAAGATAATAGACCTTGACAAATTATATAACTGTGGTCTACACTATCCTCAAAACCTAATCAATAAAATAGGTAATAATTGTTGGAAAGATACACTAAAATCTTTTGTTGATTTCCGCAAAGCGGAAACATTTAAAACAAAGTACATATTACAAAATCCAATATTCTATAATTCTTCAAATCATGATTTGAAAATGGCGTACATTTTATTGGAGATTTGATCAGTAATTATGAAATTTAGAAATTGTATACGTATGAAGAATTTTCTAAAATATATTATTTCTGTCCAAACTACTTGCTTTTTCTAGGAATTGTTAAGGCAGTAACACAATACTTGAAGAGGTTTAGCTTGTTTGATAAAACATATGTTCTAGACCAGAGTTTAGAATATGATTTTGTTAATTTTGTCCATTTTAACATATGCAAAAGGAACTCGACCCATGTACAATATAATTAAAATGAATGAAACTTTACCAACATGTATATCAAAATGGGCGAGCACTTTTCAAAATATTGAAAATAAGGACTGACAACATATTTTTAAAATGCCCTTTTGTATAACTAAATATTCTAATATACAATGGTTACAGTATAGAATTATACACCGAATAATAGGTACAAATTCTTTTTTATTTAAAATCCATAAAGAAATGTCAGCCGAATGCTCCTTTTGTCAAAACATGTGCAAAACAATTAAGCATATTTTTTGGGACTGCAAATACGTTAATAAATTCATTTCAGAAGTGTTTGAAGGATGATACATTTTTGCAGATCTCTTTAACGCACCTTCTTTTATATTAGGACATAAAACTAGGATTTTTAGGATTATTATGGAAGTCACTATTAGAAAAACGTCACTACTTCCATCCATGCTTAAAAGGTCATTAGTATCGTCTGTATTTATTTGTCAGGAAACACTAGCTTCTATTTCGCATGATTATCGTAGGAAGAACTATAGAAATACATAGAAATACATAGCGGTTTTGTGTAATTTGAATGACGTCCCATATTTTTATATCCAATAGACACTGATTATCAACAAAATGGCTGATTAAATATAATTATATGGACGTAAGAAACATTAGTAGGTATCTTAACTTTAGATAAGAAATATTGCTCTTATTCTAAGAAAATAAGATGAATTATTAGATAAATGCAAACTATTTTAAAACTTGGAATGTGTTATTACTTCAAATGAAAATGATACATACGCACAAGGATACTAACATATTATTTTTTTTTATTAAATATAATAGGAGCCATGTGATTCTGAATGCAAAGCGGAAGTGTTGTCATTAAACATTTTGTATAATACATGTATTTGTAAACATATACATGGAGACATATACTAAAATACTTACTAACCGGATTTAATTTTAAATACGGTTCGTTTCCTAATCGTCTTATCTTTACAGGCAAAACACTAATATTTATTTGTACAATGCATCCGTAAACGTCACTTACAACAGTTTTTGTCGTGCTATTTCGCATCTGAAATCTTGATCAAGCGGAGTTATATTGATTAACATGCATTTCACAGTCAGCAGGATAAAAATTAGAAACAACAACATCAACCGGCATTTAGTTTTTGCGGTAAAACTACAGTTCGTAAACGCTAACGCCTTATGAATAACAATGCAGAGATCAAAAGTCATAGAAGACAATATGATGTGGAATCTTCTGGACGAGACTGACATGTATAAAGGAAGTCAAGACATATGGGTTAACTGAATGCAACCTGTCATGACAAACATTCGGGCACAAGCCTTTTGGGAGGAAACATCTTTGTTGTTGGGCCTGAACCAATATTCATCAAGTAAAAATAACACGAATTGGAACGCAATCTAGACTACACGAGCATCATTTGATAATGCTATTCCAGGAAAAGAGGTTAAAGGCTAGAAACTGGCCTTGTTATAAGCCTCAACAAGAAAGATTCAGTTGATCCTAAATTACCACAGCCATGCTGCAGTGGCTACCTAATAAATGTACAAATAATTATGACAGTTTTTTACGATGCTGGATAAAGTATTGCATGTAAATAACGTACTTGATAATAGGCATGCTTCGGTTAGAAATTTTGTTTCGGGTCGGGTCGGTTCGGATATATTTCTTCGGGTCGGATATTTGCGGGCGGGTCTGGTATTTATATAAGTAAAAGTACATATAAACATTGTTCCTCTAGAGGGCTGTTCCGATGAGTAAACATTGTTTCTACTTTAAAGATCAGACGATTAATGAAATTATTTTTGTTTGTGACATATTCACATACAGTTTTGGTAACTGATTTGGTCCTGCCTAGAGATTTTTAATAATTGTAATATATCTGCCCTTCTCAGTGCATTTATATTGCTTGACAACGCGCATTTGACAGCAGTTTCAGTGATATCCTTGTAATTAATTGTTATTGTTTTATTGCAAATATCTAAACTAGATCAGAATTTAGCTAATTTGCAGCAGGATTAAAGCTACATATATGATGTGATCGGACATTAGTTTTGTAATACTGTTAGAAAGCAAATATGAAGTTTGAACTGTACCTGTTTCCTTGATAGTTATTTTTCACTGGACTTTTGTCATCAACATTGTTGTTTGTTAACGAGAATTCTGGGCCGAATAGGGCCCAATTCCTCCTGCTCTAGAGTATGTACATGTATTTTGGCCCAAATCTCTTTTTTTTTCCAATTAATGACAAGTTGAATGATAAGGAAACCAACTCAGTTATCAAGTTGAAACTTAAGGGAAAAGATACATGTATACAGATATTTTGTATTACAAGATATTTAAGTTCTAAGAAATAAACCTTGATAAAATCTTTGTTTTCAAAAATAGTATTCTCGTTTCGATAAATACATATTTGTTCGGTAAGTTATTTGCATAGGTTTTTTGCAAGGGTTTACAGTAATAATTCAGCAGTAAATAATGCACGTGTTTCTTGTGTATGCATATATATGTGTGATAAAGGTATTAGTCATTCGAGGCGTGAATTTGACGGGGAGAATAAACGGCGCTGGAAAAGGAAAGGTTGAATACTAAACAAGCACACTCTCAACCGTCAACAGTTTCGTTCGCTGTTAAACTTTGATCACTTCTTTTCATTAAAGATAAATTTGACATTTACTTAGGTTTGGTCATATAAATGTCGACGTAGCCCTCGACAAGTATTTATAATGGGTTCCATATATATATATCTTTGATATATAGTTCTCAATTAGCATTAAAATAACAACACAATACGTTGCAATGAAATACAATTTACAGCAATACAAAAGTAATTAATAAGCTATCACTAACCTGTAATAACACAACTATATATCAAAGACATATATATATATATTTACTAAGACGTTGCTCGTATGGCGGTCAAGTGGCAAATGCGCGGTCACTTCCACTTGTCAAGTGAGCAACGCCGAAGTTATGTCATGCGTGACAGGTTGTGATGAAAACTGGTTAGACGTGTTAGTATAATAACGGTAAAGAAGTATAGAAAGGAATTATAGTTGATAGTTTAAAGACATATGTAAATTGCGCATTTGAATATATTTTACGGGAAATAATATTTTGTTCAATCAATCTCTGACATTCTTCCCCTGCCCATAAAATAAGTCTCCTGACTTATACATTATTAATAACGTGTATTCACTGCAACTTAAAATCAGCAATAATATAAGATATATAATATAACAATGATGATAATAATTCAGTTATATATTATAATATAACGCAATGTGCATAAAAACGGCTACGGAATACACGGTTAAGAAAATGTAATATAACCCGGTAATATTTAAAATATTACAAACGCTCGCGATATTTTCACGATGCAAACTGCCTTACAGTATAACTGCAACATCTACGAATGTTAAACTACTAAATATACTAGTACAGTATGTACGTTTTTTCGATAATAAGCACAGAATCTCCGTTCAAACAACAGCAATCATTTATACCTGCAATACAACTATAATAATACTGAATACTGTGAATTGAATATCACTTCACAACTGAATACGAACTCACAACTGAATACGAATTCACAGCTGAATACGAATTCACGATTGAACTGAATACATGAATACATGACAGAATGCAATATCGTGATAAACATTAATATTTTGCATTTATACATGACAGGCATAACAAACATTATCATCAAAATCAGTATTAAATAAGTTCTAAAGTTTTAAAATAATAAAACGGTAAAATGTAATTCAATATTGATATCCGACTTAAGTTATAAAATCAACCGTTGTCATCCACTGCGGTTTCTTCTTATTTCTCTGAGGCCTAGAAACAGTCTTGGCCTCCACATCAGAATCTGGGTCGGATTCTGTGACTAATAAAGCTGACCGTTTTTGCGTTGTTTCCTGTACATGATTTTCTTCATGCGAGAAACTCGATTCTGACGCACATGCTTGATCTAAGGTATCATCACTGATTGTCATGAACGGGAGCAACAGATTTCGATGTAGGGTCTTGGTTTTCTTGAATCGCGCCCCGTCACGCTTGACCTCATACACAGGTGTGTCTGGGTTTGGCTGGCTTAAAACTACGTACGGGTAGTGTTCCCAACGATCTGCCAACTTCTGCTTGCCTCTCATCGCAACGTTGCGTACCAGAACTATATCACCGGGTTGCAGTTGAGTAGATCTAGCTGTTTTGTCGTACCGGTTATTGTTCTATAACCCAGATGACCTTGAGTTTTGGCGCGCTTTGTCATAAGATTCACTGAGTCTTGTGAGAAGCTTAGTAACGTACTCGGTAAGTTGCTTGTCATGAATGTCGTCTGTAGGCAGCCCAAGAAAAGCATCAATGGCCAAGCGTGGATGCCTACCAAACATTAAAAAGTATGGAGAGAATCAATCTCTGTTCAAGCATCGATCTATGTACATCTCTTCGTCATTCCTCATTCTCTGAAGTTGAATGCTCTTTTGTTCAAACTTGCTAGATTGACTTCTTATTTCTTCGTACTCGTCGTGTACTTTCCTAATATCGTCTTTCAAACTGTATTTTCGTACACTTTCTGCCTCCTTATGACTCCTTATTCTACCGTGTACTATTTCGCTCAAATGTTCTTCTATTACTGGTTTTCTATCCACCACATTTAAAGAATTGTCCCGAAATCTTGTTTCTAAGTGGTATTCACTCGAGGCATAATTTATATTGCCATCGTCACGTTTGTCCATGTTTAATTCACGTTATGTTATATCGAGTTTCCTCATGTGCTCGTCAATGTAAATTAAAGAATTTGGCGTGGTTTGTTTCAATTGAGTTTCCAAGAAGTGACTTGACTTTTCATTGATAGCTGCATGCTCAATGCAGTTCACCGTTTTCTTCATGTAGATATTCGTCAATTGTGTTGACGTTCGATAGTATACTATCTTGTTCATCCCTAAAAAACACTTGTGACCTCGCTTTGTAATTCTCTTTCAAGCCTTTCTTTTATTCTCCTTTCCTTTAATTCCTGTTCCTCCTTTAAGATCACTTCTCTTAGTGGCTCTCTTCGGATACGGCGTAATTCTCTTTCACTAATTGCTTCTGCCATGCTCAAATCTAGATACGTTAGTATGACGCCAATAAAAGCAGTAAAATGTCAATATAAACGATCATCAACACAAACACACAATGTTTAAAAATGGAATATACTGAACAGGAGACAATATTTATGTTCAATAGACAAGTTCAAGTACAATAATAAATTAACTTATGTTTATTAAAACACAAGTTCAAGTTCAATGATGAAAAACAAACATTTTTTTTTACTGGACACTTTATGTGTCATACATAATTTCACAAAGTGAAATAATTAAAAGTTTAATCTAATAATGCAATTTATTTTCGTTTTTGTTTTCAGTTACCACTCACAATCGCTTTATTTTAAACTTGTATTCAAGGGAACTAACCACGATTTAATTACCTCAATCAAGGAAAACCTCTGCTACACTAATACTATCACTCAAGGGGGACTACTTGTGTAATACTAATCGTCTGTCAAACCAGTCACGTCACCACGCGTCTCTAAATAGCTAACTTTATTAATGACCTGTTTGACCTAACACTAAATCATTGCTCTAAATAAACACATATAGCCTGTACATCGACGAAAAACGACTTTCCCAAGAAATAATCCTCCTAACCACTGGAATCCAACTCACTACCGTTAGATTACTAATCCAATACTCTACCGACTGCGCTACTGCAACTACCAATCAATTAGCTTAATCTGTGCGACTATACCGCGGTTCTAACTGCTCAAAACCGGCAATTATCTATTATTGTAAATTTCCGATAATGCGTGCTTGTTTTCTTTTGAAATATTGCGTAATATTTCAAACTATCCGTGAACCGCCCAAAATCGCGCGCTTCCTTGCAAGGATTTATTGAGTTCACGCAAACAGATTTGTAATACGTACTTTTCAAGGGCTCGTTGATATAACTGGGTATCAAAAGTAAATCGATCAAATATAGAAATTCGACAGGGGTTAATAAGTAGGTTATGATTAGTGTCGAACATGCAACAAGGTGCTGAGTTTGTGACTAGATCAGACTTATTTATCACCTAAATAATAAAACAATCTAAAATTATATAAACTTAATCTATATACACAGCTTATTAAAATGGTTAACGATTATGCCTATATCAAACAACAATTGAGATTTAATTTACAGTGAGAATTTTATTTACTTGCTGACTTAAAATTAAAATTAAAGCAAAATAGTTTTTAAACGAAACGGAACTGATATTTAATGTATAATCAAATTAACTAAAAACTAAGCAAACAAAATTCTTACCAGTTGATCCAATTATATGTCCATACATACACACACAATCTAAACTAAAATAACACAAAATATTAAATAAAACTCACGACCGGAAACAGTAAATGTCCAAAAGCACATCAAAGTCAGTGTCACATCCAACGACGATCGACGGAGATATAATGGATCCTTTGACGATCAATGATTCATTTCAATCGCGAGTATAAAGTTCAGTTAGGGCCCCGGTAAAACGATGTGTACACGTGACACTGTTTATAAGCAACACGGTTTCCCGTGCATGCGTCGATACAATATCCAATCAGGACGCGTCTCTCTGTGATGACGTCAGAGTTCGCTATTGCTGGGATATCCCGAGGAAATCCGTCCAGCTGGCATATGTGTTAACTGGATTGTTTACACTGCTGTGTAGAATGTATTGACAAGAAATGTCGTCTTCTGTGTGGTACAGTGGCCTGCACATCCGAACGTTGGGCGCCATTGTCGACGTAGCCCTCGGCAAGTATTTATAATGGGTTCGTTCAGGGACTGTAATAACACAACTATATATCAAAGATATATATATATATATATATATGTATATATATATATATATTTATATTTAATAAGACGTTGCTCGTATGGCGGTCAAGTGGCAAATGCCTTAATATAAACAATCATTACAAAACAAGGATGGACGCATAGATATCAATTAGCATTAAAATAATAACACAATACGTTCAATAAAATACAATTTACAGCAATACAAAAGTAATAAATTAGCTATCACTAACCTGTAATAACACAACTATATATCAAAGACATATATATATATATTTACTTAGACGTTGCTCGTATGGCGGTCAAGTGGCAAATTCGCGGTCACTTCCACTTGTCACGTGAGCAACGCCGAAGTTATGTCATGCGTGACAGGTTGTGATGAAAACTGGTTAGACTTGTTAGTATAATAACGGTAATGAAGTATAGAAAGGAATTATAGCTGATAGTTAAAGACAGATGTAAATTGCGCATTTGAATATATTTTACAGGCAATAATAATTTGTTCAATCACTCTCTGACATAAATAACGATGCTCTGAGTTCAAATTCAGTCCCGTTAAAAGCCAGTGCACTCCGCCACACCTATTTCCTCAATTTGACGTTTTGTAACTCCTTGGCTTAAGTCGTCGATACAGCTGTTTAGTGGCGTTCGTTCAGGGATGCACTCAAATATTCAAGAGCGCCAGCAGAATATTTTAAGAAAGATGACGATGATTTAAAATCTTGAATTGCAATATTATTTTAATACCCGACCCGACCCGAATTTTCCAATGAGGAACCGAACTCGAGTTAAATTTTATGGAACCTAGAGTGCGGGTATTTTTTTATATCCGCTGCATCCCTACTTGATAATACTTTCTGGTTTTCAACCCTCTATATTCTTTGAAACATTGATGACACTAGCCTGATAATGAAACAGGATATGCAGGATATGTAGGATAACCAGGAAGGTCAATCACTAAACACATGCTTATATAGGATGGTAAAAAGTAAGGATAGAATTTTCTGATAAATGATCATTCGAATAGTTAAAGTCACCCATCGTCTTATTGTATGTTTTAGTATTATATTTTAGCATTGACATTTTTAGTTTCGAATCTCGAAATGGAAAGCAATGCATCAAATGATGCAAGGTAGAGTATTTTCTCTAGTGATCAATATGAATTACAATTTGCTTCAAAAAGCAGGATTCTGCATCAGTTGAAAGTCATGGGGAAAAAAAAAAATCCATATGTAGTTATTGTTTTTTGGCCTGTTTTCGTATTGCAATCTATGTAATCAAAGGGGTTTGATTTAATGGACGATATAATTTTCCAGGATTTGTAAATCCTGTTTCTCTTTTGTGTCGGTCAGAGCTGTAAAAAAGTCATTTAATTTCCACAAATGAAAGCGGCAAAACCAATCAAAAGCAACGTTTTTAACATCGGTTATCATTGCATTTATGAAATATGGTTTAAACGTTTTATTATTCGCCTATCAATTGCTTCAAGCATATCTTCAGCATATTTTTGTTTCATATTCTGGTCTTAAACTAGACAAATACAACGGTCGTCATACTGTATGTGTTATAATTGTTGTGTTAGTATTGGTATTATGCCTACATAGGACACTTTGGTTTGCTACATGCTGTTTATTGCAAAACCTGATTCCTGATCCTCAAGCAAACATATTTTTTTAACATTCGTTGATTTACATGTTTAATATCGTGGCGACGAGGATTAAATTCGACTTTTAACCGTAAACATCCGATGCATAAAACACAAAGAAGTTCGGCTCGTTTCGTATTGTTGAAAATACCTGAAATTATTTGTTCGAACACCATTCATTTTATTTGAAACAAATTTGTGTTTTCTCTCACAATTCATTATCTGATTGTTATCTCTAAATAAAACTATTAAAGTTTGGTTTAACGTGTAACACATTGTAAGCGCTTTGAAAGCGAAAAATAGCAATGTTCTTTTCAATTAAAATTAAATTCTGATAGCAGAAAATGTTTACTTCAACACGAAAGATTTATTTCATCAGAATTACATAATATGATGCTGTCCATTTGCAGTTTGTAACACAATTTTAATATGAAAATAGTTTAGCTTCGATCTACTAATAAGCATATAATTATAGTTGTATGCGTGGTTTATACTGTATTACAATACACTGAAATTTAACTGCTGTTACACTTTGGATTGCCTAAGAGCTGACAGAGAATAGCGTGCTCGACTAGTCAGACTAATTGTTTTATGTTGCTTAATTTTAAAGACATATACGCGCGTTATTGAACAACTTTACTAAACATGCATAATTTCGAATACTTACGTGCTTTGAAACACTTTTTATCGTTCGTAAAGTCGTAATCCTCTGCACACCCATTAGGACATTTGCCATTAATGTGATTACAGACATCATTGTTTTTACAATGTGCACTGCATTGTTCGGAACAGTTGACACCAAAATATATTGAATGACAGGCTGAATTTGCAAACAATATTACAGTATCAATATGCTACATATTAAACATTGTTTGGCAATTTCTTCGGGTATATTTAAACGAGTAATTTTATTTTCATCAAAGCAAACTATTTGCACTAACACACTTTACTATTGATCCAGAATCTGTCCACTTTTATAATTGCGAAGAAAACCGATATTGCATTATAATTCTTAAGTATATTATTTATACTGGGCTAATTAATTGTTGACAGGTGTGCGACATGGTTGTATTATTGACATTATAACACAACTAAATTTAAAACAGTACTAAAATTCAGCGAATATATCAACGTCTGTGTTCCAAATCATTGACGTTATCTAGCAGAATATTATCATGTGTGTTTGATGTGTTCCACAGTGTTAATGCTTCATTATTAATGTGTAAAAATACATCAAGCACACCAAATTTAAATAAAAAGTAAACTTGTAGACTACCATAATTGCAAGAAATTCCAGTCCACCCGGTTTGGCAAACTGCCACATCACATTGTCCAGTAATACTGGCACACGGACCTTTCCTACAATGACCTGTTTCAATACATCCGGCCCCGTAGCGACCAGATGGACAATCTGTATCATTAAATAGAGAACGCAATATGAGGTTTTATTTACAGTTACCTGATGTATTTTTGTTTCTATGAACGAAACACTCATTCAAGAACTCGCCATTTAAGGTGTGTTCAAACTGTATATTTAACGTTTTAACATTGCATACAACGTGTTTTGTGACTTTGAATTGAGTCCGGTCGAATGAAGATTGTCATTGTACTCAGAAAATTAAGTTATATCATGGATTTTTATTCATATTACACATCATATGTTTACCGTTTTGACGATACACCGCTATATCACATATTGTCATGTAATTGTCATGGGCACTTCCTTTCCATCCAGTAACGCGAACAAGCTGTACTCGAGTAGTTTTGCTGAACACCGCCGTATTTACTATTTTATTCGTTGTATCGAATTCTTTATCTTTCAAAGACCCTTCATCATTTCCGACCAACAAACGTAGTTCTCCAAATTGCGAGAATGCTACATTTGAAACAATGCATAATTAACCCATTTGTCTGTATGTCTGGCTGTCGAAAAGTATATTATGTTTGATTCAGTTTCAACTTTAATATAAATATATACAACAAAGCTATGTAATCTGGTTTTTTACACCCAGCATTACGGCTTCTTCCATAAATTGCATGACGATGATCTAAAAATTGAACTATATGATGTTATGTCTTAAAATATTTCTATAAAAAGACGAGATGTAGTTGATACTTGTTTATTGTTTCATTTCATCGTGCCTCAGAAAGTTGCAATTCTGCTACTCTGGTTTGCATCCACCCGATCGTAATTAAAAGGTAATTAAGTTGAATAGTGTTCTCTTTTATTGCTATTTAATTTGAATTTCGATGCTATGAGGTTCATATTTATTTACGCTTAAATGTTTTGTGAATAATTCTGGACCAATTGTGGAGTTGGGGCTCCCGTAAAGCGGTTTAAACCCCCAATGTGTTTTGAAATGACCCTTCCAAGGCGGTTACCACAGTGCTATTCATTTTATGTGTGTGGTTTTGTCTATTTCATGTTATCCATGTTGGCTTTTGTGTACAAATGCCTTTTAAATTAATATTTCTGGTCCAAGTTTGAGTTTTGGCGCCATTGAAAGCGGTTTTATCCCCCAATGCTTTGTATTGACCGTTCCAAGGCTGTGACCCCAGTTTTATTTATGTGTGTTTTGTGTTTGTTATGTGTTTTGTGATGTACTGTGTTGTTTTTGGAAATTTGTTACATGCCATAAATAAAGTACCTGCTGTCGCAGCTGGAGTTTCACTTTGTTTATATTAGTATATGTAGCATTCACACTTGCAAATGTATTGTAACTATTTTCAATATATATGGAATATTATTCTAGTCAATTGTTTCGAGAGCATACGTCATTCGAGTGGCTTGGTTGTAATGACGTATCACACGAGACTGATACGTATATGTTTCAAATCGGCTGTTTATTTCTTAAAATAATCACACAGATGGACACTGTATTTTTTCAAATCGGAACTAAAGACAAAGTGTTCGCTATCAGGCCCTATATCGCAATAGCTTATTCGTTTTTGTGTTAAATATTTTGCATGGCAGTGCACATGTTTGTATTACAGTTGGTTAGTTCTTTGTTTGAGAAATGTTGCTTGCGGAATCATAACGGTTTGTTGCAGTCTCGATAATGCATCGGGATAGTCCATATGTAAGCGGCATAGCTTCCAGAATTCCCAAGTGACGCTGTATCATTATTATTTACACTGTTCATGTTTATGTTTATGTACCGTTAATTGTATTATATACTCGTATGACGGTTACAATTTTTTCTACGCCTAAACTACTCTCTATAATGACGTCATTATATGCCGAATATGTTTATAAAAAATATATATATTTAACATTTAAAACTATTTAAATGACGGGACTCGAACCAGCAAAATCAAGGTTGGCGTGACGAGCAATATACCATGAAGCTATTCGCTCTCCAATAATTAAAGGTAAAAAATACTGCTTTATTGGAAATCCTGCTTTAAATATCATTCACCACAGGAAGTGTTTTTTTTACACGATACCCGAAGCACGCTATGGGAAAACCACGAATGCTGGCCGAGGATATAAATATGGCATTCAACCACCGTGTAAATATTCAAGTTTTACAGTTCAGAAAAGACGGACAATAATAGTTTTAACATGTAAATAATACATTTTGTATGATACAAACCATCATCCGTTCGTCCAAAAACAACAATTCGTTCCACAAGATAAGGTTTTGTCAGATTCAGCTGGATTCAAGCCGGTCGTTGAATAGCCGTACAACAACCACAATTAAATCCTCCATATTTACCGTCAACAACACTCCCCACTGCTCCAAGAATTCCCGTGCCGTTTGTTGTCACTGATTCATTTTTAACTATAATATGGACATCGCCTGCAACAACAACACAACAACTATTTGTCTAAATAAGACATACATTTCAAGAAAGAAAGTGGTGCGGGAGTTGTTTTGCTTAACTATTTACACATTTACATCGCCTGCAAATTGAAGAATTTACGTGTCACCGACCTAGGCATTTATACTAAGACGCATCACTAGCAAATGTTTGCTTTGTTCTAGTTCATGATAACATACATCAATCGTCATACTCAGTTGTTTAAGATTTAATCGCAAACTGTAGAATAATCTACTTCGATTACCGAGGAGAACGGGCTACACCCTACTATACTAGTTATTACATAAATGTTTTATCGAACCTCAAATGCTAATCACCTATAAACCCATTGTATGATTTTAATAGTCACTGTATTTATGGGGGTTACTAAAGATTCGTTCTGTTTTTGTTATTTATTCGTTGCGTTATTTACCGTTACTATAGTACTTTACTCAATAACTGCTTTTGTTTAACTTCTTGTGTTTAAGTTTCCCTTCAACGAGATTTTTGGCAAATTTACATCCCGCGTTGAAATCCAATACTTGATTCATTTTTAGGATTGAACTATAGGCCGTAAATAAAAAACACTTTGTACAGATTTGTGTCCCAAAGTTTGACACAAATATAATAAAAAAATGAGTAAGTTCAAAACTATTTTATGTTAAGTCGTAGCTGGTGTTCACGTTGTTGACACTTTTAGTAAATCGCAAATAGCATATGTTTTATTTGAAGGATAGAGTGTGTATGAGTTTTATTATATATTTAAAATGAAAAAATATGAAACTACGAAGAAACAACATAGTTATAATCATAATCAATTTCTAGATTCATTATGTTCAATAATGTTGATATTGAAAACATACGATGCATATCTAATTAATGACTTACATTAAGTGTGGATAACACATATTAAAAATAATAAGCAGATTTTTTTTTTATTAACATGAAATGTTAATTTACTGAAATGTCATTTACCGAAATTACCATAAATACTAAAAGTGCATTTTAATATTCTTAAGTTCTTAATAAGAAAGCGTCAGCTCTCTGCCAAATAGATGAAAATGTAACAGTTGTGCGGAAACTTTGATAAAACAAACGCCTTGGTTTGAACAAGAAACTTAACAGTGTTGTTTAATAAAGTAAAATAACGTTATTATTACAGAAATACATTCTGTTGTATTGTTTTAATTAGAATAACAACTTAATCTGCATTATGTGCATTATGTAGGGACCCGGGGTGTCCCATTACTCCTCTCCAGCTTACTTTATGAATTTTCAATTATAGCTAAAATTTACGGCTATTCGTTGTTTACACTGAAATATTGTATCTTTTGGTGTGGTCTTGTGGTGTGTGCTTGAGCCGGAGTACCCGGAGGAAACACCAACTTGGTACGTCCGTCCATTATTTCGTTTCCGCTCCTTAACTTCATAATGATGTCTTCAAAGTATTATTTCCCCATGAACAAACGATGTGTCACGTATATGGCCCATGTTTGTCCTTTAAAGGTCGATGTCATAATTGTAAGGTCACATTTCAAGGTCAAGGAAATACTCGCATTTCATTTGCGCTCCAAAACGTCGTAATGAATTGACGGATTTTAATATAAATTCAAATTAATTTTGCCCATGACCAGACAGTGTGTCGCGCACATGACCTATGCTTGGCCGCCAAAGGTCGAAAGTCAAATACTTGTATGTCGTCTCCGCTCCATCACTTCATAATGCATGGAAGGATTTTCGTATATTTACTTTGCATATGCATTTTAATGGGGAAAGGGTATGCATTCATAATCGTATAAACGCAATGCCGCATCACCGGTGTAGTAATATATGTGTCATATTTTCATGGAAATCATATTTCGACATGTTATTCTTATTTACATGAACTAAGATGTATTATACTGTTAAATGCAATTTTTTGCAATTATTGTTTACGTTGGATTAAATGTTTTTGATAATTAATATACATTAACATTCGTTTCAATTTCAAATTTTTTCACTTTTGCTGGATAGGATTATATCATGCAAGGTCTGTAAGTGTTAATATTAAACAAAGCCAGATCGCTAGCATGTAATATGTACATATTATGGTATGTTAATTAACATTACTTTTCTTAGAAGCGATCACAGACAATCTTAATGACGTAACATCGGTTCACGAACATAGTTTTAAAATGAAGTTGATTATACATTGATTTGTCTACTTGCTAGATGCATGTAGATCGCCTAAGTTATTGTGCATTTATTTCACAGTTAATAGTGATTAATTTTTTAATATGTACAATAAGAAATACACGAATTTTGAGATTAAATGTAAATATTATCCTTTCTAAGACAAGTTATGCCTAGGCAAAGCAAAGAGCTTAGATACGCCCGTGTGGATGCTATTGATCGATGACCTAGCTTACACGTCATCACTTGTTTACAGTAGTGATGTCATTTGTGATTGTTTTGCATTTTTCTCGCTGAATGAAAATTTTGATACATACTTTAATGGTGTGGATTAAAAGCATTTAAAAGCATTTAAGTCTCCATCTGTTGTGTTAATAATTAAACAGGATTATCCAGGATCTGTTAAACTCTCAGCCTAGGAAGTGTGTGATTTTAAGTGTCAGAACTCAAACAAATAGCAATATTAATGTAGGTCAAACATACAAAACCAATGTATGCTTCTAGAAATAAATCTGTTTAAATAATATTTTACGAAAAATACACTACTCAAGCTTTTATGTTTGTTTACATTATAATAAATTGGCCGACACTCACCGGTTATGTTCTGCAAGTCACGTGCGGTATTTTCCACGGTCGCACTCCACTCACAATCCACTGCACTATACTGTTCGAAAAAGTTTAGCAGCACTGTCTAAATAAAACCCCACACCATTGAAAGTATATTTAAATTGTTTTCATATATATATATATATTTCTAAACTTAGATATATTTACAGTTGTATTTACATGTTTAGAACACTATCTCATTAGTCTTCTGATTTACACCGAGGACAATGGAAGGTATTACCTAACCTCAATACTGTAATGGGTGAACAGAAAGCCAGATGTACCCATCTATGGCACAAATCACAGCAACCCCACTTGACAATGTTAATTTGAGATAGTTTTGTGTTATTGTTAGGGAGTAGAAGATTAGAGTAGAAGATTTTGCACATTATGCACTTGTTAGAGTCAGAAATGTCGCTGTCATCTGAGTCCGAGCTATCCAACTTCTCAATTGTGATTGCCTGAGCTTTGTACAATTTTCCCACTACAATTTTTGGAGGTTTATAAAGATAAATGTTCATAGTTTAACCCTTTTTCATCAATGTCAAAGATGCCTTCTGGTTTATTTGCTAAATCATATTTTTCCAAAATGTTTTGAAGTTCTGAGGAATAAGTGCCAATTGTACTTTTAGTGGCTGACTTAGCTCTGGCTATCTCCAGACTCCTGGGCTTGATTAACTTCAAATCTGGCCATCTTGACAAGAATGCATAAAACCAATCAAAACCTAATGTCTGTGTAGCTGGTCTTAAACCTAGATGTCTAGCATAGTCAGAAGCCAGGTTGATGGTTTCTTGTCTTGAGTACCCGTACCCCACTTCAGCCATGGTCATAAGATGGTTGGCTAAGAATGCCTCCTGTTCATGGGAGAAAACAGTTGAGGGCCCAGATCTTACTGTGTATATTGATACCCTGCCCTTGACCCGGTCTTTTAATGTGCGAATGGGCACAGCATACATCTTGGCAGCCCTCTCAACAGGTATGCCCTTCTCCAGAACAGCATTATTGGCTGTAGTGGGTAAATTATACTGTCGATAACGGCCTCTTGTGGAACCTATTGGCTACAATAAATGTTTTTAGAGATGTATTTAAAACTCTAAAGGTTAATTCAAAAGTCAATAAAAGTTTTTTTTGGGGTGATGATTGCTTAAAATAACGATACCATTTGTATGTTGAACAGTTTACTACGACTGGACATAAACATCACGTGACTACTATGGTATGTATGATGTGTAAAGCAGACGAACTGTCAACTTTTTGAATCAATCGGAAATTATTGAAAACTTGATTTATAAATGGGGATATTTTAGGATTAGTTTAAATGGATCAAAATACTATGTTCAAACATAAATAAGTTTAATTATTCGATCTTATCGCCATGAAAACTTAAATTAGGTCATCGTTGCATGATCTGTGTGTAACCAATGTAAATAACACGTGCCTTCCGCCGAGCATTCGCAGTACGCGTGTTAACGGTGGATAAGCAAAACGGATTCTATACGAACAAATATGCGTTCTCCGGCTTCTGTACGAACAGGCAACGGATTCTTTACAACGAAAACGACTAAACGCTAAACAGTCCCGTTAGTTATCTGTTGTTTTTATTAATAAATTAGTTGTTTCTATAATAAATCACATTATCACGGAACATTTGATATATTTGTGCGTCATATTTTCCAGTTCCTTTACCAGAAAATAAATAGACAGTTTAAAACGAGTCAAATCTATTTCGCTCAACTGCGTCTACGTTAATAACATGTGTCACAGTGTATGTACTTTTGCATATATGAAACCTTTATACTATTTATAACAGTTTTTCTCAAGTAAGTAAACATCTACTAAAATGACTGGACTGAAAACCCAAGCTGTCAAAACGTAAATTGCACACGTTTAGGCACAAATAAAAACGTCATTGTATGCAACGGATAATATTCGATGCCGGCACCGGGTAATTAACGAATCGCGTCATATATGTATATTATGTGAACTCCAAATCTTTTTGAATTACGAACAATTTCATGTTTTAGAATATGTTAAATAAACTTATACCATATTTCCGAGAGTTTTCTTTGTTTTTCTAGGCATCGTATAAAGCTGCGATGTGCTTGTTACATATGGTATAAAACACTTGTAGACCTTTGACCTCAAAATGTTAATTATTTAATCTCGCCTTGCGGGCTTGTTCAGTAACTAACATATTTCGGTCAAAGTATGATACAGCTCATACATACTTTAAGCGACTCCTTAGAAAACTTTTTAATCGAAGCGAAGTTGATTTATCCAAAATTAACCGTGTGAATCTGTATACTGATAACGTTTTTTGTGATCCTAAAAGTCTATTAGGAAAACAATTTAGGCCAATTAAACTGTAAGGGATTCAGACGTGTAATTCATGAACAAATGTACATCTACGCGTGTTTAACCCATTCGGTGCCAAATTTATCACATAATGTTCCACCCAGCGCCAAATTAATTTGGCACTGTACATAGAAATCAATAGACAAATTTCAAACTTACTTTGATACCATATTTCAGAGACTTTTAATTTTTTGCGGTATTCAACACTTGTGATATCAGATCGGTACATGGTGGGCGGAGCCTAATATGCAAGCTTACCGTGCAATAAGTAGCGTGCAATATATTCAATTTTGTTGTAAATTATATGCACGCTACTTGTTGCACAGAACAATTGCACTAAGTAGACACATTGCGGCAGAGCTATATTTGTGAATGGCACGCCTGCCAAACATGTCAGACATCACGTGACGTCTAGGAACAGCCCATTGGGATCGTTATCGTAGACAGTTGCGATGTGGTTTGTAAAAATGGTATACAACACTTGTAGCACCCTTTGACCTCAATGTGTTAATTATTTAATCTCAACCTGCGGGCTCGTTAAATAACTAACAGATTTCTGTCGAAGCGTGCTACAACTATATTTTATACCATATTTCAGACAGTTTTCTTTCAACGTTTTCTCGGTATCCAATAACTGTGATATCAGAACGGTAACTGGTTGGCGGAGCCAAATATACAAGCTTATCGTGCAATAAGTATCTTGCGGTATATTAAAATTTAGCTGTAATGTATACGATCGCATCACATGACCTTGCGACAGCACTTTGGAACAACACAGATGTCAAGCATGTCAGACAACACGTGACGTCCAGGAAATGCCCATGGGACCGGCATCGTAGAAAGTTGCGATGTGACTGGTAAATATGGTATAAAACACTTGCAGAACCCTTTGACCTGCGGGCTTGTCTAATTACATATTTCGGTCAAAGTATGGTACAACTGTAACATGTTCAAGGAAAAGTTGTTGTTATTGAATTTGGAACATAGTTAACAAAACAAAAAACTACAAACAAAGCATTAATTTTATCTTTTTTTATAAGTATGTTTAATTCATTTTCCATAACACTGCAACACATAAACATACAATATTTACATGAAAACAATTACATTTTGCTTTTTTTCTTTAATAAATAATCTCATTCACAAAATTTAACTTAAAATTATTTTTAAAAAATAATACGATTTAATATTAAACAGACATTACACTATAATTTTAGTATAATAAATTATGCCAGTCACACAATAAATTCATATGGACTTGAGAGTTTCAGTGAGTTTTGTAAATAAATTATCAGCCCTTTTACATACAGCTGATGGTAACTTTTGACTGTTTCTGGATTTTTCCAAGGATTTTAAATGCGGGTTGTGTAAATCACAATGTTAACACAAATGCTTGTATGAAGCTTGAATCCTGGATAAGTCCTTGAATTTCAAATGTACATGTTTTGTCATCCGATCCAGTTTTCAGCCCATCATCAACAGTTTTGGATAGGATCTGAAATTAATTCAATAAAAATAAATATTTATTATTTACCTTATGACTATATTAATTTTCATCTTTCTACGTCAATGAACGTTGGCATAGAACTTTTAAAATAAGTCTTGAACAATCAGCAAACGTTTAGTAGTAATAGTGGTGGTACGTTGCAGTTTTTCTAAATACTATTTTCTGATATTTTTAATGGATTGTTGCTCAAATTACTAAGTAGAAATTATGGCCGTTTTGTGATTGTATGCTGCGCGCAAGACCCACTGGTCTAAAGCTTAAAGGTCAAAGTCACATATAGGAAATGTGTTTTTGTACCTACAAAGAAGGATTCTTTGGGATAAAAGTGCTCACCAACATGACAGGATGTGTCCCAGTCAAGTACAAGGTTGGTGAATAAAAGGTAGAAAGCAAAGGTTTGTCTAACATGAAATGATTTTGAAATAACTTGTCTGAAAGTATATCATTGTGATAAACACACAAGGACCAGGTCTGTAGCTGAGAGTGCAATGTTATTCTCTACGGTAAAAGGTCAAAACAGTTGTCCAGGGCATATGATGTACTCTTCCGTTTTCGTTTCAAGGCCATTTTCGTCTTATGCAGGTCATATTGTCAGTCAAAACAACGCGCCACAACTACAAACTTATTATTATGTTTTCAAAGCGTTATGTTTGGGTATAAATCACCTTTAGTGATAACTCTAGTTGTATCGAGCTTCATTTGAGTTCATTACATGGTGAATTGTGGCAATAAGGTGATTGCTTGATTTTTATTTAATTCTTGTATTTATTGTATTATTAAGACTTATATACTTCTGCATTAGATAACCAGATATTTCTCATGAAAACTAGACTAATTTTCAAAAAAATGTTATTTACTAGTACTTTTCATGAAAATATACGCAGTTTTTCTGAACACTTGTTGTTGTCCTCTTAACTTAAAGTCACCGAGCTAAATGGACAATGTTACGTTGTTTCCTTGAAATGCATAAGATAACTATTGAAAGACCATAATATTTTTCAATAAAGGCTTACAGGTAATAATTTCTTAAAAGTTTAGAAATTTGTATGAAGACATAATAACTAATTTGCCGGAATAGCTTACATTTTCATGATATATATTATGGAGTAGAGGGCACTAAATTGAATTTCCTTTGCTATAACCAGTTTATATTTTCTGGAAAACATCAATACACTTACATAGACAGTACACTTCCAAGCGAGACAACCTGCATTAAACTTATAACTTAATAATTAATTTACAAATGATAACGTAGTTATCATCGTACCAACTATGTTACTGTCTTTCTGACAAACGGGAATGTGCCATATTTTGCACATTTGAAAGTGTTAAATGTATACAAACAATTATCCTACCATGGTTACGTCTGTTCTTATCAAACCAGTCTAGTTCAAGAAAAGCAATCAGAAAAAGTCATGTTATCTCACTGACTATTTCGGACAGGTCATGATAGCCCAAGGCATTGAAGTAAACGACCATCACGACTTTATCCAGAACTAACATTAAAAAGATGCATAAAACGATGTATACCTTAGTTGCTAATGCTGAAGCGCAAGATATTGAGAAACTTGCTGATTGGATTGAGCATTAATCATTCAATTCATATGCCTTACAATACAAATGAAATTACAGACACGCGTTTTGCAAAAACGACAATACAAATATACAATACTAGCAGTAATTGTTACAAGTAAACTATTGTGCTAGTGTGGCGCTCTAGAAAGTCAACTTGACACACAAACTAGACTGATACAAGTTACCAGAACTAGACACATACTAGACTATAGTGTCATTTATTATATACGTGTGTTAGTAAACTGGTTTTGAAATACCTTTACTACTAAATGTCACACAGTGTGTATTAAGACTTTCGGCGACCGTGCGTTGTATAATACTAACGGCTGTAAATAATGCATTACGATTATCTGTTATACTCTTGACCTCAAAGTGGACTCGTATTCAGAGAAAATGATTGTGTAATTGCATTATTTCTTTGCAGTAAGTTTCGAAATATATCACCATCACTGCCTGATATTCTCATCTGCATTGTGTTTTATGAGGGTGAAGACGAATATGTTGCAAAGTGGTAGGTGCTCATCAAACACTTGAGGTTCGGATATGTAAAACACTCTTAAACATGTCACACCTGTGTCTTCAGGGAGGGTTATCCAGACTTAGGTAGTCAAAGTCAGGCATTTCGTTTTTACATGTGTAATGTTCGTTTATTTGCACAAAAATGAGATGTCACTCAAAAAGATAAAATGTTAATTTCAGACTATGTTACAAGTACATGTATGTATTGCTTCGCATTCAAAATACTAAACTATTTAATTGAATGTACGTTTTGTTATTGAAAATTTTTCAAAAGTATACTTTGTACATGCTTAGGGTTTCAAAGTTCTTTATTTCCGAAATCTATTATATCATGTTTTGGTATTTGGCATTGCACAGTTCTCTTCCTATGGTTAAGAGCATGAAGTTACAATCACAAACTATATGTTACAATATTATTAAAGTATGCGATACGTTTCAGGCACAGATATAAGGCAAAAGTGAAGGGATTTATTTTGATGAAAAAAAAATCAAATTTATTTAAACTTTTTTTGAATTCGCACTCGATGGATTTTATTAAGTATATATGGTAAATAAGAATGAAGACACTTAATCAAACGGTTCAAACCGCGTTTTAAGCTCAGTATATCACACTAGTTAGGAAAAACGATCGAACTTCAGTTGAACGAAATGATTCTTGCTAACGGTATGCGCGACCTCCCAGTAAAAATGGCCGATACTGTAAAAGTTTCGAACGTGTGTATTCAATATGTGTATATTTCTCCGTTTATGCATAACATCTTTTCAAACGACTGTCTTTATGGCACCCCTATATGTGTTCCCAATAGGCGCAAATGATTTAAATTATAAAATAGTTAGATCCACAATTGTAACAGTTTAGTATGATACAAGTTTACGTGTAATTGAAAACTTTATAAAAACAGGTGAAAACTAAAGTAATTTGCACTCAGACACACACTTACTAATAGTATATAACGACAAATTACTGAGTGTATAATTGTTATGTAATATCCTGACCAAATATTTCTATTAATGTCGTATAAAAACTTAAATTAGTAAGTTTTAAAATACATCGAGCGTGACTCTCGTTGATTATACAACTCATGGCCTCCAGAACAAGAATACAATGCTAGCTTATTAACAAAACCAATCGCAAAAAGGAACTGTACAACTTACCATACCGATAGTTTTTACTCAGGACTGACTATTCTATATTTTAACTAAAAATACACATGATCTCATTTAAAGGCAGTTACGTGTGACTGGCACACATTTTTTTACCCGTACTCAAATATCACAACGAACCTATTTCTTATCTTGCTTACAACAGGAACAGCAAATTATAAACTCAATCATTCACAAGATTCGTGTAATAAGTAAGTTTTAAATGCAATTTAACTAACGCAAATGTTAAGATATTACTACAATTGTTCTTTTCGTCCCTATGCGTCTGCAAGCAGTTTACAACAAATGTCTCGGATGTATGCCTTTACTTCCCTGTTCGACGCCAAATGAAGCGCCAACGAGGACCTGTGCTTAAGCACTCGACCGCACTGGTAACAGGTGATAATCTGGCTAAAACACTACATCTGAAAAGAAATATAACAAGAGCACCGCCAACGGGTGCTGGACGCTCGACCTTTTTGTATTTGATAGTGTACTGGTCTTTTGTTAATAGAAATGGTTCATAACTGTGAGAAGTGTGATGAATTTCAAGTCAATACCTCTTATAGATATTGATAAATTTTACCTTAAGCTAAATTCTAAGTTGAATAACTTCACCAAAATCCTTGATATAGTTACCTCATCTTGTTTACAGAATGGGTACATAACTGTGATCAAGTATTTTTAGTTTCAAGTCAATACCCCCTGTAGTTATTGTGAAATTTGACATAACGCGAAAATTCTAAGTTGAAAAAAGGGCAATTTCTCTAACGAAAACTTCAAAGAGCTACCTCCTTTTGTCAACAGATTTAGTTCATCACCGTGATCACGCACTTTGAGTTTCAAGTCAATCCCTCATACAGGTATTGAGAATTTGACATAAAGCGACAATTGCACGTTGAAAAAAGGGTAATAACTGAAACAAATTCCTTGAAAGAGTTACCTCCTCAGGTCTGCAGAATGGGGTCAGCACCATAAACAAGTATCTTGAGTTTCTATTTAATATCTTTAATACTTATTGAATTTTTTTATATTTAATACACAAAATATCAAATTATACTATGTTTCAAGTCCAAACAAGGGCAGATAACTCTGGAAGTAAATATCACATGGTTACTTGCCATACTGTAATAAATGACCCTTTCATAGTGAACAAGTATTGAACGTTTCAAATGGATAACTTTCATAGTTTTTGAGAAATGGAAAAAAACTTTACCAAAAAAATGAACCAAAAAAACAACAAAGCTAGCGCACACGCTAACGCAGACGCAGACGACAGAGCGACGACAATAACTCGACTTTCTATCTTCGAAAAGTCGAGCTAAAATTCGTTACTGACCCATTTGCTCGTGTGTTTCCAGAAATAGGAAATAATTTTCATATTACACAGAAACATGATTTTTTTAAAACGTATGCAACAAACGTTTCAGTGGCGTGGTTATATTATGACGGATATCATATGTATCAAAAATATGACATCAAAATAAGAGGGATTGATATAATATTTAACAAGAATTAATAAATAATTACACGAATATTACATGGGTGTTTTGTTTAGTATACATAGAACACAAATGTGGGTTTGTTTGAAATTAGTGGGAGAGAGTTTTAAAGCATATTCATATCATTAGAATCCACCTGAAAGTATTTGCCAATAACCTATTGTAGATATCATTCTTAGCCTTTATAAAACATTCCCCGCTGCGCGTTAAAACTACATATGTTGTTCGAGTGAGGTACACACATTATTTTTAAGAAATTTGTTCTGGAGGCCACCCGTTGTATCCTCAACGGTAGTCCCGTTCGTTGTTTGTAAAAACTTAGTTCAGTTCGTACTTGACATTTATATCATATTTAATAAAGAATTCGTTTGGACATTTAGAACAACACTGAATTCAATAATTTGTCGTTATAAATTGTTTTGAAAGTGTGTGCTTGTATGCATATTATGGAAATTTTCTTATGTGTTGGCGAAGTTTCATTTACACGTAAAACTGTTAGAGGCTAAACTTTAGCATTTGATTATTGTTTATTATTTAAATTATTTACTCGTATTGGAGACACATGTGGGGGTTCCCTAAGGATGGACGCTTGCAAAAGTGTCATGCAAAAATGGAAGAATTATACAAAATTTGAGTACTTACGTTCGAAATATTTACACATTCAGCATGCTACATTAGCGAAAACCCGTTCGTTTTACTGGAGGTCGATCGTTTTTCCTAACCAATGTGGTATATAATCCTTCAGTACCTTATTTAAGGCACGTTTTCGCGAACTTCCGTCAGTAGCGGATCGTTGGGTTTAGTGTTAACGCACTGGCTTCAAAACCCGGGGATCGCAGGTTCGAATCCCCGCTACACCCCTACCTACTAATTTGTATTTCATGACACCTTGTACCCTGGTGCTGTGTACTAGGTACTTCAAAATGGGCACTTAAAGAGCCAGGGTCGCCTCTGAAACGTGGAGTCTCATGTATCATGCTGTTAATACCATATTCTTACCGAATGCATAAAATAGGTTTAAGCATCGTAAATGGAAACACTGAAATGCGTTGCAATGTACAAATTACATATACAATTCAATATTTAAAGTGGCGGACAATGCAGAAATGACTATACACACTTCAGTGAAAATGATCAATAACGATCAAATTAACCAAGAATATCGGACAATAAGTATGGATTTGTATAATATGTGTACTCAACAACCCCGGAGATTGCTATTTTGGTGTAAACAATTTACCATAGGCGTAATTTAAATGAAAGTGTGTATTGGAACAGATAGTCTTTAAGTAAATTTGACAAGAAATAATAATTACAAGACACATCGTTGAAAATGATAAATAAAGAAAAATGTCTGATTTATATGGTGTATTTATGTCATAAATACATGTACATATCAAGTAATTATCATATGCATAGTACATGATATCCTGACATATACAAGAGATTAATGAACGTGTAAATAAATACATGTACATGTCCAGCCAGTATTATATGCATATAACAAGAGATTCCGACATCTACACGAGATTAATGGTTACAATTGATCAAAGAGCAAAGTAAGAAAGATGAAAAAAGAGATAGATAGATAGATAGATAGATAGATAGATAGATAGATAGATAGATAGATAGATAGATAGATAGATAGATAGATAGATAGATAGATAGATAGATAGATAGATAGATAGATAGATAGATAGATAGATAGATAGATAGATAGATAGATAGATAGATAGATAGATAGATAGATAGATAGATAGATAGATAGATAGATAGATAGATAGATAGATAGATAGATAGATAGATAGATAGATAGATAGATAGATAGATAGATAGATAGATAGATAGATAGATAGATAGATAGATAGATAGATAGATAGATAGATAGATAGATAGATAGATAGATAGATAGATAGATAGATAGATAGATAGATAGACATATTTAAGATTTTAGAAATTGGAAGTTTCTTAAATCATTATGTTACTATAGCATATTCTGTAAACAGTGTTCAGTTTAACCTAGGCAATCGCATATGTTTACATAAACATAAAAGTACATGTACATCACAGCGTACAATTCAGTCGTTTGTTGCAGTGTTTAAAAGATGATTCTTAACAGCTGCTTTAAATTGAGATGTTTTACCTATCCCTTTCATGTACTCTTGTAGGGAATTAATGGCTACACTAAAGAGTGTAGAGTTAGCTTTATCGTAACTTTTAGGAACATTAAAATTGTACAGCTGGGATCTAGTTGAATAATGGTGCATATCTTTAACAAGCACAAATTTTATTTTTTGTTCATATAGGAAGGGCATCTGTTATAAAATATTTAAAAATATAATTCATTCGTAATTGTTTGTTTCTCTTATCTATGTTTAGCAGTTGCAAATTGGACAGAATATTGTTATTTACACTATCTCTAGGTCCCATATTGTTAATAAATCTGACATTCTCTTTTTGGCACATTTCAAGTTTGTTTTTAAGCATTTATTCAAACTAGGGTACCAGAAAGAACAAGCATAGTCCATATGGTATTTAATGAGTGCAGAACATAGGTATTTCCTAGTTTTAACATCTGAGAATTTTGCTTGTCTATATAAAAATTAAAGACGAGAATTCACTTTTAAACACTATTGTTGACAACAAGTTTACCTGATAAAGAATTTCAATGTTAAGACCTAGGTATCTTACATCTTGCGTGGATTCAATAATGTGATCATTACAAATAATCTTGAGGTTTCCAACTTGCTTTTATTTTCGTTTTAAGCCAAATATTACACATTCTGTTTTTCCAAGATGTAAAGACAATTTGTTGTCCACCAGCCAGGACGTACAACGTTCTTGAACTTTACCAAGTTTTGTAGAAATAACATCTGGATGTTTATGGGCAAATAAAAAAGCACTATCATCTGCATACAAAACTTATTTACAGGATCAATACTAATAATCATATCATTTATATAGCATAAAAACAGGAGTGGTCCCAAAATATTACCCTGGGGGACACCATCAGGATCAATACTAATAATAATATCATTTATATAGCATAAAGGCAGGAGTGGTCCCAAAGTACTACCCTGGGGGACACCATCAGGATCAATACTAATAATAATATCATTTATATAGCATAAAAACAGGATTGGTCCCAAAATACTACCCTGGGGGACACCATCAGGATCAATACTAATAATAATATCATTTATATAGCATAAAAACAGGAGTGGTCCCAAAATACTACCCTGGGGGACACCGTCAGGATCAATACTAATAATAATATCATTTATATAGCATAAAAACAGGAGTGGTCCCAAAATACTACCCTGGGGGACACCATCAGGATCAATACTAATAATCATATCATTTATATAGCATAAAAACAGGAGTGGTCCCAAAATACTACCCTGGGGGACACCATCAGGATCAATACTAATAATCATATCATTTATATAGCATAAAAACAGGAGTGGTCCCAAAATACTACCCTGGGGGACACCATCAGGATCAATACTAATAATAATATCATTTATATAGCATAAAAACAGGAGTGGTCCCAAAATGGTTACAGGTTTTAAGTCAGAGGGCATTGTTCACACTCACTGTTTGTTTCTACCACTTAAGTAAGACATAAACCAGTCAGTATGTTTTATTAACGCGAGTACCTATTTATCTGTTGTTATTGTTGTTATTTCATTTCCAATACCTAATGACTTTAAAATCTATATTCTGAAATTGTCAATCGCAATCAGATCCTTCCGGTTCCGGGATTTTATGCATAGGTTCCGTGATTCAGTAACTATAACCAACGCTGAGCGTACCTGCTAACAGGGAACCAAATTCTTCCATTTTATTGAACCCAAAGAAATTATAACGGATAGTAAATAGGTGTAAATGCAACGCGAAAGAAAACATCGTCTGTATTCACGTCGAAACATTCATTTATTATTACCATCATTTAATACACAAACTTCATATTTTATCATAAATGTTGTTGAAAACAATATAGCTGTAGCGTATAAGTATATATTTCAATATTTTTACTTGGTAACTTGATGGTAAGCATTCGTAAAACTTTGAAAACGTTGATAAATTATACCTATATAGTTATAGCAATATAACAGTAAAACGAGCGAAATAGTTATCAACTGTTTTGACGAGTAAAACAACAATTGGCAAACAAATGACATAGTAGTTTATTCTTCTTACGTACTGGTTCAATGCAAACCGAAAATTCAATACAGCGATTATAGATCTAGACTTACATTCCAAAACAAAGTGTTTGATCTATGTTAAAAAATATTTATTTATCATCTTACCTTTTAATGCATGTATAAATACCCAATGTAATAATTTCACTGTCAAATTCTATAAATATTTTCGCAGTTGTCTGCAACAGGGTATTACACATTACTTTAAACATAACTTATCTACCCAGTTGCAGCCATTTCTTTTTTCGGTAGGTGTTGGATATGATTTTGGGTTTATATTTGGTTGCATCACATCATTTGATGCATTATCATGAACACCGTTAAATTGGTCAAATAACACAACATTATCTACATGGTTAGGGTTAGGGTTAGGAATTTTTCAAAAAAATGTGTAGGCCGCGGCCGATATATGGCCTAAAGAAAGCTAGGCCACTGCTAATAAGTTTCATTGCCTCTTTAAAGCATCTTAGTCTGGTAAGTTAAAGAGGTGGTTAAATGCACTTGGTAAAGTATTTATAATACAAATTAAAGAACCGGCTGTTACGTACCTAACCAGAGAAAATACCAGGGTTAAACATTTAACCAAACTAACAAATATACCACCAGTGTTAAACAAATTTGGCTGGTGGTATTTTATTTAACTCATTTATCAAACTACTTAAGTATTAGTCACTGACCCAATGAAATATCCATGAAAAGTTTACATAATAAAATATCCCGAAAGATTAAGAAAATAACAGAGTCTATAGCATTATCAGTACATAGAGTGTTATAGTGATATGATAGAAAATTTATTATATTTTTGTATCGAGATGTATTTATTTTCTAAAGGAGTAGTATACCCCACTGGTCAATTGACTGTTCAAACTATAATCAATTGTTTAACTTGTTAGAATATGTACAACAAAACCATTTCATCAAAATTAATATCGAATGCCACCATAATAACATGGAAAAACAGTTTTAATTATGTTTCCTACACATTTGTCATATGACATTAAAATTTATAAAGGCCAGAGGAGAAAATACAACATCTATCAGGAAGAAATAAAACAGTTTTAATATCATTGTATTTCACATATTATGCGTTATCTATACGCGGAAAAAAACGCGGGTTCGTTGAATACAACATTACACAATCAACTCGAGCGATATAAGCCACCGGAACACCACAGTCATGCAATATTGCCTATTTATATATACCATGAACACAAAGGTAATTGTATTTACGTGTATCAATTACATGGAATGAATATTTTTAAAAAATGAAGAAAAACCATTTGTTCACATAATCATTTTGTTATTGTTAAATAAAAAAAAATGCATAAGTCAACTTGCGTGGTTCGAAATTGTCAAATTTTAAATGATAACTTTAGAGGCGTTGCATTAAAAATGTTTAGAAATATTACATCTTTATTATGCGAGTAAAGTCTATTTCTATTTCCTTCTAAGGTTATTTAGCAGAAACCATTTTTCTATTTTTAGTAATAGAGACCATGACCCCACCCACCCCATATGCAATCCCAAGCGAGTTCTTGATGTAAGGTATCTATGTATGAAGTTTCATTAATATATCTTGCTGCGTTGTGGTTATTGAGCGAAAACAGTTTTTCTATTTTTAGTAACGGTAACCTAGACCTTGATCTCATCCACCTCATAAGGTATCTATGTATGAGGTTTCATTAAAATATCTGTATGCGTTCTCAAGATATTAAGCGAAAACAGTTTTCTATCTTTAGTAACGATGACCTTGACATTGACCCCACCCACATCATATGCAATCTCAAGCAAGGCCTTGATTTAAGGTATCTAGGTATGAAGTTTCATTAAAATATCTCGCTGCGTCGTCAAGTTATTGAGCGAAAACAGTTTTTCTATTTTTAGTAACGGTGACCTTGACCCCGCCCACCCCATTTGCAATCCCAAACGAGGTGTTGATATAAGGTATCTATGTATGAAGTTCATTAAAATATCTTGCTGGGTTCTCAAGTTATTGGGTGGACACCGTTTTTCTATTTTCAGTAACAGTGACCTTAACCCCACCCACCCCAAATGTAATCCTAAGTGAGGTCTTAATTAAAGGTATATATGTATAAAGTGTCATTAAAATATCTCGTTGCTTTCTCAAGTTATTGAGCGGCAACCGTTTTTCTATTTTTAGTAACGGTGACCTTGACCTTGACCCTACCCACCCCATATGCAATCCCTAGCGAGCTCTCGATGTAAGGTATATATTTATGAAGTTTCATTAAAATATCTCGATGCGTTCTCAAGTTATTGAGCGGCAACCGTTTTTCTATTTTTAGTAACGGTGACCTTGACCTTGACCCCGCCCACCCCATATGCAAACCCAAGCGAGGACTTAATATAAGAAATCTATGTATGAAGTTTCGTTAAAATATCTTGATGCGTTCTAAAGTTATTGAGCGGAAACAGTTTTTCTATTTTTAGCAACGGTGACCTTGACATTGAACCCACCCATCCCATATGCAATCCCAAGCGAGGTCTCGATATAAGGTATCTATGTATAAAGTTTCATTAAAATATCTCAATCCGTTCTCGAGTTAGTGAGCGGAAACGAAAATTTGACGCCGCCACACTCCCCAACGACATACCCCAATCTAATAACCGAAATTTTTCTTCGACAAATTTGGTTAAAAATACATTTCTCTTTACAGACTTTAGTTTGAATGGTTAGTTCCTACCATATGATGTTCTCTTTGGCATATTGATGCATGGTGACACCAAATGCATGGTGACACCAATTACCCGGTGCTTGTAATATGAATTTTCAGGAGTTTAGACAGCATGTGCGTTTGTCAAATTAGCGAAAGCATTTTGTCACAGGTGGCTGTTTTCAAGGGAAATCCACTTTTTAAAAGTAACAGAACATGTCTGTTTTTATTTCAAATTGTGAAAGTAGAGGAAAGTATACTCGTGTTTCTATAAAGACCAGAATGACTAATAATAAGTAACATTCGAAAAAAAGGAACAAGACAATGTCACCAGATTTTGCTATTCTACTGTGACCCTATGGTGATTTGATTAACCAGTTCCTAACAAAAATTGTCTATAAATTACTCACTGAAGCCGCGTCCAGAGAGTGCCCGGTCATTCCAAAACTGGACATACATGGACCCTAGTGCACTGACCGGCTAAGGGGCAGTGGACGCACAGAACTTCCCAAGCAGTCGACCTTCATATATAGAGCTATAAAGTCGTACGGACATCCTGCCCGATTTCCTGACAAAACAATAATACTTTATACATGTATATTTGCATGTACGAAGAGGCGGAATATCGCCTACAATTTACTGTATATATTGCTATACAGACTAACGGCAAACAACATTTGAGGCGTGTAGGGTTAGGGTTGGGGTGGGGGCATAATTATGAACTTGATGAACGTAAGATTCAAATCGGCGGTTGCTTAAATCAGAAATGCACACCTGGCCCCGTGTTCAAACAACAAGTTGGGCCTGATTTTCAGGTTCAAGATGAACTTGAGCCAGATATTTCAGGATCAGGCTCAAAAACGATGTTCACTAAAATCAGGATCAATTTTAATTTTTAGTCAAACATATACTATAAAAACGATTTTAGCAACGTACATTTGCTGTCTGATATAAAGAATTTAATTAAAGAAATAAAAATAAGTATGTGATTTTATCAAAAAGAAAAGTTATTCCGAAAATAAAGTATGTTTGATATTCCGCTCAGTTGAGCTACAAAATCAAGATCAGCTAAGACTGATCCTGATCCTGTAATTGATCCTTTGTGAACACGGGGCCAGCTAAGACTAATCCTGATCCTGTAATTGATCCTTTGTGAACACGGGGCCAGCTAAGACTGATCCTGATTCAGTAATTTATCCTTGTGAACACGGGGCCAGGCTTTATGTTCACAAAGGATTAAATCTAGGATCAAGATCAATCTTAGCTGATCTTGACATACTAGCTTAAATGAGCGGAATCTCAAAACTATTTTCTTTTCTAAATACCTTTTCTTCTAAATAAATAACACACATTTGTGTTAAGTTTTGATTAAAAAATTCGTCTCAGATAGAAAATCTACGCTAAGAGGAATTCATCAGTAGGCCATACAAATTTGATTCCAGGTTAAGCGTCCTCATGATTGTTCCTACCAACTAGGCAGGAAAAAACGAACAATGAGTCGTTTAAAAAACACACTTGTCTTTCACAACTTATTAATGGCAGTGGTACAAGTTACAGCAAATGTTTACTTGCAAAACTGCTATATTAAATCAAATTGGGAACCTACTTGAACACAGTATTTAAACTGTGTAAATTGACTAGTTGCACACTGTTTTTACAAATACTGGTAAAAACACCTAAAAGTCTTTTTTTTCAAATTTGAATATGCTTTCCAACTTGATTTTTTCACATTGTCAGAAGTGTTGTTTTTTTTTTGTTTTGTTCAGGCATCCAGAAACCTATCAGCCCGAGGACGCTTGACATAGAATCAAATTGATATGGCCTTAGGCAAAATATAAATTTGTCCAATTATTAAAATTTATCCAGATATTTCGTGAACGCAATTGTTGAGGCTGATACTGAAATATCAGGCTCAAGTTCATATTGAACCTAAAATTCTGGCTCAACTTGTTTTGTGAACACGATGCCAGGCAGTAAATTAATAAATAAAAGAGCATTATATTTACTTGATGACCTTATGCATCGTCACTGAGACAGTAAAACTCGTTCAATTATTCGTTCAGAAATTCACACGATGCCGTCATAATTTTAAAACTCGAAGACGTTAAAGCTACTTATCCTTCATATTAAAATGACCAAATTGGTAACAAAGAAATAAATTCCGTATCGAACACCAATAAGCATCTGTTTTGAGTATATTTGTGCATTATATCCTGTTGATAAGAAAGATTGTATCAAATTAGTATACGACTAGCATTCACTTTAACATACTTAATTTGCGAACACGTTTCAAAACATCACTGTAAAATGATGGGTGGGATATTCCATTAGAAGATTGACATGACTTGCATACAGTAAGATACTTTCGTACTATTTATCAAGATGAATAACTTGTATTATAATAATCTTAATATCTTAATAAAATGCTAATATGAATATAAGTCCTACCTTGCTTACGGGCACAAGTATGTAATAGTATATAAAAACAGCATTTGTTGCGTGGAATTGTAGATCTCTGTGAATTTTATCAAATGTTTATTTGTCACGTTTCGCCCGCCGAGCTTCGGGTTAGCAAGTATTGCGCACACAATTTATTAATACAACAAACACTATTTTTTCTCAAGCTACCTTGCTTTATGATCAGACAAAATGCGATTCAAACAGGTTAACTACTATAGAAAGGTATTTAAGCCTTCTCCACGCATGAAAAACTCCAAGAATTCTGGGAAATCTCCCCCGAAGTCGTACAGCGCAGTTGTCGTAGCAATTAAATATGATGATTTGACTTCATTTTGTGATATCAAAACGTAACGTTATATTTAATAGTGGTGAATTAGATTTATATTCATTTGGGAAAACACGTCTCGAGCGTTTCTGTGTATAACTAGTATAGTTTTAATGCATTGATAAAACGCACGTAATGTAAAAATACCAAATTTAAATGAAATTACATTACTTATGTCCGAAGCTTCCGCCAGTGTCTGTTTAAATGAAAATGCAAAATCTATTTATACATTGAATAGCCTCGACAGGAAAAGATAAGAGAACATGCAATTCTAAATAATTGTTAATAAATAGATCTACCAACCGTTATTCAAATAAACGGTTGGTAGATTCATGGTTAGTTTATAAATATAAGTAATTTTCCATTCATTATTAATCTAATTTTGTCTATCGTTCTCTGGATGCTTGTTAGAACGAATGAGTGTTGCTGACGTATATACTATTAATAGGCGCAGGTTAGTCAGCGAGTGTATTCTATGGAATGTTGCCTATCGAATATGCGATATTAACGGGGGATTATCCCAAGGTCATTTTACATGGCCTGTAAACACTGGCATGTAAATTAAAAATGGAAATTGAGCTAATGTAACTTCTGAGTAGGGAGTTTAGAACTGGAAATTAGTCAAAAACGTAAACAAAGTAAAGAGGTATGTCTGGATTTTTCCACATCTGGCTCATTTTTTCCATTCACCTCGGAAAAGAAATGGAGCCAATTTTTTACAGGCCGTGGTAGGGATTTCTTTTAAACGAGCCGATGCAATGTTAGGATTTATTCATTCGGCACTACTGGCGGGAAATTTTCACAACATTTGATTGGGTGTTAAGAAAGGTTAAACGTTGGGTTAAACAGCAACGCCGAAAAAAATCCCGCAGTGGTAAATTGCACAAGTTCCTTGCTTTTCATGAATAACTGTACTTATAACAGTTATATCAATTGTCATTAACTGGAGTCAGTTTGAGGTCCGTCTATGAAACATGTAGTACATTATTTGAAGTTAGGAATATATAATGCATTCAACGATTTACACACACAAACTCACATGGTCAGTTTCTTACCACATATTAGTAAATTGCACAGTAAATCCACGTTGCTTTGTTTTTAATAACTTATGTTTTCTCAATTTGGTGAACCGAATAATTTAATGTCTTTATTTAATCTTGATGCCACACTAGTTTAGGTTTATAAGACGACACTGGAAATTGAAATGCTTTACTGACCACAATAACGGGATTTCTCCATGCAAAAATAATGCATAAGAACTAAATTTTTCCCTTTTTGATTGTAATAAGAATGTTAAATATGATATACTAAGTAAAATAAGATTTGCAACAAAAATAAAATTCTATATATTTCATAGAGTCATCAGTAAATAAATAGCATTTCATTTCTTCTTATAGTACAGGTCCTTCCCTTTAAAGTTAACTAGTATATAATAACATCATACATGGTATATATGTCACAATGTTGTAATAAAATACGACCAATAAGTAATTTTTTTTTTTTCACTTTAAGATACATTTTATATTTGCTAACATCCTAGTTGTTGCTCAACTTATTTTACTTAGTATATATAGATGAGAGAAAATAACGCATAAATAGAAAGAATTCTACGTATTTGTGTAAGGTTGCGTTTAATGTTTCAGAGAGCGTCGTCTACTCTCAAATTAAAGCACCGCAAAATAATTGACTGATTGTACTTCACACATGCTAGAAACAATGTGAGTTCTTGAAGAGTAAATATTAATCGGTGATGATGAGGGACCAAGCTATCCCTATAAGATTTGCTCTTACATTCAAATATACTATTTGTGTTTCTTCAGAGATCTTTTCTTTCTAGTGAAATTTGGTTAAAAATTAAGAGTCATTGTGAAGTACTTTATGTTGCTATTACCCGTTTAATTATGTTAAAACTCTTGTTCTTTGGACAGTTACACATGTAATGATTGGAAACTTAAAGTATATGACTTGAATCAAAAATAGAAAAAAAGTGTCAGTATGAAAATATTCTCATTTTGACACGATTTTTTCAGAAATTGTATGCTTCATGTTATTTCTGCATTTAAGGAAAAGGTAACCAAGATATCGTTTACCAGATCCAGCCATTACTGACAAATAATTATTCGCAAAAAGTAGTTGTTACATATATGAACTAAACAGTACAACATTATTGGGTTTGTCCTTAGTAACAGCACTTTATAAGCATTTCCGGGTCTTATTTTAGTGTTTAGGAAAACTATTTAAACTTTGAAGCAATTAATTAACTTGTTATTACTGTGTTTTGCAGTTTACAAGTGTGCCGTGAGTCAAACAGGTGAAACAATTTTTATTACCAACCCATGCCTGCACAAGCTCCTCACCCTAGCCATGGATGGGACGGTTCTATTTACCTTCATTGACCCTGAACTACAGTGGCTATGTGGTATTCATGTTACAGCTGAAGGCAGCTGCTGGTCTGTGGAGGAGCGTCCAATACCGTCATACAGGTTGATATCGAAGGAAGGAAAAGGCTGGCTACATTTAAGGACGGATTGAAGAACACACAGTCAGTCTGGTACAACAGGAATACAACCACCATCGCTGTGGGTCCAGAAAACAACAACACTATCTTGGTGTTCAAAGTGCAGTAGCGACGTGTACGTTTTACATGCGCACACGAAATTTAATCCAAATTTTTAAATGCTGACAATCAGAAAATAACACTGATCAAAAGGAGGTCCAAAACTGAGAATATGTATTCAATGTTCATAAGAATGAACGTGTTTATGTAGAATTAATGATTTTACTTCAATTCAGAGGAATGGGGATGTGCCCTGAGAAGAGGGAATTTTCACATCGTTTAGAGCATTTTTAAGACAATTTGTTTAGGTGTGATATGGTAAAACCAGAGTTTTTTAAACAAAGTTTTTGTATTGTGATATGATAATTAACGATGCGTAAAACATTCCTGCCAGCTTAAATATGTACCCATGCTATAATATAAATTTTGGCATTTGTCACCTTTTCATATAGTAACAGCATGGATAGTAACACCTCTGAGTGTTTTAGTAGGTATTTTTTTGAATATTGTTTTGGAAGTGTAAATGGTAATTCATTTTAAGAAGTTGAACTGTAAGATGTAAAATTTACACATGTCTCTTGTATGTAGTAAGAGTTACACTTTGGAAAAAGTCTTTTGTGTAGATTGTTAGTATTCAAACAGCTTTTGATAATGATGAAAAAATGGAAGATAGATTTGTACCTTCTGAAACAAGATTTACTGTAACAAATAGTTTATAGTTACTGCAGGGACACCAAGTTTTGGATACCTATGTATGATATGATGGCTAACCTTTCCAGAATAAGAGTTAAAAGTTTATCCTAAATATTTGATCGATGACATCAATCAAAGTGTAGAACACTTTTCTTACTAACGTATTGACATATCATATACTTGTGACATGCTTTGAATGTTTGAGGACAGGAATCTAGCACTTTTTAAAAAATGCCCCTAAACATTTTAGGTAAATTATTTTATATGAAACTGCAACCTTAATGGATAATAATATTATAAAGTTAGGTTCGGTCATGCATGAAGTGTATCTCTATAAATACATAATGAATAGCGTGGAAACAATGACCGAATGTGGCAACATACGCATGTGGCCATAGTTATGTCCCCATCGAAGATGGCGGGGTATATTGGTTAGGGTTAGGTTTAGTAATCAAGGTTTCTCTCCTACGGATGTGTCTGGAGTTTCATTATTCCTGTATTTACTTATGTCGGTCCGTCTGTAGACCGCTGTCGTTTCTGCTCTCTAAGTAACACAGTTTCCATCTGATCTTCACCAAACTCGATGAAAACTTTTGTGTTCATAATTACTTGGCCAAGTTTGATAATAAGCCAATTGTGGAGTTAAGGTCCTTGAATTGTCTAAAATTGGCCTATTTAGCCATTTCCGCTGTATAAGTTTAACACTTCTTATTTAGTCTTGATGAAACTGTTTGTGGGCATAATATCTCATCTAGGTTTGATAATCAGCATCATCGCCACAAGAATTATGGAGTTATGGCCCTTGTATTATCTAAATTTGCCTTTTTAGCTGTTTATGCTCTCTAAGGTGTTATCCTACCTTCTAAATTTGATGGAAATCTTTCTGGACAAAATATTTCCGTCATGGTAGATATTCAACAAAATCTTCTCTGGAACTGTGAAGTTATGACTTGAATTATCTGCCCTTTTAGCAATTTCCCTTTGTCCAATCGTGTTTATCCGATCTTTGCCAACCTTTATAGTTTACAGATTGCTTTCAACCTTGAGTGTCATACCTGTTTTACAGCTCTTGTTTATTAGTAATCTGGTCTCAATTACATAGTTCACTTGTAAACAATATTCGACTCCTGCACGGATGTTATCTATCTTGCGGGTGCTTGACTATGTTCATTATTTATTTTTACTTAATTTATGTGGTTACATAATGTTTATTCAGACACTTTGGATGCAGTTTACTGGGTAGAACCAGTACTCTCTGACTGAGAGAAAAATAATTTGTCTGCATCCTCTATACATGTACATATACTGACATTTCGCTCCCAATGCGGAAACTATTGCATAACTGTAACTTAATATCTGCGTGATTTACTAGGAACGGTAACATTGGTTATTTAAGTCCTGTTTAGTTAAATGAATTGTTGCAGTATGCATTTAGATTAATATTAAAAAGTGTGTCCCGGTTCATTAAGTAATACTATTTTAGCTTATTCGATGTATAATGTACAAATATGGAAACAATGCAAACGACCGATGGAAGCAACAATATATGGAACAACAGAATTGTGAATACGAGTTCTATGTTTAAATCATCAAATCGGTGGGCCTACTAACTCCGACTAATCATATAGTACGCCCTAGGTGAATTTACGATGTTGCTACGTTCGCGCTCAGATCTTTATCCTTAATTTACACTGTTGAAAAGTAATGATATATTGTATATGCTAAAAAATGCATCGCTTTCAGATATTCAGACACATGTCTTTAACATGAAAAGTGTATTAACATTTTATTTTATTTTAGTTCATTGAATTTGGATTGATTTGATTTGATATATTTAATTTTGAAGTTGTGTTTGATTTATTTGATTGATTTTGTTGATTGTTTTTAATATGTATATTTTTACTGTTTCTGACATATATTGTTCTTTTTAATTGTTAACTGGTAGAAACGATACAGTATAATGGATTTCGGTATATATCATATTACGTTATATTGCGTTTATGTAAAGAAATCGCTAGATGGAACTTAAAATAATTTCTCATAAATGTTGAATGGATGACCCACAAGCGAATCCCTTAATTTATTTTAATTCGCTTGGCCGCCAGGGGCAGGACAGTTTTCCTTATGTGGCTTAAATAAAACAGATTGAAAATCTCTTTTCATTGGAAATCCATTTGCACTATTTCGAAATAATTCACAAACATCTTCCTTGGCTGAACCGTACCTATTGCGTCAAATAATTTTGATTCGTTTCATAAACGACCGTTAATTATAAATGAAAGATTTATATATGTTTAGTCCGTCTATTACTCACACGACGTGATGATACCTCTGTCACTAGATATAACTCAGTTTCTGATAAAAGACTGGCGACTGTTTAAAGTAATATTATTTACAAAATATGGAACATCATGCATAACGTCTACAGTCACGTGTGTTAATGCAGTCATTTGCGTGTACAATTGTTAGGGTTAGCCATTGGTATGACTTTGATATATATAGTCATAGTCTGATTCTACAAAAGCAAACAACCAAACACATTTCATTAAAACCTGAATGATCATGTCATCGTCATCTTCATCAAAATTATCATGGGCAGCACGAAGATAATGAACATGTTATTAACCATCAACACAGTAATTGCCAGGCCAAATATGGTGCAACACGTTTTAATTAGTGTGTGTCATGATGGTTTACGCATTAACTCGGCGTGTATTAAGCACTGTTACCTTCAAAACATGTTTTCTGTGGAAAGCGTTTCTCTGTTAACAATCAGTCCCTTCTGATCATGACGCAACAATACACATTCAGTCAGTAGGTTCCATGCGAAATTCGCATTCCTCAAGTTTGTAACAAGCAAGTACATCACGCCAGACTATTAACAAACATGACTCAACTCATATACAGTTATTGAGTATCTTTCCGTTTTTACATCTAATAATCTGTAAATCAGTGCCACATTCAATAAAATGGAGCAACGCGAATTCAGTCCGTAGGTACCATGGCACAACAATGTTTTTTCCAAACATGGCACCGCTACACACATTCACTCCCTGTGGGTTGTGGCATGATATGTGGCATGATATTCAGTCAGTAGCTAAAATATCGACAGACAGTATATAACGTGCTGGACGCATTCAGTCTGTAGGTAACATGGTAATGCACAATTAAAGCAAATCGGTTACAAGGCACTGCATGCGCTCAGGTTGCAAGCTGCTGCATACAGTGGGTTAGCAGGTCACAGAATTATGAACACACAAATTCAGCATGTAACAAAGTGCTGCACTAATTAAGTCAGTAAGTAGCAAGGAGCTGCACGTTGTCGGTCATAAGGTGAGAATATTCCGCATGCACCCAGTCAGCGATGCGCAAATACAGTCATTATGTATCCATGTGCTACATGGATCTTCTCAACAGGTAACAAACTGTCATTAGAATCAACTAAGTAGTTAGCAAGGTCAGCGGGTAACAAGGTGCTGCATGTTTTCAGTTAGTAGGTAACAAGGTGCTGCATGTTTTCAGTTAGTAGGTAACAAGGTGCTGCATGTTTTCAGTTAGTAGGTAACAAGGTGCTGCATGTATTCAGTTAGTAGGTAAGAAGGTGCTGCATGTATTCAGTTAGTAGGTAACAAGGTGCTGCATGTATGCAGTTAATATGTAACAAGGTGCTGCATGTATGCAGTTAGTAGGTAACAAGGTGCTGCATGTTTTCAGTTAGTAGGTAACAAGGTGCTGCATGTATGCAGTTAGTAGGTAACAAGGTGCTACATGTTTTCAGTTAGTAGGTAACAAGGTGCTGCATGTTTTCAGTTAGGAGGTAACAAGGTGCTGCATGTTTTCAGTTAGTAGGTAACAAGGTGCTACATGTTTTCAGTTAGTAGGTAACAATGTGCTGCATGTTTTCAGTTAGTAGGTAACAAGGTGCTGCATGTATGCAGTTAGTATGTAACAAGGTGCTGCATGTATGCAGTTAGTATGTAACAGGGTGCTGCATATATGCAGTTAGTATGTAACAGGATGCTGCATATATGCAGTTAGTATGTAACAGGGTGCTGCATATATGCAGTTAGTATGTAACAAAGTACTGCATATATGCAGTTAGTATGTAACAGGGTGCTGCATATATGCAGTTAGTATGTAACAAAGTGCTGCATATATGCAGTTAGTATGTAACAGGGTGCTGCATATATGCAGTTAGTATGTAACAAAGTGCTGCATATATGCAGTTAGTATGTAACAGGGTGCTGCATGTATGCAGTTAGTATGTAACAGGGTGCTGCATATATGCAGTTAGTATGTAACAAGGTGCTGCATATATGCAGTTAGTATGTAACAGGGTGCTGCATATATGCAGTTAGTATGTAACAAAGTGCTGCATGTATGCAGTTATTAGATAACAAGGTGCTGCATGTATGCAGTCAGTAGGTAACAAGGTGCTGCATGTATGCAGTTAGTAGGTAACAAGGTGCTGCATGTATGCAGTTAGTAGGTAACAAGGTGCTGCATGTTTTCAGTTAGTAGGTAACAAGGTGCTGCATGTTTTCACTTAGAAGGTAACAAGGTGCTGCATGTTTTCAGTTAGTAGGTAACAAGGTGCTGCATGCATCCACTTAGTAGGTAACAAGGTGCTACATGTTTTCACTTAGTAGATAACAGGGTGCTGCATGCATCCACTTAGTAGGTAACAAGTTTCTGCATGCATCCACTTAGTAGGTAACAAGGTGCTGCATGCATCCACTTAGTAGGTAACAAGATGCTGCATGCATCCACTTAGTAGGTAACAAGGTGCTGCATGCATCCACTTAGTAGGAAACAAGGTGCTGCATGTATGCAGTTAGTATGTAACAAGGTGCTGCATGTATTCAGTAAGTAGGTAACAAGGTGCTGCATGTATTCAGTTAGTAGGTAACAATGTGCCGCATGCATCCACTTAGTAGGTAACAAGGTGCTGCATGAATCCACATAGTAGGTAACAAGGTGCTGCACACATTTAGTCAGTAGGTAATAAGTTCTGCACACAGCCAGTCAGTAGATAAAAGGTTATACACACAGTCAATCAGTAGGTAACAATTTACTGCACACAGTCAGTCAGTAGATAACAAGGTGCTACACACAGTCAATCAGTAGGTAACAATTTACTGCACACAGTCAGTCAGTAGGTAACAAGGTGCTACACACAGTCAATCAGTAGGTAACAATTTACTGCACACAGTCAGTCAGTAGGTAACAAGGTGCTACACACAGTCAATCAGTAGGTAACAATTTACTGAACACAGTCAGTCAGTAGGTAACAAGGTGCTACACACAGTCAATCAGTAGGTAACAATTTACTGCACACAGTCAGTCAGAAGGTAACAAGGTGCTACACACAGTCAATCAGTAGGTGACAATTTACTGCACACAGTCAGTCAGTAGGTAACAAGATGCTACACACAGTCAATCAGTAGGTAACAATTTACTGCACACAGTCAGTCAGCAGATAACAAGGTGCTACGCACAGTCAATCAGTAGGTAACAATTTACTGCACACAGTCCGTCTGCAGGTAACAAGGTGCAAGACACAGTCAATCAGTAGGTAACAATTTGCTGCACACAATCAGTCAGTAGGTAACAAGGTGCTACACACAGTAAATCAGTAGGTAACAATTTACTGCACACAGTCAGTCAGTAGATAACAAGGTGCTACACACAGTCAATCAGTAGGTAATAAGTTACTGCACACAGTCAGTCAGTAGATAACAAGGTTCTACACTCAGTAAATCAGTAGGTAACAATTTACTGCACACAGTTAGTCAGTAGGTAACGAGGTGCTACACACAGTAAGTCATTAGGAAACAAGGTGCTGCATGCATCCAGTCTGCAGTTAATCCGTAACACGGCGATATCCAGTCAGTAAAATTTATAACACACTGAACATGTTATGTGTTACTCGAAAAGTAGTATAAACGATTCTTAAACGCCATATAGCACTGTAGGATCATATTTTTCCCAAATCATATTTTTCACAAGCCTGTGAAAAATAAGATTTCTCATTTATCACATTTATAAGTTGGAAGAATGTGACTAACCAAAAAGGGGGTATGCGTACCGATCACATTTTTCACATATTTTATGGTGAAATTGTATCGCGACAATAGCTAAAATAATTATTTGGAGCACAGTTATACAGTAATCATCATCATTGTCATCATCATCATGATCATCATCGTCATCGTCATAATCGTCGTCGTCATCATAATCATCATCACCATCATCATCATAATCATCATCAACATCGTCACCATCGTCATCATCATTATTGTCATCATCATCAACGTCATCATAATTATTCTCTTCATCACCAGTATTATCATTATAGTTAACGTCATCAGTATTGTCATCACTATGAGAAACTAAGCCCTATTTAGGAGCTACTAATGTATGCATACGCTTCATTGTTAGTCCATACGTTTGTACGGTCTTATTAGGAGATAGAAATGCATACTCGAACGTACACCTTTTTATTGGGATATTAACCAATGCACGCATCCGAACGTACGTACAAACAAACGTCCTATTTTGGATTATTAAAACAAAAATAACCATGTCCGACCGAACTAGAATATACGTATACAAGAAAGGTAATATAATGACCTAGAACCTCCGCATCTGTTAGTACGTATGTTTGGACAGTACAGTGGCATAGCGTATCGTACCTCCCGTATCGTACCTCCCGTATCGTACCGTATCGTGAAAAATATGGTCCTACATAACCCGAAACAGCTCCTCATCCCATCTGAAGTGGGACGTGTTTCCTATTTTAAACTTTTCAGAAGTCCATACATTTGCAGTAAAACCATTAGCTCGTTAAGAATAATTATAGTAACATTGACATAAAAACGCTATTTCCGACGTTTGGTCATGTACTAGTATATGGCGTGCGAAGTCGTGAGTTTGTTTATCGAACAACGTACGTACAAGGGATGTAGTGCGAAGAATATATATAATAGATCCGGCCATTTGCCTACCCTCCAAGAGTATGTTATTCGTTATAAACTTGTTAAACTTGTTAAACTGCAAGTATTTCATTTGTGTCATTTGTTTAAAGAGTATGTTATTCGTTAAAAACTTGTTAAACTTGTTAAACTACAAGTATTTCATTTGTGTCATTTGTTCATATGGGTATTATAATAATTGTGTATTCCTACACATCCTTTATTCGAAAACTATTCTGAACGGTTTCATCGATTACATATCGACACATGCGGTTAGGCAAAAGGAACTGACTACTAAAACAGAGTTCCATCAAGAAAATTAAATAGAAAAAGTACGTTTTAAACAATATTAACAGAATGAGTATTTAAGTACATAATGCATGATATACATACTGATGGTATAAACATTGTTTATTTCTAATGGTAATACGGTGCAGTAAAAAAGGCCTGACATTGAGCACTGACTTCAAATATAAGGAGCTTCAATTTCAATGCACACACTTTTTATATAAACACAACATCAACAGTAAAATGTCATTTTATATTAATACTTTGATATTTGACTTTTCGACACAAATATTATTCCAAAACATCATTCGACGGAACGGTCATGTCAGTTTGATGTTTTCAATGACAAAATTACTGTATATGACTTGCATACATTTTTTGCCTACAACTTGGTAACCTGTATTCCACACTCTTCGTTCCAATTGGCCCAGTATGTGTCTCGTAGTCTGTTTATGAGAGTGACAAGGTTTGGGCAGTGCTCCAGCAGGAATTTCCGCATGGGGTAGCCGATAGGAACGTACACCACCTGGGACAGCACCCCGAACAAACTGCAGTCCACCTACCAATGCAAAGACGGCATAAATAAAGTGTTATATTTAAAATGGTTTACTTATCATGCAACCATTCATTTCACCATAAACGTTTGATGTGTGCATCAGCGTACGGCTAATTGGAAAATACTTATTTTGTTGTTGTTGCTGTAGGTTTGCGCGTGTCATTGGGTCCTTCCGTCCGTCTTTCCGTCCTTCTGTCCGTCCTTCCAAACGTCCCATTTCGTGTCCAATCTATATCTCTGTCTTTTCTGGATGGATTTTGTAATTACTTGGCAGAAATATTCACCATCATAAGATGATGTGTTGCGCGGATCAGGTCCATACCTCCAAGGTCATGGTCACACATTGAAGTCAAAGGTAAAAAATGGGGTCTGTGTTTCGTGTCCGTTCTGGTATTTCTCTGTCATTTCGTGATGGATTTTGAAATTACTTGTCAGAAACATTCACCATCATAAGACCATGTGTCGCACGCAAGATCCAGGTCCGTACTTCTAAAGTCAAGGCCACACTTAGAGGACAAATGTCAAAAAGAGTTGTTTTTTGTATCCGGTCAATAACTGTGTCATTTCTGGGTGAATAGTGAAATTACTTGGTAGCAATGTCTATTACCAAGTCCATCATCATGAAACGATGTGTCACGCGCAAGACCCAGGTCCGTATCCCCAAGGTCAAGATCATACTTTGAGGTCAAAGGTCAAAACTGAGGTTTGCTTTCGATTAATTTTTGAAATTTTTAGATTGATTTAACAATTATTTGGCAGAAAATAATGTTCACCATCATGAGACGATGTGTCGCGCGTAAGAATCAGGTCCGTACCTCCAGGGTTAAGGTCAAACTTAAGGGTCAAAGTTAAAAAATGGGGTCTGATTTCGTGTCCTGTCAATAACTATAATTATAATTTCTGGAAGGATTTTGACATTACTTGGCGAAAATGCTCACCAACATGAGACGATAAATATGGGTGTATTTGTAGTCCTTAATTTTGTTCAATAGATCTGCCTGTAATAAATATGGAAATGTGTGTTTCATTCTGTACATTATCGAATGTATTCTCGCTTCATCCTACATCCGAACTGCTTTATCTTTAATACACGTAAATTAGTATGTTTATCTGAACTCATGTTAATGCAGAAAAATATGCCCCATCAACTTCAATGAAAAGGCGACATATTGGTTTGCAGTTATCGGTTGGTCTGTCTGTTCATAACTGTTTCCTGTAACAAGCCAACGGCTGAAAACTGCAGTCACATCCTGTGACAAACGGTTGTTTATTAACGCTTTGCACTAATACATTATTTAAAATGACACTGTGTATTTTCCTTCTCAGCGAATGCATCAATATTACGCGAAAATTATTAATATTATGAAAAACGTGGATCGAATGTATATTGTGTTTATTTATATATTTTCCAATTTTTGTTTGAACAGAAAAGGCACTACTGGATTATAAACAAGAATAGCAGCAGCATCAGCAACAACAAAGTCCGTTCAATAGGTTTGTTGTAGTAAGAACTTGTCATTTCTGTGTGACACAATATTTTTCTGTGTGATAAAGATACAATTATATATGTTTCTGCAAGTTGCACTACAATGACTGCACAATGAGCGTGCTTTAAACATAGCTAATTACTATACGTACATTAAAACGATTTTCTGCAGAGGTGTTTGCAAAAAAGTAGATTATGTGGCCAATGTCTTGGGAGGCGACTTTCTTATGTATTAAATGATAAAGATAAAACAATATCATGTTTGCTTCATGCTGTACATGGGCAATTCGAGAAGATCCGTCTTTAAATTTAAAGTCTTATGCAAAATGCAATTTCTTTATAATTGTGAAAAGATTTATTATATAACAATGATAGGAATAAAAAATGTTGCGGCATTAGCCTAATTTTACAACGTCTCACTTATCAATATATTCGGAGCTAGTAGAGATACAAACATGTTTGTTTCTGAGTGTTTCAAATTGACTTTAAACTGAGACTTTATTCAGGAAAATCCGTGCAGAAAAAAAAAAAAAAAACAAAGTGTTAGGTAAAGGCAAATGATAAAAAAAATCCCATTTATGTATATGATATGGCGGGACGCGTGTATATGATACGTACCTAAATCGTTTTACGTTTTTCACCACGTTTAATTAGCAATCCTACAAATATATATATGCAATCATTAAAACTACTTCGTCATATGTATATTAATACAGAAACAACACAACTCTATGCTAAAGTAATTGAACATGATTATGTGGCAGTTCTTTATAGAACGTTCCTTTTCTATAGTTTAGTGTGAACAAAATGTCATTGGAACGAGGAAGTAAATGGTATGATTCTAACGAGATAGTTACCACTGAAGGTCTGTCGCCGAGGAAATACTTTTTAGACCCCAGAAAATCGGACAGTGCTTTAACGTCCTCACATCCAATCTCCTGGATCTCCGCACTGTCATGTCGCCCAATACCGTGGCCTAATGCGCGCCGTTCGAACTGTGACAGCAACGGTGAATATTAGCAAAATGACATTAATTCTTCATTTTTAATTATAGCTAACAATGTCACCATGGCTTAGCCATTATTTAACTATGTACATATATGTCAGTAGCCGTTTACACATGTGCACGTGGTTCTTAGAGTTCATATATAAACTTTTGTAACAGGTAACAGGCACACACATGCCTTATAAATTTTACATATAGTAAATTACTAGTAGTTTACATGCTAGCACGTATGTCAATACAGAAATTCAAAACGTGTACCAGCAAATCTTACTTGTTCGTGGAGTTTATTAATGATCCTCTGCTTCTCGTCGCTAGAACAGTCGGGATATATGTAGCTGTCATATTCGTCTTTGTGTTCAACAAACCGGTAAATAAATATTGGCCTAAAATAACAAAACATTATACAGAAATAGAACAAATACATATATACAATGCATAAAATGTGTACAGCATATTTTGTATTGTGTTTGTCATATTATAAGATCTATATGTGATTATCGCGCATGTACCTGAAAATCAACGGTTGATGCAATATCGCCTGCTCCTCTATCGACTATCATCATAATTATGTGTATATCTCAAGCTGAAAACGTATTACTAAACATAACAGGAATATGTGTCTTTTGTGCTAATCAGATGAGAATTCCTAGAGCACATCGGGAATCACATTATTTCAACATCCATAAACGATGAGATAAACAACATTCTTATTCTACACCTGTGATTGTAGTTTTTGACAAATTCCATCAAACACCAATGTTTTTAAAATCATTTTTGAAAAATGTTTTGTCCCTATAACAAATAGAACAGATATAAAACATAAAGATAGCTGCAGTCGACCGAAAGGGAGAAATGCGCTTTTAAAAGAATTTTTAGATTTTACGTATAAACAGCAGATAGGCGAACACAATGCATTTAACATCATGTCACTAAACTTTACTCTTCAAATAGTATAGCTGTAGACTGTATAGTACATTCATTTGTTTGTTAACAACTGTTAAAAGCGCCAGGGAAAAAAAACAGTATTCTTTTAGCTCCATACAGATTTAATTGTATTTGAAATGTACCTATATTGTTTGTATTTTCCTCTGCACACATGTACATCTTGAGATCACAACATTTAACAAATCATATTTTCCTATATTATTTATCCAATGTATATCTTGAGGTCACAACATATACCAATGTTGTATTTTCCTCTGTGTTATATAAGCAAATATGTACATCTTGAGATCGATTACAACATTGAACATATCCTATTTTCCTATAGTATTTATTACAATCAATGCATGTCTTGAGATCACTACATGTACTAATAGCGTAATTTCCGTCATATTATAATATACATTTACACCTTTTAACCATATTGTTTTCCCTCTATCGAATCTCACAATGTATCATTATCAATGTATATCATAATATCAGAGCATGTCATCAACTTACCATAGAGTATTCCCACGGTGGATAAGCAAACCGGATTCTATACGAACAAATATGCGTTGCCCGGCTTCTATACGAACAGGCACCGGTTTCTACCAGGTGAAAACAGCACATCGACATTGCTACGAACGACAAAGAAACGAACAAATACACGTAAGTCATCATAATGAAGTGTTCCACGGAACAATATGGTATATAATGATTTAATATATGTGATCTTCTTTGCCCAAAAAGCTGTATGTAGCCAAACTAAGCAAAACAAATAGCCCAGTAGCAGTTGCAGGACTTACACTTCGTAAACGGATGCGAAAATTGTATTGTTTCCAAACCTTTCTCGGCATTGGTTTGGGATATAATCATTCTAAAACAGCAATACTATATCGGCATTATACTGAAATCATGTGTATTGCCTTAAATGTGTGTTTTTTGGCGTGTGTTCATAGCAACGAATGCATGGATATTATACGATCAGTTGAATTGTATTAAAAATAATGGCACCGGATATCGCACGATGAATTTAGACAAGCTTCTACGTACCACCACTATTACTTCTACACGTTTGCTGATGGTTCAAGACTTATTTTAAAAGTTCAATGCCAACGTTCATTTAGAAGGATGAAAATTAATATAGTCATAAGGCCAATAATAAATATTTTATTTGTATTGAATTAATTTCAGATCCTATCCAAAACTGTTGATGATGGGCTGAAAACCAGATCGGATGACAAAATAAATATTTTATTTTTATTGAATTAATTTCAGATCCTATCCAAAACTGTTGATGATGGGATGAAAACCGGATCGGATGACAAAACATGTACATTTGTTCAAATTCAAGTACTTGTCCAGAATTCAAGCTTCATACAAACATTTTGTGTTAACAGTGTGATTCAGTTATGTTAAATGACAACCCACATTTACAATCCTCGGAAAAATCCAGAAACAATCAAAGTTACCATCAACTGTATGTATAAGAGCTGCTCATTTATTTACAAAACTCCCTGAAACTCTTAAGTCCATATGAATTTATTGTGTGACTGGCATAACTTATTATACTAAAATTATAGTATAATGTCTGTTTAATATACAATCGTATTCTTTTTTAAATAATTTTAAGTTACATTATGTGAATAAGATTATTTATTAAAGAAAAAAGCAAAATGTAATTGTGTAAATATTTTATGTTTGTGTGTTGCAGTGTTATGAAAAATGATTTAAACATAATAATAAAAATTAAGATAGAGTTAATGCATTGTTTGTATCTTTTTTTTTTTTTTTTTTCTTCCAACGATTTTTTCGACCTGCAGGCTCGTTAAATTACTAACAGATTTCACTCAAAGCGTGCTACAACTATTACTAATACCATATTTCTGCTACAACTATTACTAATACCATATTTCAGACAGTTTTCTTTGGGTTTTTTTGTTAACTTTGTTCCAAATTAAAAATGGAAAAAATGGAAAATGATTTAAACATAATAATACATATTAAGATAGAGTTAATGCATTGTTTGTAGTTTGTTTGTTTTTTGTTTTCTTCCAACGATTTATCGACCTGCAGGCTCGTTAAATTACTAACAGATTTCACTCAAAGCGTGCTACAACTATTACTAATACCATATTTCAGACAGTTTTCTTTGTTTTTTTTGTTAACTTTGTTCCAAATTAAAAAACAACAACTTTTCCTTGAACATGAAATAGTTGTACCGTACTTGGACAGAAATATGTAATTTAACGAGCCCGCAGGTCAAAGGATGCTACAAGTGTTTTATACCATATTTACCAGTCACATCGCAACTTTCTACGATGCCGGCCCCATGGGCAGTTCCTGGACGTCACGTGGTCACATGGTGTCTGATATGCTTGACATATTTGTTGTTTCCAAAGCGCAGTCGCAAGGTCAAATAGTAGCGTGCGTATACATTTCAGCTAAATTTCAATATACCGCAAGATTCTTATAGCACGATCAGCTTGTATATTTGGCTCCGCCCACCAGTAACTGTTCTGATATCACAGTTATTGGATACCGAAAAAATCGTTGGAAGAAAACTGTCTGAAATATGGTATTAGTAATAGTTGTAGCACGCTTTGAGTGAAATCTGTTAGTAATTTAACGAGCCTGCAGGTCGATATTAAATAATTGAGATATTGAGGTCAAAGGGTGCTACAAGTGTTTTATACCATATTTACCAACCACATCGCAACTGTCTACATGTTTTGCATGCGTGTCATTTACAGATACAGCTCTGCCGCAATGTGTCCACTCAGTGCAATTGCTCTGTGCAATAAGTAGCGTGCATATAAATTACAACAACATTGAATATACGGCACGCTACTTATTGCACGGTAAGCTTGCATATAAGGCTCTGCCCACCATTTACCGATCTGATATCACAGGTGTTAAATAGCGCAAATAAAATAAAACTATCAAATATGGCATAAAAGTAAGTTTGAAACTATTGACTATTGATTTATATGTACAGTGCAAAATTAAGTTGGCGCTCGGTGGAATATTCTGTGATAAATTTGGCGCCGAATAGGTCAAACACGCGTAGATGTACATTTGTACATGAATTACATGTCTGAATCCCTTACAGTTTAATTGTCCTAAAGTGTTTTCCTCATAGACTTTTACGATCACAAAAACACCAGCATACAGATTCACATGGTTAATTATGGACTTTACAATGGCATTATAATCAGTATTATTCAACTTCGCTTCGATTAAAAAGTGTACTTTGACCGAAATATGTTAGTTACTTAAGGAGCCCGCAGGGCGAGATTAAATAATTAACATTTTGAGGTCAAAGGTCTACAAGCGTTTTATACCATATGTACCAATCACATCGCAACTTTATACGATAACTAGAAAAACAAAGAAAACTCGGAAATATGGTATAAGTTTATTTCACATATTCTAAAGCATGTCATTGTTCGTAATTCAGAAAGGTTTGGATTTCACATAATATACATGTATGATGCGATTCGTTAATAACCCGGTGCCGGCATCGTATATTATCCGTTGCCTACAATGACGTTTTTATTTGTGCCGAAAGGAGTACAATTTACGTTTTGACAGCTTGGTTTTTCAGTCCAATCATTTTAGTATTTGTTTACTTACTTAAGAAAAACTGTTATAGATAGTGTACAGGTTTCATATCTTCAAAAGTACTGAAAATGTGACACATGATGTTAACGTTGACGCATTTGAGCGAAATAGATTTGACTCGTTTTAAACTATTAATTCATTTTCTAGCAAAAGAACTGGTGATAATGTGATTTATTATAGAAACAACTCCTTTATTAATAAAAACAACAGATAGCTAACAGGACTGTTTAGCGTTTAACCTCTTTAGTTGTTAAGAATCCGATGCCTGTTCGTGTAGAAGCCGGAGAACGCATCTTTGTTCGTATAGAATCCGTTTTGCTTATCCACCTTGATTCCTCTTTCTACTGGAACACATTTAAGAACATTTCATATCAGAGCAATTTACCAAAGTGTGTTTGTTCTATCTACTATTTTCCGATGTTCATCACAAGATCGGAGCATGTAACCATACTGTGTTTTTCCTCTATCTACATATATCACATATCTGTACGACTAAAGATCGGATCTTGTTACCATACTGTGTTTTCCTCTCTCGACATGTATGGTATACGTGTACGACTAAAGATCAGAGCATGTTACCATACTGTGCTTTCCCTTATCCACATTTATCATATACCTGTAGAGATCTACGACAAAAGATCAGAACATGTTACTATACTGTGTTTTCCTCTATCTACATTTATCACAAACCTGTACGACTAAACATCGGAGCTTGTTACCATATTGTGTCTTCCTATATCTACATTGATCGTATACCTGGTTCTACTAACGATCAGAGCATGTTACCATATTGTGTTTGCTCTATCTACTGTTATCAAACTCATGTTCATTACAAGATCGAAGCATTTATCATACTGTGTTTGCTCTATCCAGTATGATCAGAACATTTTACCATATTGTGTTTTCCTCCAGCATCTTCATGAAGGCCCTCCCAGTCGCTTTCTCCGCTGGTCCGTATTCAGGATAAAGGTCCTTACAGAAAACCACACTGAGGTGTTTGATTATATGATTGTGGTCGGCCATTTCCTCGCCATTTAAAAGAATGAAGTGACTTTGTTGTTTGGAAGAAAGATCATCACAATCCACTGTCTGAAAATATCGTTTAAGGGTAAGCGATCTGGAATCTGTTCGTTTTATTTTTAAAAAATCCTGCATGAGCCAAAACGGAGAAGTTTTGTCTTGATTTTTGCAATAGGAATTTCGACACAGAAATGCTTATTTTAAACACTCCGTGCATACTGTTTATTTAATTTATTTTAAGTCCTTCTTAAGTACGTGATCAATGCGACACCTGTGTAAATAGACTATCATATCAAAACGATAGTTAAATAATTCCTGTTGCGATCCTGACTTAATTAAATTGTCTTTTGTTACAAAACACCAAACACTTATGGTATCATATTTGTAAAATGACTTACAAAGCATCTGATTTTCTTCAACACAATTTCCGTGAAGATGCATTATACATGTACAATGTAATTGAATCATAAATTAATTCCTTATAGATAAACGATGGCGCTCTTTGATGCTTTGCATCAATGCTTTTCTTGTTTTACTAGTCCGTTCTTGTCTTTGTGTTACCTTTGTCTCCAGAAAAGCATGACATTTAGGAAAATGATCCACAGCGAAAACAATAACACTTGTCGCGTTTCACTTGTAGAATGATTTATTGAAAGCATCTAATATACATATTTTTTGAAATTTACACTAACGCAGTAACATTTGTCGTTAATGAAGTCAACAGTATTAATAAGTTGAACAATGGCTGCAAATGAATAGCACAGCGACATAAGCAACGAAGAAACTCATATCTGCTAGTATATTATGAAATAACAACTAACAAGTTATATTTAATGCACACAAACCTGAAATGGGATGCTGTTGATCCTTAAGAAAAGCTCCAGCTTGATAGCAAACGGTGAGATGTTGACTACTCCACGGGATCTCGTTCTTGATAAAACGTGCAGGTACACCACATCTTGTTCGTAATCAGCTTTCCAGCGAGGGTGGGGCATCGTCAGGGTGCGGAGCAAACAATGTGCCAGTGCTAAACCATCACGCACTGTTTATATCGTACTATTCATATTAAAGACACAGTTTTCAATACGTTTATTACATCTTTTATAAACAATCTTGAAACAATTAATGCTTTGATAGCTGTAGTTGTACAGATTACATTTGTCTGCGTAGGAAATACCTTCGTCGAGCGTGTTGAGGGTGTATGCGATCTAGATTGTGGCTATTTTGGTAAAGGTAAACTACTCCCGATCTCAACAAGAAGGACGCGGCGATGAAAGTTGTAACTGATAAATAAATTATTGTCTACATTGTCCCATTGGATAATAGTAACGCAGATTATTAAATGTTTATAACGTTATATTTTTCGTATGAGAATTTAAGATAAATTATAAATAATTGGATAAATCTTCACTGTTGATAATAATTCAGCCAAATCAACATTTAATATAGCTGTATATATACGCTCAATTTTGGAATAAATTGACCCGATTGGACACGTTTGAAATTTCACACACATTGTCAACAAATTTATATAAATATGTTTAATTGTTAAAGTAAATAGTTTTATTAAAATCTATATGAAAATATGTCAAAATCAGGAATTCTATTACTAGTTAATGTGTTGTTATTTTATAATCGCAGTGGACATTTTACCAGCACCAGTAGATATTCTCTTCGCGCAGCAAGGAACTTTAAAAACAAAAACGTTGTGTAAATAGAGAATCTAAGACACAAACGTCAGTTTTGAGATTTAATTCATACATGTGAAGATAATTTAACATTTAAGTTAAATACGTAAAACGTTTAATTTAAAAATAATACTTAAACTAATAGTTACACGTATTTAATTATATTTTATGAATGAAAATAATAACTGATTTATATATTTAGAGACTAAACGGAACTTAGTGGAAGGCACAATTGAATAATACAGTTTCACAAAAATATACAATTCAATTGTGCACAAACTAAGAACATCACTTGTCCATAACAGAATGGCGTGTTAGTAGGGATTCATATCTTTAATAACTGATTACTATGGAAGAGTCCTGGTGCCAGGTGTAAAAATAAAAATTAATAAAAAATACTCAATATTTAAAAACTTATCTTGTAATTACGACATTTTATCTCGGAATTGCGACATGGTATCTCGGAATTACGACTTAATATCTCGTAATTACGATTTTTGATCTCGTAATTACGACTTTTTATCTCGAAATTTTGACATAGTATCCCGTAATTACGACTTTTAATCTCGTAATCACGAGATACTAAGTCGTAATTACTACATAAAAAAGCCGTACTTATGAGATAAAAAGTCGTTATTACGACTTAAGAGTGTAGTGATGACGCATAAGCCAAGTATGATATAAGCAGGCTATTGTAGATTGAAATAGTACCAAAAGTACACTGTTTGTCTGTCTGTCTGTCTGTCTGTCTGTCTGTCTGTCTGTCTGTCTGTCTGAAAAAAATACATAAGATATAATTCTAATGTGGATACGTTCATTTAATATAGATTGTTTCATGTGTTTATTATCATTATTATTATTATTAGTAGTAGTCGTAGTAGTAGAAGTAGTAGTAGTAGTAGTAGTAGTAGCAGTAGTAGTAGTAGTAGTAGTAGTAGTAGTAGTAGTAGTAGTAGTAGTAGTAGTAGTAGTAGTAGTAGTAGAAGTAGTAGTAGCAGCAGCAGCAGTAGTAGTAGTAGTAGAGTCGCAGCAGTATCAGTGGCAGTGGCAGTAGTAGCAGTAGCAGTTGTAGTTGTATTATTATTAGTAGTAGTAGTAGAAGTAGTAGTAGTAGTAGTAGTTGTTGTTGTTGTTGTTGTTTTAGTATGGTAGTAGTTGTTGTGGTAGTAGTAATAGCAGCAGCAACAGTGGCAGTAAGAATTGTAGTAGTAGTAGTAGTAATAATAGTAGCAGCAGTTGTAGTAGTAGTAGTAGTAGTAGTAGTAGTAGTAGTAGAAGTAGTAGTAGTAGTAGCACTAGTAATAGTAGCAGCAGTAGTAGTAGTAGTAGTAGTAGTAATAGTAGTAGTAGCAGCAGTAGTAGTAGTAGAAGTAGTAGTAGTAGTAGCACTAGTAATAGTAGTAGTAGTAGTAGTAGTAGTAGTAGTAGTAGTAGTAGTAGTAGTAGTAGTAGTAGTAGTAGCACTAGTAATAGTAGCAGCAGTAGTAGTAGTAGTAGAAGTAGTAGTGATAGTAGGAGTAGTAGTAGTAGTAGTAGTAGTAGTAGTAGTAGTAGTAGTAGTAGTAGTAGTAGTAGTAGAAGTAGTAGTAGTAGTAGTAGTAATAGTAGTAGTAGAAGTAGTAATAGTAGTAATAGTAGTAGGATGAGGAAGAGGAGGAGAGGAAGAAGAAGAAGAAGAACTACTACAGCTGCTTTTGCTGACTCTGCTATTGATGCTGCTATTGCTACTGTTACTGTGATGTCCTTTTATTTAAAAAGTAAAACCATGTCCTTTTTTCGCCATATTAAGGAAAACGCGCTAGCACAGGTGACTTGAGAATAAGGGGAGGTAATGCTCAAAGTTCTGATACTAACACTACACTAAGTCGTAATAACGAGATAAAAAAAAAGTCGTAATTACGAGATAAGAAGTCGTAATTTGACGATATAACAAGTCGTAATTACGAGGTAAAAAGTTGTAATTACGAGATACTAAGTCGTAATTACGAGATACTAAGTCGTTATTACGAGATAAGTTTTCTAATATTGAGTATATTTTATTTATTTTTATTTTTACACCTGGCACAAGGACGCTTCCATAGATAACCGTAGTATCAAAAAAAAAATGTCATGGTACATTTCAGTATGCTTTTCTACTTACCATGATCAAACGACACACCAACGACAATAATAATAAATAAACAAAGTGATTGTTAGCGAATTATTAGAAACAGCAGTGAAGGTGAAATAGAAACGTTGAATTATCAATAATATTATTATAAATGTAAAATAACGCAAACTCAAGGCATCATAATGCGAAACAATGCGTATGTACGAAAACGAAGGCATACTTGCGCGAATCAACGTCGTAATAACGCAATTTAGAAACTCGTAATAACGCGAAGTGAAGGCGTAATAACGCAAAATAAAAGTGTTAAAACGCAAATAAAAAAGCGTACATCCGCAAAAATTTAATCTAGAAATTCGTTATAACGCGAATTTATGGCGAAATAACGCGATTCTAAAAGTCGCAATAACGCGAAGTAAAAGGCTTTATATCGCCAAACAACAAAGCAAGTCCAGCATACTTGTACCTAACCATATAAGCTCATAATAACGCTGGTGGAAAGTAGTATTGACCCTTGTTTTTCGTTATCAGGAATTACCATTTCACGTTCATACGCCTTTATATTGTGTTAATGCGCTTTCACTTTGCGTAATTACGAGTTTTTGTAGGAAATACGCCTTGATTTGCGTTAGAACGTTGTTTTTTTCACCGATAGTTCGCGTTATTACGAGTATATTTGCGTCAACACGCCTTTGTTACACAAACAACATATTTTCATATATAATTATGGTAAAGGGAGCTAACTACTTTTTGTGATAATATGTTGGCTTTCATACTTTTAGGATGCACTGTTAATATTACGAAATTAACAAACGATATTTAACATAGTTATGTTTCCGTGATATTTTTAAGAATTGGATAATAATGCATATTATTCTAGACTATGATAATATAAAAGACATATTGATATGGTGAAGGAGGGTAGATAAGTACTGATAGTAAACTATTGATTGTGTGTAGCAGTTATTTCCCTTTACCAAATGGCAAATATTTAAGTATTGCACGTTAAACATAACTTTAAATCAGCTCAATTCTTTAAATTTCCTGACATCGTTTTGAATAATATCTGACATGTCAAACTGGCAAATATTTTACACTTTATCAGACATTTGCCGTATGGACAGGAAATGTGCATTTCCTTAGGGTTCAGTATAAAGTTTCACATTCGGTACACGAGCAATCAGATTTCATACTAACGAATATGTGGGGTTTGCACAGATTTCTGTTCTGTTCAAACTGGTTTTGTATGTCAGTTTACGCACGGAACGATTGCGATATTTCTTTGCACAAATATGTAGGGTGGGACGTGTACTCGAGGACCCAGGTATCGGGTCGGGTGATGCTACTACTCGAGTAGCAAATTACCCGGGCACCCGTAGTATGTGATTTGTAACCTTTAATACAGATTTTACATTTGGTTGAAGACTACATTATAAATATGTTTTCAAATATTATACCCGGTACACATTATTATATATTATACATGTTTATACACCGTCACGGCAGTACAATATTAGTAATAAAGGCCTCCGCCATAAAATACACAGTTTGAACGTAGCTATTATAGGAATATCATATGAAAACATATTCGCAAAATCATAACAAGTTACACGTCATATTGACACATAATTTCGGTTAAAAAATGTCACGTAAATACAAAACATAAACTACGGTTATAAAATTTATGTATATGGTTTCCGTTTAACGTGTGGTTGTCGTAGTTTCGTAAGTTTGTATTAGCAATCGTGCATTATACCTGCAACCACGGGTAATTCTGCCATGGGTACCTGGGTAGTGAATTGCCACTCGTAAGAGTTCTACTTGAGTAATAGGTTTATATATTGATAACATTGGTTTATTTACTTTCAAATCGAATCATATTCAATTTTACTGAAGGGATCTTTCCCAATTTGAACATAGGACAACATGCAATAAAGCAGTAATGCGATGCACCGAATTCTGTTAAACCATGCAGGTATTCTGTTAAACCATGCAGGTATTCTGTTAAACCATGCAGGTATTATGAAAAAGTCTAAACCTGCATCAATACATTGTTCTAACACAAGACGGCAACTAGTTTGCGTTACAGTTCCAGGGAATACCGGTGCCCAGGTAACCACGGGTAATTCTGCCATGGGTACCTGGGTAGTGAATTGCCACTCGTAAGAGTTCTACTTGAGTAATAGGTTTATATATTGATAACATTGGTTTATTTACTTTCAAATCGAATCATATTCAGTTTTACTGAAGGGATCTTTCCCAATTTGAGTCTTTAAAAGGCAATATCAGTTGCGTTAGTTAATGTTCTCAAAATCATATATTGTTATATACATGTACATGTATGTTTGTAGACAAACAAGTGTTAAAGACGCTAATTACCTAAACACAAAGCAATTTCGGATAATCGTCAGATCTGTTGGATTATCAATACCTGATTGCTACAAATGTATCTTTGTAAAATTGTATCTCTTGTCACATCTTTTCTAAAATATCCGTATCAGCTGTGATCCAGGTTGGGAATTTTTGTGAACAAGGACTCCACAAAGCCGTATCTGCTGCCATCTCTGCGCGACGCGATTGTCATCTTGCGCCATTTCAGGACGACTCACCAGCGGCTTTGGCCAGATCAGATAAGTCCGTCAGTGAAGAACAACTAGTGTCACATTACTGGATGCGGAAAGATATTAACTAATGTTTCAACTTCTGGTCTAAATATGTATTTCCTTTCATATTGGGTTAGTTTTGAGATTTCATGTATGAAGTTTAAGTGATGTGTTTTCCTTTTCCATTTTCAAAATACATGTATCTTAATTTACATCATTAAATTTAAAATTGTAATACATTTACAATGTTCTACGATATATTGTTTTGAAACTAAAACTACCAAGATTTGACTGACCATGATTTGTAGAATCTACGGAATGACAGTTTCTATCATTTATATTGTCATAAAGTTAAATCATAACTTCATCAGCGAAGGGTAAGCACATGAAAAGTGGTTGACATAACATTGTTACTGTTACAGAACTATTATATATGACTTTTGTGGCGTTCCCACACTCGTACATTTGTCAGATCAACGCCATGTCAACACCATAACTGATAAGGCTCCCGCCATTGTCATTTCGAAATATCGGCATTGTACGCATTAAAATCTGTGCATCGAATTATCGATGTGTGTATGTGTGAACTGCGCTTCATCGAACACCTAAGAACCTTATCTACCTTACTGATGAGATAATCTTGTAGGAAATATGTCACCCAGACTTTAACAGTTGAATTTAACTAAGCATGTTCGCTAATGAGAACATATCAAATAAATTGTTCAATTTCAGGTAATTCAATGTCAAAGATTTATTCTAACGCTCTGGCAATATAGCTCCATAGGGGAATACAAGTTTGAGAAAACTCTAGTATGTGTGCTTCATTTTGCAAATGCATCTGGTGCAGTTTCAGGAAATGTACTAACTGAACTAAAATGCATCTGTTTATGTGGTCATCTAGTCTTCTACGTAATCATTTTAAACTGACGTGCCCACTTAAAGTTGATTTATTCTCGGCACACAGATACAAATTGCAGTTATTTTTATTAAATTACGGGCCTGTGGGCGCAAGGTCAACGTGTGAGACGGAAATACTGTGGGAGACCAACAGATAAACAAAGGGTTCGCAAACCAAACCATTGTCTGGTCTTTAGACAAGCTTCTCATAAAACGTTTGTGAATACATCCTTAAAATGCGCTTTATACAGTTTGTGTCACTGGTACTAAAGCTAACTTAGAGCCGTTTAGTCTTGATGAAGCACATATTGTCGACAATCCAATGAATGCATTATCTTACGTGCTATGACAAATTGTAAGTACGTAGAATATGTTATGTATTATAACAAGATAATGATATGAAACAAAAGAGTTCTCCAGTTTGTACCATAACAATCATTTCATGACTGAGTCTACTTCGTCGTGTACTAAACGGTTGACTTAATAGTGAACAAAGTAATAAAACGTATTTATATCATGAAATGTATATTACTTCGTTTACTTGTTCAATCAGTAGAGTGTCGCTTTCACAATTTAGTGCATTAAACTAAATAGAGGAAACCACGAAACTTCTAAGCTTAACTGTTAAAATTAGCACACACACCAAAATCTTCTTCATTGTGTATGTATATCCCATATTTAAAGAACACTACCAGTGGCTAGCAGTGATTAGTGGTTGTCTTGGGCACAAACTAGATGAAACCCAAACCTCCCCGGCAATCAAACTCGCTGATCGACCGTTCAGGCCCGTCTGACCTGGGAACCTTCGACCCCTAATCAACGGCCTGGTCTCCTTGATGGGGAAATAATGAGCACATAGCACGCCTAGTTAACTCGTTGGTCGATCTGTGCCTAACGACTCGGAGAAGGCTGGGAAATATACCAATACATAATTGCGTTAACATTCGGACAAACACATTTTGCTACAATGGGTAATCTTCATGTACTCATTTTTCTGTTGCTTCATTTATATTTATAAATATATTAGTATATGTCATTTAGAAAAAAATGGTGTTATTATAATGATCATAAAATGTTTTTATAACATAAAAACAGTCGTATAATTTGTTACAATCAATACAAATTTTAGTGTCATAAATCCTCATTTTGCAAAAGCGGCTATCAGTTAATCCACACCGGGGAATCATTACTGCCACAACGCTTTCGCATAATAGCATGCTATAGTCCAGACAATCAACATTTCAACCTCAAACTAATTGCAACAGTTATGCTATCAACATTAAATAATAAAGTCATTATTAAAATCCATGCTGTAAAATGCCTAGAAAAAAATAATGGTGGGAAACCCAAAAATAAGCAACAACAATTATTTGCTTTTTCCTCAAGTTGAAATGACCCAAAGTGCGTTCCATATAAATCGTCTGTCTGCAAATGTGCATTGTAGGTAAATTAAAAACACATAATTAAGTATGTTATTAGAGTATTTATTGTTTAAAAGATGCCAAATTAGTTAGATTTTGTTAACAAATAGAGGTTTGTTATTTTCGCGACTGTTACCAAAATGACGAAACATATTATGTTACATCGACCTTAATGTTGTATTCTGGTAGTTTTAGAATGTTGATAATTAATTATTTACTGCCATAATAGGTTGCAAATAATAAACTTACCCAGCAGGGACAGTACAGACAAATTTTTGAACTATGGAAGGGCAGTTAAGCCAAAATTAAACTTTATTGCGATTGAATGTAAATCGCATTTTTTGCTGGTAATAAGTTTTTTATGACATTTTGTACTAATTTGATAAATGAATGCCTGTATTTATTGTAAGGATGAAGTCTACACTTGTGATATGTATAACCTGCCACCATAACACAGATGATAGACAAGTGCAGATCACAAAAAAGGGATGCAATGAATACACCATGCTAGCATAAGAAGATTCCATAATGCAGTTCCGGTACATTGGGAACTAATTTTAAAATTGTTGCATGACTACCGTTATTTGTAGTTGCAGGACACAATCACTACAAAAGAAAGTCTGTTTAGTTCATTACTATTTGCAAAGTTTGCAAGCTCTTCAAATGTTCATGTAGTTTGTCGTAGTGACAAGTATTGGGCTGGGTTAGACCTTGCTATAGAACAAGTTGTGATGTGATCAGTCACAACGGTGGAATGACACATGGGAAAGTCCTTTAGAGACCCAGCTTTCCCTCTTTTTATTGTCAATGCCATCTTGTTTTGAAATCAACAATGTGATACAGTGATTCTGTGGCAAAGAATTTCTGACAAGTCGGATAAAAAAAACACACGCACACATAAATTATGTCCTTTTAAACAGAACAGCGTTTATTCATATTCTGGTCAATTTTGAAACTGGTGTTACATCAGACTCACCCGTGAATGCGTACCAACCAACAGTTGTGGAAACAAATTTGTGAATTCAATGGAAGGACACAATATTTTTCAAATAAGTTCAAACTACCAGGCTATAAGTAGTGTTGGTGCTCAACAAAGTAGATAATGAATTCTGCCTGCACCGAGATCTGTTGACTATATTTCAACATGTTTCCATGTTCCTTCCACGTTATTTTGATACCATGGCACAAATAAAACATCTACAAAATAATTGCTTGCAGATGTTATATGGTCACTTTGAGATTGTTGTGTTGTTTCTAATGCATGCATGTGGAACTATGTTTACATCATGTCTTGTATAATTATTATTGTACAGATTGATGTTTACATTTAATCGAAATTAAACATCGTTACATAGAATAATAAACACATTGTATAAACCAAGTGAAAATCCAGCTGCGTCAGCAGGAGATAACTTTTATTAGCAGCAAAAGTTCCTTAGTTACATGTACGGCAAGTGACCAATTGCCAAAAACAACACAGCACAATACAAAAACACTTGACAAATACAAAAACACAAATGAGTAAAACTGAGGTCACCGCCGTGGGAACGGTCAATGCAAAGCATTGGGGTTTAAACCGGTTTACGGGCGACCGAAACTCACACTTTATTTATTATAGTAATATATGTAAGTGTAAATGAAGATGAACATCATAACATCGCAATTAAAATTAAACAGTAACACGTGTTTGTAACAGGATGTGACTTCAGTGCAATAGCGGTGACTTGATCCAGAAAAAAGTCATGATTGGCCGACAAACCAACTGACAACTGCAAACCAATATGCCGCCTTTTCTTTGAAGGGGCAGGGGGTAGAGCATATTATGTACATTAACATGATTTCAGATAATCATATTAATGTACATGTATTCAGGATGGATAGTTATGATAAAGGAAAACAAAGATAATAAATTCAAAATTGTACAAAATTAAATACATAATTTCATATTTATTGCACTATAGAACACAATAAAGGACTACAAAATAACCCATAGATATTGTCTCATAATGGTAAACATTTCCGCCAAATAATTTAAAAATCAATCTAGAAATGACAGCGTTATTGACTGGACACGAAAAACAGGCCCCATTTTTTACCAATTTGACCTCTAAGTGTGACCTCGACCTTGGAGGTACGGACCTAGGTCTTGCGCGCGACACATCGTCTCGTGATGGTGAACATTTATGCCAAATAATTTCAAAACCCACCCAGAAATGACATAGTTATAGAGCGTACATGAAATGAGACTGACCGTCCCGAAAGGATGGACAAAATGATGGACAGACAGAAGGACACGCGCAAACCTGTAGTCCCCAACCAGTTTTACGCGTAGGGGACTAATAAAAGAGATAAATAATTCAATGTAATAACCATTTAAATATTCAATGTCTGATCTTAACCAATGTAGCAGAATTGCTAGAATTATAATTCTTCTACCGTTAATATAAGCCAAATTACCTGCACCAGTTTACCCCACCCATCTTTTCTTCTTTTTTTATTTGCAAAAGCACATCACCAGTGTCCAGATACATGTTCATATCATGTCTTAGCTTAGTTTAAATGCAATCATTTTGTATATTATATCAAAAATGATGAGTTGTGAAATGAAATTAGTGATTACTTTTTTACACACTCACATTCATGCGTTCTTGTATATTAAAAAAATAAAAAAATCAGACATACCATTTGTGTGTTTTTTTTCTGTTATTTCCACCAAATAGATTTTTTCAAGACTTTTGACATTTTGTTATTCATAGTATGTAGATTTCAAAAAAGTGGTAATTATTTATGTTGCAATTAGTTGGAGGTTAGGGTCTGTTTAGCATAGATGGACTGGACTACTAGGATGACAATTATCGAAAAAAATACGAAAATATAGCGTAGTACAGTTTTCTGAGTATTTCTTAACATCCTAATTTATTCACATTGAAAACATTTACAAACGGAGCGTGTAGAACGCGTGGAATGCATTAAAAGCTCAGTGGACACATTGTTGATCATGTTTATTGTATTAGTTTTGCTATCGTAATGAACGTTAATGCTGGTATTGTACACATATTTGTAATTGTCATAAGTATAACTTATTGCACAAGGCTTCATATTTAAGATTGGGGATGCTGCCGAAATAAAAGGGTTTGGAAAGTTTTGCTTCGGATTCATATGCTGTTAGTTATTGTGCTGATACGATGTATAAATGTTATTAACAAAACTTGTCAGAATGAAAGCGGGGAATGAATGAGAAACGGTCATATACTAATCTTGAATTACCAATAAAGCAAATGAATGCAAAGTAATATATACGTAATTATATTTAATTTAGAAGGATGTTGGGGTAGTGCACCTATCAATATTTCTCCCACCCTAGAGACAAGCACGTTTGTCTAAATCCATACAGTGGGAGATGTTTGGCGGAAAGGAGGGGGGGGGGTCGGCAATATTACCGGAATACAAAATCCGACGAAGTATATTTCCCGGGACCCTGAATTATTCGGCGTGTCAAATGCCCGCCTGTCGGGAATCGCTTTCAGTCCCGTATATGCCCGCCGATCCCCCCCCCCCCACCCCCCACCCCCGAGGAAAATATGGATAGGTGCATAACTACGAACTCAATAATAAAGACAATGTCGTTAATTTTAAAACATGTTTGTATCGCTCTAACAACAGTTGGTGTCCATGGAGACGATGCTGATGTTATATTGAATGAGCACAAGAACGCTGCATTGACACCACAACATACGTTTTTTGTAACCTGTAATATATATATATATATATATATATATATATATATATATATATATATATATATATATATATATATATATATATATATATATATATATATATATATATATATATATATATATATATATTATAAATAATTAATTCGAAGGAACAAAAGCAAGAGACCAGTATCCAGTTTTAGCCGCTGACATATTAAACTCCCCCCAGCTTGAAGCGTATTTAATGAAACGGGTCACAATTTGTGGTTGGAAAACATTTCTCTAAAAATTGAATTTAAAAACAATAATTTTTAGAATCTATACAAATGTTGTCTGTTATGCTATTTGGGTTGCAAAACATAATTATTGTATGTTTATTATGTATTTTTGTGTAAAACATTATCAAGGGCTTCGGCAACTTTTCCATGAATCCGCATACTCGTCGAATATTTTATTGTTCTTCTTATTTCCAAATACTTACAATTTCTGAGTAAGAAGCTTTTGAACCGTTTTATTTAAGTCGCCTGCAAATATCTATGCTAGTATGCGAAAAAATTCACAAGCGGTGGATTTTCAACAATATGAAACATCCAACAATTATATCTACAGCGTAAATCGTGAGTCATTTAAACGTTACCCGTTATTACCGAGCTATTGTACTCGGGGAGTCTTAGATTGAGTTATTCAGGTATATCTAGATGATTTGTTCTATTTCCCCATAGTTTTAAGCATAACACCATATGTTCAACATGCTAAGTTAAGTACCATGTCGCCCGCATCCACATAAAATCGCTCACCGAGCGATTTCTTGTGGACGGCTTTTGCGGAAGCGCTTTGCTGATACGGACTGCGGACATATGGAAACGGTCCAACTGTTTTCAACTTGTTCGATTTTTTTGCAGATGCGGATATGCGCAGTGCGGAAGCGGATGCGGGCATATGGAAAAGCGCCCTTAGAATTTTTATCTGCATTTCAATGAGAATAATAACGCATTTTAGACTATTCCAGGGACTGTATTGAGGAATTAATTTGGACGCAATAACTTCATGAATATAATTTAATTACATTAATTTTATTGGCGCAATGTAATACCTTTATACATAAAATAGTATTTATAAACTTGTAAACAATCTCAAGAAATGTCAGATGCACATACAAATATATTCCATGAAAAAATATTAAATATCCACAAAATCATAATACCAGTCTATGAAATATCAACTTAAGTTTGCAAGTTGCAAACCACTATGGGTTGAATGAACGTTATTTAAAGACAATAACAGAATGTGACATTAATTCTGTTTTCTTGAAATTCAAAGTCAAGATTTGAGTTATAGCTATAATAAAATGAATATCATTAGCATGTTTTCATAAACCTCTTGTAAAATTGCCGACAAAGATGCTTTTGTATATTGTTTACATCACTTATTATCGTCTACCTGAATAAGTGGCTTCTACGAGAAACATAGAGGCGCTAATCTGCACCAATCATTATCAATGTCATGCTTTATGAGATTTATGACACATGGGCCTTTGTTTGCCAAGGATTAGTTAGGGGCCAGCATGATGGATGGTCATTTAACTGACCATGTGGAACAGCAACCGACTTTAAACAACAGGGGAGGCACGATTTTCCAATTTCCTAGAAGGGGAGGCGGAATTTGTACATTGCGATCACTTGCCGAAATATTGGGGCGTCGGCCGCCGCCACTGCCGCCCCATTGCTGACGCCCTTGTAAATTATCTACCATTTCCTTTTTTTCCTCAAAATATAAAGCTATTATATTCGCCTAAAGTTTAACTTTGCACAAGCAATGTGCTTTTCAAAGCTTGAAATAGGAACAATACATGTATTATAGATCAGGAAAAAAATCACTGTAAAACGTGTTTCTCACAGCCAAAAAAGTGAAACTGCTCCTTTAATAGCAACTCCATATTAATTAAAGAAAGGTTCATGCCAATATTAACTTAATGCGATAAACTTATCTAAAAATAAAACCAAGACTTAACGTTTAACACTGATTTAAAATTGCTAAGAATCTTGACATCGAGCTAGTTGCGGAAAAAAGGATTTATAAAAAACTTCGAAAAGATATTTATCCTGCTACTAACCCAAACAGTGACCTAATAGAGCGGTGGCCGTATAAACTTGTTGATATCCGGCAGTAGATCACGTGACTGTGATATACCGTCAATAGGTATTCCTACGCGCCGGATAACAACATTGACGAGAATGACACAGCATAAAATCTACTTACCAGAGTTTTTAATCGATACAAACTTTGTGTTGTCTAGTTTAACAGAGTTAAACTATAATGAGTTGTTTGTCCTCACGTTCCATTTAACTGGTTAACTAACACCAACTTCCTTCCAGTTCCATTCCATTTAAACACAATTGAATCTGATGCAAGCGGGTTATTCTTTGTGACAGACTTTCTTTGGTCAACCAACAAAGCGTGTTCATCAAAGAAATAACCCTCGATATAAATTTCCGATGAAAAGAAATCATCAAAGGCTACATCTGTAATTTTAACGTAGAACGAAACATTTTATGATTTATTTCACTTTCTGTTACACTGTCCTCCAGCCACAAATATTCGAGTAAATTGTTGAAAATTGAAAAGGGATCAATCTCACCGTTTCCATTTGACTTTCAACGCAAATATTACATACACTTTTTATCTGAATGCTATTGCATAATATATCAATAATTCATCCAAAACACAGAAACACCAAATATTTATTCCGATTTCATATATTTTAAACTGCAAAACACTCGCGTTCTGATTTGACTACATTGTGTAAACTTACTTGTATCTCAAAATGAATGACGTAGTTGGTGTGACGTAATGAAACTCTTCAAAAACCAATATAATCTGGTTTAAAACAAAAAGAAATTTACTACGTCATGTTCCTGTCGTGCTGACATCAGCAAATAAGATTTATTAATATTTTACTTTCGCTTTTTAATAAAAGTGATTAAGAAATATAGAACTATTTTTTCCGGGCAGTACGCATACATGCAAGCGAGTTATTAGGTTCGAGGTCCGTCTAGATTTTTTTTTATTAATTTAAACCCTTAATTAGTGTTTGGTGGTCTTTTTATAAATGCAATTGGATAGAGCTCAGGATAAATAGAATACACGGTAGGTGCCGGGAAGGAGAATGTTTATCCGGTTCGGCCTATTTACATTTTCTAGCCACAGCGGATAAACTTTCTCCATCCCGTCACCAACCATGTATTCTCTATATACACAACAAACAAGTTGTTGGAGCAATGATTACCCTGTGTGTAATCGTGTGTAATCGATTAAATTTTAAAGAATTGTCAATCAAAGAACGCTACCAACATGTGATCGTCGAAGTGTAAAATTTTGCGCTGCATCAAGCTAAATTGTGATTTTGGGGTAACGGGTCTGTGTAGCTGAGTAATATTTGGCAGACTGTTTTACATAACATTCTGTCGATGCCTACTATGAAAACACAATTTTTTACCCAGGGTAGTCAAGCGGAACGGACGGCTCGATTTCTATTTTTACACGGGTCCCACGTGCATGGTGTGGTGGGTGTTCAAATGAAGTGCCAGTGTATTGTATAATGTAAGTATACAAATCAGAAGATATGACCAGAATGAGCATCGAGGAAAGTGGTAGAGCCATCGGAATGCTGGATGCAGGCACTTCATTTAGGCAGGTATATGTTCAGCATTGTCATTAAAATTGATATTTTATGAAAATTTTGCAATGAATCAATCAATATCGCATTTCAGGGGCATAGCTTGGGTTTAACAAATGTATAGATACAAGTGGGGGAAAGTACAAAATGATGCTGTAAGCGATAATTTTATACTTGTATGTGGCTACAAACAACTAACTTCAGCTAAACCCCGATTTTACAAAATAATTGTAAAATAAGCGTGTTTTCATGAAATTTATTTCATATTGACTTGTTAAACAATGAAGTTTCAACACAGCCAAGAAATATCCCCTTACCCCCATCCCCCTCTTGTTTTTATTGCATTTTTAAATATCATTCTAAAAAATTTCCATCATTATTTCAGGTTGCACGACTTTTCAACCGGCAACATTCAAGTCTTTGACAGCTGTGGTTGAAATATAGACAAACCGGAAGTGTCGCTGACATCCGACAGCGTCCGGAAAGAAGAGTGATGACTAGCTTTTAAGACAGGTACATTGTGCTTACACACTTACGTAATCGTTTTACAGGCCCGCCGCCAGAAATTTTAAAGTGGTCCGTCCAATGTGTTATTGAAAAAAAACTTCTAGGTGGGTCCGGGGGTGCCCCCCTCGGAATTTTTTTTATTCTAGGAAGCCCCTAGGAGCGTTTTCCAGAATATCTGAGATTATTTTAACCATTATTGCCAGCTGTTTGATGCTTATTTTATATTAAGCTCTCCTGCTTTTCGGCACTTATCGTTTTTTCGGCGTCATTGTCTTCGTCAGTATTGTCGCTTAAATTTTAGTTTTAGCCTAGCGTCAATACTTAGTTACACGACTGGTTTGCTGGTGCCCTTCACACTGCTTTTGTTTGATTTTATCTCAAATTTAATCATCATATTAACTGCTGTAGACTCAAGGTAAATACAGCCTTGTTTTACCACGGCAACAAGCACAACAAGGCAGACAATCGGTACGTACAACCGCCCGATCCACTCATCTACTGAACGTAACCGCCTTAGAGCAGTCGGTTTAAAAACGTTGTCCATGGAAGGTTCAAATTAAATACTTACCTTAATACTCCGACAGGCGCAGTGAACGTGGGCAAGACGGCATTTGAGACTCACGAGTGCGGACTGGGACGGTGTTTTGTTTTTAGATGAAATGTGCATAAAACTTCGAGTGGCCGACGGATGCATCCGCATGTACCGGATGCGGGGTGAACGAAACATTGCCAATTGTGTTGTAGAGGCAGATCATTTTGGGGGATTTCCAGCATCGTATGGGCGGGTGATTTTATGCATACCAAGATCCCCATTATTCCTATTCAATGCAACTTAAATGCAAGGAGGTATCATAATGAAATCGTGCAGCCAGTACTTGTTCCTCATATCCAAGCCAGGGTTCACTCTGGCTTTTGAAAAGTTGTCGTCACTTTTTTTTGCCAAATTTGAAAACTTGGAGCCAATTAGGCGTTGCACATATTTTTTTTAGTAAGAGACGTTCGGGTGGCATACTATATATTACTATACTATATATATCTTATATTTTCACTCTTACTGAAATGCATTAATAATTATTCCTGATGAAAAATACCATAAATAAACAAAACACCATATATCTCTTTTATCAATTTAATAAGTAACAAAACAGCATATTTCATATACAAATGGAGTAAAATATGTCCATGGAGCATAATGGTTGCAACAAAAAATAGTTTAGCACTATTAATATGTGTATTATCATCATCAATATTTGTTTTCAAAGTAGACATTTAACAATGCATAAATGTTACTATTTTACTTATAAATATGATACATATTAATACATCAATTTATACATATAAATACAATGGCACAAATTAGGCAAGGCAAGGTACACTGGAAAGGTAACTGAAAATATACAGAAGTCATCAATTATCAGCAATTCTATATATATCATGATCATAGACTAAAAGAATTCCAACTTCCATATGTCTTTAAATTTTCTGTTCACTGGAGAATTTTGAAGTTTGAGCATGTTAGATGGAGATGAGACATCATCAGAACCTAACAAACGTTTTTTACAAGGAGTATTTACGTCTGAATTGGCCATTCTGACAAGTGAATTTTCATTTTCAAATTCAACATTTCTTACCAATTGTCATAACAAACTGTTTAATTATGGATTTTTGCTTATTTAATCCAGGGACCTATTTGTTTTTATAGGTCCCTGTTTAGTCATGAACGTCAACGTGTTGAAAACACTGCATACTCATGTTTTGATTTCTAATTACCGTTTGATCTCGTCCTTAATCTGTTACAAACATTGCACTATTATACTATAGTGACTATTCTATAAATTGACGGTATCGACGATTAAAGAAAAAGCAATTAAAATATTGATCTAATTGCCTTGGGCCATATAATCAGTTGCATGTTATCACCTTATCGATATGCATTCACTTTCAAGCTTAGTTAATTCATTCGTACCGCTTGCATCACTAAAAAACAATACATGTATGATAGCTGTCGAGGTTAACCGAGACCGCTTAGGCTAAAATGGCGCTTACATCATTTGAACAGTAAATAACTCTGACTAAGAACGCTGTCGCCAGAAAAATCGCCAAATTTGTCGCCACTCTTGCGATTTTTTCGCATTTGGCGACGTGGCGATCGCCAGCGTGAACCCTGCAGGCACATCGCGGTATGATACTGGTTCAGGAATATGCACCCTACCATGCTCGGGTAACCCAGAACATGCTGGCAGCCAGCGCGTGCAAGTACTGCCATAGCTAGCAAAAAGCCCTGACATGAAACCTATAGAACACGTTTGAGATTTGCTAAAGGAAAGGTCAGAGCCATGCTGCAACAGCATTATATCGCTGAACTTACAAGTGATGACTGGGTCAGATGTAGGCATCTACCCCACAATACTACATGTACCTTCATAGATACACAATATCAATAAAGGCTAGATGCCGTGCTGTCATTGCTATACATGAAGGCCATATACACTATTGAAAAGCGTCTCATTACTTTGTTCATTGAGTGTGATTTTCTGTTTTCAGGGTGACTGTGTTCACCCATTTTGTTACACTTGATTAACTTTAAATGTAAATACATTTTTCAGTAAATATTTGGAATAAACTGTATTAAATGTGTTCTGGTATATTTTTGGGATGAACTTCATATACTTTGCAAATTTTTGCAATTTATAAATTGGACGTTTGGAAAATCTGTTCAGTATAGTTAATATTTAATCTAAATTAATTAGAATTATGGTTTATTTATCAAACTTATTAAAGCAGCAGTCCAGAAATATGTTGATAAAATAAAACTTTGCAGAAATCGTTTCTAATGGACATCATACTGATAAAAATACAAAATCGCATTGAAATGAAAAAAATAATAATGTTTTTTGTATTCGATAGCTGGTGATGCATCTGGAGTAAATCAACGTTTTCAAACATACAGTAGATATTATAAATTGCCTTTTGTAGTGTAAATAAAAAAAAAAGTTTTCAGTCAGATAAACGTCATTGGCGTTCATTAGAACTAATGCCAAGTTAACATGTATTGAATTATATTCTATGGACTGTGGCTTTAAAAGAGGTATATTGGAAATAATTTGTCTTTATAAATAAAAACCAACTGAAATGGATAAAATTATAGATCTAAAGCATATGTAATGGGTTTGGTCGATATTTTTGCAAACAATTATATATGTTCATCTGTTCCGGAGGTCGTACATTCAAGCCCAGGCAGTGGCAAAGTTATTTCCTTGCTTTTCTATGGAATTTTTAATTTGGTTATTATAGATGCTTCAGATTTTGCAGATAAGACATTTAAAAAAAACAACAGAATATGTGTACAAGTCCCTTTAATTAAAGAAATCTGGGGTTAGCTTTAGGGCAGTGATCTGTAATTGGGAAAATATTATAATTGGAAGTGTCTTGTGAAAAACTTTATTTAGCATGGCACAAAACTAGAGAATACATTTGACCAGCTTCAAACCTATCAATTGCTTGTCATATGAAACATACTTACTTAACAGAATATTTTAGATGAAAATCTGGTTTTAATTCAATAACCTTCATATCCATTTGAAGTGTGAATATAATTTACAACGGTTATAATTTGATTATTATCTACAGTGATAATTATCTTGGTCATCAGTTTGTTAGTGAGTCTTGATGTGTGCATGATAGCTTTGTGAAGTCTCATTTAAGCAAATATAATGTCTCCCGCTCACGTTTATGTTACAGTTTATCAAATGCTTGTACATATTTCTCAAGATGATATCGTTTGTTAAATTAAATTTTTAATAGGGTGTTCACACTTGACTACTGATGTGTGTGCAGGAGCATTCAAGTGTTGTTATGGCTCTACGCCCACACATCAGCAGGTGGGCTGGCCTCTGTAGCTCATACCAGCTGAATAAATCAATCTTTTGAATTTTTTTTCAGCTCTCTATGACATCTATGTGTTGGTACTTCCTAAATTTAAATATAAGAGTATGTAAAGTTTAAAGATGCATAAATATTTAAAAATGCTTTAAAAGTTCAAATAACTTGCACTACAATCAGTATATTGTGGGAAACACATTGTGAAATTAAATCACTGATGTTACAAAAGCACTTGTGTTGATTTCAAACCTGGCTGATAATACTGTCCATGTTTTAAAGGATATTTTCCAAATGTTTAAAGAGTACTTACACAAATACTCCTATTTCAAAGAAAACTCTTTTTTTAATACAACTGACAGCAAGTATTACAATATAATCACAGCATTTTTGTTTTGGAGTTTGTTAAACAAGTTAAACAAGAATTACTATTTTTAGAAGTAACTCTTACTGCATGATGCTGTATAATTGACAAAAATTGTGCAGTTTCATTTAGAGCCTTTAACAAAGTATTTGCAGCTAAATCATCACCATTTTGTAAAAATATAGCAGTGATAGATCTCTTGCACCCAGGATCACAAGATTGCAAAAATATCCACCATCTCAGTTGCCACAGTGTTTAAATGTATTTTATATTTTCATGAGAAAATGATGGCTGTTTTCCATTGGCCATTCCTATGAAATCATCTGTGTCTCATCAGCTGAGCAAGATAAAGTGGATCTTAAAGCTTGGCAAACCAGCATCCATATCTGATGCACAGAAGGCACACTGTTTACTGATATCAAGTCTACAGTTGGATTGACCTTCAGCTGTGAAAGATGTCACAGACAGTCTGCAAGTCTGTATTAGTATCTTGTACACAGTTGGCACATCTTTGTTGGTATCTTTTACACACTTGGCATATCTCTATTGATATCTTGTACACAGTTGGCACATCTTTGTTGGTATCTTTTACACAGTTGGCACATCTTTGTTGGTATCTTGCACACAGTTGGCATATCTTTGTTGGTATCTTTTACAAAGTCGGCAAGTCCCTATTGATATCTTGTACACAGTTGGCATATCTCTATTGACATCTTCAGGGCCCTCAATCAGTTTTGGGGGTACGGGCCCACCGCCCTCTGGAATGGGAATTTTGACTCACCGGGGAAATATTTAAATACGGAAGTTTTTACAGATTAACTGAATTGAAAACTAACTCGACCCGAACAAACTCGCGTCTAATTGTCGTGCGGTAAAAACATCATGTAATCTTTACAGCAAATGAAACTCCTATAAATATAACTTTGATTATTTTTTAGCACAAAAAAAAACATAGCTCAGAATCTACCGATAACGCTTAAAATTTGAACTAGGCTGCGGTATACATGTAACATTGCAGCTATACACGCCTCATTCCCACGAATTGTTCGTGATTTCGCCGGCGTTAATAAATAGTTCGCACGTTTTTCTAGCCCAGCACGATTTTATAACGGATATATGAAACTAATATAATTCAATATATGCAACACATATTTGTTTGTAAAAGTAATTTGAAGTCCCGCTTTTTAAATTATTAATTAATTTAACGTATTCATTTAAAAGACCGAAAATGGAAATACACTACAACTCCACTATATTGCGATTCGCCGGGTCCATGGATCGAGATATGGCGATATAACTTGTCAGGTCATTCATGTGCATATACATGTAAACACAAGCCTATTTTCGCTATCTCAAAAAGTAAATGTAATTAAATCACCTTTTCATTGTTGTTAACATCCATAATGTGTTATATCCATATGTAAAATATTCTATTTGTATATAAAAATATTATATCGTTCCTTGTAATTAATTTTAAATAATTTATCACAACACATATACTTAATCAAAATGCGAAACGCCTATCGGAATTTTACTGTTCACACGTCATGAACACAAATTTGATTTACAGTTGAAATACACATGTATTTCATGCAAAGCCTTTGTTCGGCTAGAAAAGCGCGCGAAAATTATGCTGACATGTACACCATCCCGTCATCTGCATGAAAAGCGTGGATGTATTGATGGCCATATAAAAACTTTATAGCGCAGAGAACTGTGAGATCTTTACTTTTTAATAAAAGTTTTGTAGCGCATACCAACCAATTTTTTTTATCGCCATCGTTGTGCAGTTGACATTTCCTCTTAAACACACAAATTATTTTGCCATATGGATAACGTTATTGTCGTTCAGATAAGTCAGTATTGATTTATGACATACAGGTACTGTGTACACCCTCCACGTGGACAGCATGTAATTCGGCTGCTAATTAAAGCGACAGCAGTGAAAGGACGTTGTGTGGACAGCGTGTAATTCGGCTGCTAATTAAAGCGACAGCACTGAAAGGATGTTGTCATGGGTGGCAAGCGGGATATAAGCTGATGACGTCAAACTGTTTCACTTTAACGTTGAACGGATCGGTTTTTTGTTTATCGCACATAACACCTGCCAATGAAATATTAGCGATGTAGAGATCTAGACCAAAATGGCTAAACTTATGATGCGGACGATTATTGGCATCTTAACAAGGTTTTCTGTTATTTTTTGTATTTTTTTTTTGCAGACCTTCAAGTGGGAATTTTTCCATTTTTTAGGGGAAAAAAACAAACTTCAGGTGGGGGAATGGGGCCGATAATCGGCGGCAAAAATCGTAGATTGAGGGCCCTGATCTTGTACACACTTGGCATATCTCTATTGATATCTTGTACACAGTAGGCATGTCTGCATTGGTATCTTTTACAAAGTAGGCAAGTCCTTATTAATATCTTGTACACATTTGGCATATCTCTAATCTCTCTCTATTGATATCTTGAACACAGTTGGCACATCTTTGTTGGTAACTTGTACACACTTGACATATCTCTAATCTCTCTCGTTTGATAGCATGTATACACAGTAGGCATGTCTGTATTGGTATCTAGTATTGTAAGGCAATATTAACCTACCCAATAATGAATAAATTTCATAATGAAGAAATGAGCTACTTTTAGATACCCATTTGGTGCATTTAATGTCATTTATTTTGCTATGATAGCCACCTGAAGTTGATGAAACCTTGTAACTAAAAACATGCTTCAGGAAGAAACCCATCTCTGGAACCAGTGTACACTCTTTATACTCTGTTGCAGGAAGGAATGCATGCATTGAAGATCCTTGTTAGCACATCTTTGCACAATACACGGTGTCAATTCACGTTTCGTCTACATACACAATTGAAGTTGACTGAAAACTTTGCTTTTTAAAATTTTCACATGCAAAAACAGTATTTTATATGCATTTGGGCTCCAGAATTATCATTATTGGTACCGGTACAAAATGATCAATATTCTATTATTCTGTATATAATAATGACTTTATGGGTTTTGTATAATAAAGTATATGTATATTATCTGAACAAAGGATAATGCAGTTGCAATTAGTTTAAATGTACTGTCGTAGCAAAAAATATGTGTTATTTGTTCATACATATTGTTGTGTTATAAACATTGAGCCAAAGGACAGCTTATTAACGCATAACTAAAATGCGTAGAGATGTTGCTGCGCAATGAAAACAGATGGTGGTGGATACAAATGCTGCTGTTTGTCATGTGCAAGTGTCCGAAGACCGAGTTTGTTTGCTTATTATAAATTCAATGTGTGTTTTAATTGGAAAAGATATGATCTGTTCTTGATTTATGGTTCTGTTGATTAGACCTGCACACATGTCCAGGGCTAGCAATGACAGTATCAGAGTCCCAGTGGCCGGCCCGTCTTGGTGGACTCAAGGCCCACCAGCAGTGTAAACTACCGGTAAACATTTTGAGAGAAGTAACGCTTTTGAGGTATTGTTTATGTACTTAGATGTCAGCAAAAATGACCTCAACATGAAGGAGATTAAATATATTAATAAAAATATCATTTGGCTGAATTCGTTTAACCCTGTTTTTGCTTTCATTTTCATGTCAAAATTATGTTGTACATAACTATACTTTCAAAATTGACACATATACTAATACAAAAAAATAGTTCAGGGTTTATATAATTGATATAATTTTATGATAGTTATTCCAAATGCCTTCCTTCTCAGTTTATTCAAATATTTCCTTTTATCTAGAGTGCTGAAAAACATACTTTTAACTCAATCTTTTGTTTTTGTCAAAGTGTTTTCCTATTTCATTTAATATTTTAATACTTATTTATATATTCGTTTATATGTACATCGCATTGCTAATACCTGTGGCAAGTCTTGTTTTGCCATGATCCAATTTTGTCATGCACTGTGAACATCTGAACATATTCTTTTCTCAAGATTTAGTGATTAAGAGTGTTTTTTTAATTATTCATAATTGGTTTACAGTCAGGTATATGTATACAGTTTCACTACTTTATATTGTGATTAATTTAAGAAATAATTTTCAATTTATCGTTGTTTATTGGCCAATAAACAACAATTTGGAGTTCTGATACATAGGAAATAAACCACGAGGGTGTTAGCCCAAGTTGTTTAATAGTCACACATCAGAACGACAAAGAGTTGTTTATTGGCCAATAAACAACTATAATGCAAAATTTATTTCGATTCTTACGTGATTTTACATATATTTTTGCAATTATAATTGGAACTTCTTTTTACTGTGCTCTGCTCACAATCGGAGCATCTTCTTGTGTCGTTTATGGGTAGTTTAACAATGATCATTTTGTTCTAAAGAGAAATTAGCGAGTATCATGTCAGAATGAACATTTGGATACTCTTCTACAAAGGTATTCGGATAATTTTTGTCAAGTTTTGGATGTGTCGGTCATTTTGGCTGTTCTGTTGTTATTGGAAATACATCTGTGCCTTTAAATTTCTAGTTTATCATTTCATGAGTATAACCTTTAAAACTACCTTCATTTTGCTTTTGTGATGGACCATTTAATTCAATCAAAGGTTAGCTAGATTGCTATCTCATTTAGTATGACATCTTCCTGAACAGAAAGGAAATTTATTGGCCCCTAATGGATACAAATGTTGTTATAAATTAATGATACACAGCCTGCACAGGTTTCAACTCTTGAGTTTGAATAGCACCATTTAAATGTAAATGAAAAAGAAAGAAAGACAAAATATACATAATTCGCCCATCTATATTCCATGACAAACCCTGTGGTTTGTGTGGTGTATTACTTCGGTGCTGGGAATGACACATCTAGTTGGTTGGTAAAGAACCAATTTTGATAACATTATGTATAAAATAAACCCTTGTACTTTTAAAATACCATAACATTCTTATGGTTAGTTTGAGATATAATTGCATGCATGCTTGGAAGCCAGTATGACCTTAAATGCTATAACAGTTATATAGAACATGCAAAAAGCAAATTTGTACTGAAAATTTGAATGTAACAATATTTTTACAGTTTCACAGTTTTACTTAGTAAAATGAAGCAGGATTATCTTTTTATATCAATTAAAGATAGATCTTGATATATCAATAATAAAATAACTTAGTTCTTAGAATTATACGTGATTTCTCATAATAGACAAAGAAAAAAATTACCGTTGTTACACTTACAGTAAACAACGCATAAGTGTTTATTTTGGTTTTTATAAATGAAAGTAACATCACAATGAATTTATATCAATGTATGATGTCACTATAACAGCAGTGACCCCATTTGAATGTCTGCGCAAGGAAATAGGTGGTATATAGTAAAATGTAGTTATTACTGGTATTGTAATTGCTGAAATGTATTTGTCAGATAATGTTAGAATCAAAATAATTTTTGACTTATCATTGTTTATCATGGATTAATTCCTACACATCATAACCCCAAACCATTGTTTATGAGCTGATAAACAATTCTGAATCAAAAATTATTTCTGAAGTAAAATGACTTAACAGTTACCAGCATTCTATTTCTGCTCTAAGTTAGATACCAGTGAGTTGCGGGGCATCCCTTTCTGATTCAATCAAAAGTAGGTCATGTTTGAAATAGTTTGTTTTTCACATTACACATAAATTACTATGGTTTAAATGGTCACAGTGGCCAAAATATTTTCCTGTAAATGATGCGATTCCCAGACATTTTGATGTATTGTTACGAGTAATTACTTGGAATGTGACTTTCAGGAGTTTTTTTGTAGAGAGTACAACTGTTGTGATAATTTCATGCATTCTGTGTTTGTTATGGGTGACTTCATTCAAGTGTGATGCATTTTCTTTGAAGTAACATAATTATTATATATTTTTATTTTAAAACTTTATAGTAGAGAGAATAATTCATCTTACTATAAAGACGAGACTTGCAATATCTGAAATAAAGAAGAGATGAACAATACCAGGAGATTTTGCTAGTTTCCATAGGACCATAAGGAGATTTGATTTACTGGTTTCTAACCTCTAACTTCTTGAATTGCCTTCCATTTGGCTGGGATTTGATGAGAGGAGTTATTGCATGGTCAATAAAAACCAGTCACCTTCCATAAAGAGCCAAACTCATGAACATCCACAAACATTTACATGCTATTAAAACACCATAATCAATATTAAATGTGTACATATGAGCGGCACATTTGTATTAATTAATGTAGAAGTGAAGAGAAGTTTGGTATTTAAATTCCTAATGTTCCCACATCTTATGTCGAATTCTTTGCATATGTTTTGTTTCTATGTTTTCAGCAGAGGATGGAGATGATGTGGGTGTGCTGTACCAGTTGTCTGTGATGGTTTACAGCAGGCCATGCAGTATTGACAGTCAGCAGGCCGGTCCCCTGCAGCCATATAGATATGAACGGTAAATGACTCCCTGTGTCAGCTTGACACGCAACGTGTTAACTACAACAGCCTCATTAAGGCGGCCTTGTTTACATAGCCTCATTATGGCACAAGTTATGCATATCATAATTATTACTTATGTAACCTAGTATCAGTTATAATGATGTGAAGATATCTGATGTTTATCTTCCAAACAGACCTGAGGGTGAGTGGCCTGTAATTAAATCCTTATTAAATATTGTAGGTCAGACTGATGTTGCAGGTGAATATATACCTATTATATTAGATAAATATCAATTTATCTATTTTTAAGTGCTTTTATTCACAGGCTTTGTGAAGTAAAGAAAACGTCATTGTTGTTTACATTAATAGTGTATTTCATGATTGGAGCTGGGGTGTTAATAGAAATTATCTTTCAAAATATATAAAATAATAGTTTTCCAAGATTTTCATGTCATTTGATAATTACGAACGAATAATGGCATACTTACTGCTACACATATTTTTTCAAAGTGAAAACACTATTAGTAGTGTCAAAAAATCTATTAATCGGATATATTAATATATCTTGACATTATTATTGAAAGACAAAAGCTGTCATCCTATGGTCTTATGGCAAAAGTATAGTGTTATATAGGGATGTAACGATATACTGGTATACTGATAGATCGTGGTATCAGATCTCGCAATCATACATTGCGGTATGTAAATTACATACCGGCATTTATTAGTACATATTGTTTACAATATATTTTCATGAATTTCTTAATTACTAATTACTTCTGTCACTGCTGCGGTGATTTACATATTGGCTCCAAAATACAATAACACGATTACAATGATATTATGGTTTTCTATTGAAACGGAATCGTTTCATTGTTGATTTTGAAAATGTAATTTGTGAACATAATTATGTGAACTGACCAATTTTTGACAGTTGGCATAATGTTTCTTTATAATACTCAAATGTAAAAATATAATAGATCTACATGTGTTTATTTCAAAATATATAAAAATAGGATGCTGTTGAAAACTTGTATTGATTTAAAACTTGCATACTGTTCTGAGACTAAATGATAATATTTCATGCGCAAATAGGTGCTGGTGAGATTTATGGTGAATTGGTCCTGTTTGCTAGATACTTAACATAACAATGTTTTTGTGAATTAATTATAAAAGTTGTAAAACGAACAGAGCGGGCACTGTACAAATTGACCTTCAAAAACCTATTCTGTATAAAAAATAACATCATTTTAAAAAGATAGGAAGATGAACTATGCAATTTTATATCCATGGGCAATATATCGCAGTATATATTGTGATATATTGCGATGTTAGTCAATGATATTGTTACACCTCAAGTATTATGTAGTCATTTTGAAGAAACGAGAGTGGCAACAATTGTTCTGAATTTTGAGGGTATTTAAATTTTATTATTTGATATTATTTTAGTAGCTAATGAATTGTAGTATGTGCGTTGATTAGTAAGAAATGAGATGAAAATGGTAACATTTCAAGGAATTTATCTCTTTTTTTTCCTCAGTACTAATAAAGGAAATGTGAAGTATTTTTATCGTATACATGAACATAATTGCCATTTTAACTTACTCGTATAATGTGAAAACAGGCAGAAATACGGAACACTTTGGTCTTGGTCATAGCTCTCTAGCACTTATCTGAGGCAGAAGTCTTAAACCAGCCTTTCTACAGCAGTGATTTGTTGGCTCAGTTGATTTGTTATTGGTATAATTGATTTAGCACCAGGGACTCTGGTCACCAGATCTGTCTACCAGCACTCATCCACACTGCCAGATATGCAATTATTCCACTCATGCACAAGTTAATTGTCAGATCTTTACTTTCCAGTTCTCATTTTCTTAAGAGATTTTGAACATGCTGATTAATATCTTTAAGATTGCAACAAAAGGACATTTTCTGCCTCAGGTTCTCTCACTGACTCTAGTCTCCACAGTTTCAATTATCCACTGTTGCCTGCAGAGCGCCAGTCCAAGGCCAATTAAGTGAACACAAGTGGTCTGTGTAAAACCAGGGCGGGGATTTCCCCACCACTGACTGAGCACACAGGCTGAGCACACTGACTGCAGGTCATCCACAGTTTCCAGTACTAAAGGGAGTGATCACCGTGAATCAGTAATTTAAAGCAGCTCCCACTTCCTGGGTGCTGATAGTTTTGAATATTAATTGTGCTCAGATGATAGTAACTTTACCTATTAACCTTGTCATTTGGTCTTGTTTTTAGCTCACCTGAGCACGTAGTGCTCAGTAAGCTATTTTTATATGAGACCTCTCCTGCGTCGTCCGTCGTCCGTGTGCTGTCAACAATTGGGTTCGTTCTCACGAGGGACTCTTTACTTTTTATCCAATCTTAACCAAACTTGCACAGTTTGTGTATGGCAATAAAATCTTGAATGTGATTGTTATTGGGTCAGATTACACCAGTAACACTAGAGTTATTGCCCCTTTTTCTTGAAAAAAAAGGACAAAAATGCCCTTTCCAACATATACACTTTATTTTCCATTCAATCGTTACCAAACTTCCACAGTTTGTGTATGACCATCAGATCTCAGCAGACGCCAAAAATTGGGCCAGATCGTGTTTCAAACAGAGTTATTGCCCTTTGTTTATTCAAAAAATATACAAAAATTGACATTATTCAAGATAGAGACGTCATTTTTCATCCAGTCTTCACCAACCTTGCACAGTTTGTCTATTACGATGATATTACAGTTGAATTCCAATATAAGCAAGATTGAACCAGAAACACCGGAGTTACTGCCCCTTATTTGTGAAAAAAATATGCAAAAATGGACATTATTCAGGATTGTGACTTCATTTTTCATCCAATCTTCACCAATCTTGCACCGTTTGTCTATGACCGTAAGATTAAATTTGAAATCGAATATAAGCAAAATCGGGCCAGAAACACCAGATTTATTGCATTTTATTGCATTTAAAAAAATTTCATCAAATCTTTACCAATCTTGCACGGTTTGTCTTTGAACATAAGACTACAGGCAAAGTCGAATATAAGCATGATCGGGCAAGGAACACTGAAGTTAGTGCCCCTTGTGTTTGGAAAAAAACATCAACAAGTTCTCAAGATTGGCTTGCACCCACTTTTTTAAAATTAAATTTTGACCAAACTTACACAGTTAGCATATGACCATAAAAATTGATTGATAAAATTTGATTTCCAACAGTTGCAAACCTTGCATGCAGTTATTTGTCCATGCAACATTGATGGCTTTAGAGCCTGTATTAACATCATTTATCATTATTGGACAGAAATTATCAAAGAAAGAGCAAAACTTGACCTTATAGCACAGCCATCGCAATTATCGCATTGCAACTAGTTCTCCAAAACTGTCTGCGAAAAATACATCAAAATCTACTGTTTCTGCATTTTCCAGAATTGTCACTGACTTAATGAAAAAGGGTCAGGTAAGAATATCGAGAAAAATGATTTGAGAACCATTAGCAAAAACACCGCACATCCACTACCCAACTCGTACTTCAGTTGGCCTATTGCACTAACCGATGTTTAAAATCAAATTTATCCTAACCCACTTTGCGTATTGTTCAGATACCTTGATTTCCAAACCTGTCACAACAGTATGGTCTTTATCTGTACCAGTTCTCAGGTGAGCGCTTTGGGCCATCATGGCCTTCTGTTTTTTTTATGCCCCTGGCATCTTGATGCGGGAAGCATATAGTGATTGTCCTGTCCATCTGTCCGTCCATACATCTGTCCGTCCATGACAAGATTATTTAGATTTTACTGTTTCGTCTAGCACCAACACCGCTTACTACAACACTTGGATACTTACACAGTTGTTGCTTATGACCATTCCCTATCCACAGTTGTTGCTTATGACCATTCCCTATCCACCCATATCACCCAACCTCACTTTGACCTTGACCTTGACCTAATTTACACTTAGAATAATTCAAATGGGCTGTTTCTTGGTTAACTAGATTTTACCGTTTCGTCTTGCACCAACACTGCTTACTACAACACTTGGATACTTACACATTTGTTGCTTATGACCATTCCCTATCCACCCATATCACCCACCCTCACCTTGACCTTGACCTAATTTGCACTTAGAATAATTCAAATCGGCTGTTTCTTGGTTAACTAGATTTTACCGTTTCGTCTTGCACCAACACCGCTTGCTACATCACTTGGATTATTTAAACAGTTGTTGCTTATGACCATCCCCAATCCACCCATATCACCCAACCTCACTTTAACCTTGACCTTGACCTAATTTGGACTTATTATAATTCAAATGGGCTATTTCTTTGTTAACTAGATATTAGCGTTTCGTCTAGCACCAGCAACGCTTACTACAGCACTTGGATACTTACACAGTTGTTAAATATGACCATTCCCAATCCGCCCATATCACCCAACCATACTTTGACCTTGACCTAATTTGGACTTAGAATAATTCATGGGCTGTCCAGCACTAACTGGGGGCATGCGTGTTTATCGAACACAGTGTCTTGTTTCTTGTTAAAATATAAATTACAAGTTTGTGATTAAATTTATTGCAGTGTTAAAGTGTCTCAAATTTAGCTTTATTTAAAAACATTTATAACAAGAACAACAACTTTTTTCAGCATAAAAGCTTACACAAATTCATAATTTACATGCAAAATATATATATACAAATTACTTCAGAAACAGTGTATGCTATTTTAAGTATAAGTTGGTATATGGAACCTGTTTTGTGTCGTCAAGAGACAATAGGTGATGGATTGATGGAAGATGCATGTCCCACAATAAATTTGTATATTGGATTCTAGTTTTTATTTTAAAACAGTATATTTCTTCTTTTTTTTTAATTGCCTATTTCAAGTTTTGTTTTGCCAAAAAAAATAATTTAGTACTATATAATACTACTTTCACAAAATTATGTAACTACCAATGAAGAAATGAATACTGAATTATTATGATAAATGTAATGATACTTATCTCATATTTTAAGACACTGTTTTACTCAGGTGCCTTTTGAACATGTATATGTACTTCATTACATTAAGAAGAAACAAAAAACAAATGTGTCAAAGTCATGGGATGTTATTTCTATGACCTATGTGTTTCACCCATCTGTTCAATTTAATGCCCCTGCTACAGTGGACAAGACTCCAAATGTTACATTGCAGTGTTTATTGGAAACCTAGAGCAAATACAGCAACATTCACCTGCTAATGACATTGTATACCAAAGACATTGTAGACCAAGAAACCCTTTTGATGACAAAGGGAAACTAAAATCCTAGTCTGGAATTGGATTAGTTTCAATATGTTGCAGAAACCAATTAACTATGTTGAAACAGTATTGTATCAGATAAACACTGTCTGGCTAAAACAATATTTGCTTTTTATCTGATTTAATTGGTCGTCTACACTTGAAACTAATGTAAATATCATCATTGTTAAAATATTACGTAAACACTTGACATCTTGCAAACTTGGCTTGTAGGTAGGTGGTGGTCCACTATGTTGCTAAATTGAGCCTGGAACCATATGTAATTGGTGTTCAAAATCAGAGAAGTATTGAAAGTCAGTTTTAGAAGTATTTTAAGTGCCCATTATTATAAAATCACAATCTAACCTCAGCAGTAGGTGGTGTGATAAAATTACAGATATTTATCATAGGCACTTTTAGTCATATTTGATGTTAATTAGAATGATTTAAACATCTTGGAAACTCTAATTTGCTCAACACCAATTCACTGAACACCAAATTTGCAAAACTGGTCATTATGAACCTTTACTTAAATATTACAATTTACTTATTGCAGTGTTATTTTTCACGTTTGGGGGAAACATGGTGGGGCCCTTCATATGGGGAATTTTGCACCTCTTAATATTGGGACACATTTGAAAGTTGAATTATTTCCTGTCCCTTAATATTGGGACACCAAACTAACACCATAAGTTGTTACTGTATAAACATTCAATACCCTGCCACTATGCTGGTTGCATAGTGACTTGTGACACGGTATATTGCGCTTGCTAATCTATACACCATAATGTACACCATTAGGGGTATGTTTGCATATAGTTGACACGTTCAAATTGTGTGCTCTATTGGAGCATGGTCTTCTCAGTTAAGCTTCTCAATTAATTACCATTAAGTTCTCAGCAAGAAATAACTGATCTTATAAACGTCAGTCACCTAAAAATAGTCGTCTTTATTATTTATATTTAATATTTTTAGTAAGGGATTATTATCTTAAGGAAATAAAAATAATTCATTGGTTCAACACATAGTTAATTGCAGAACAGATTGTATCATATATTGCCCTAAATGTTGGGACACAATTTCAAGAATTATTTTTTTATGTCCCTTAATACTAAGTGTCCCAATACTTAGGGTAAATACGGTATATTTACTTTGTTATAAAACATTAATGAATTGTTTTGCTACAAATAATAAATTGATTATGCACTAACTTGGTTTGATGAAAAATTTGCTGGGATTGTTTACGAAAATTCCTCCATGTTTTTGCGTCAATTTGTGTCCGATTTTGGTATTTTTTTTTTTTAATAAAGCTTACATTCTGAGTGGAATTTTAAGGTAAATACATGGAAAAAATATTTACTTTTTAAGCAGGGGAATGGGGTTAAATTTCGGCTCCAAATTGGCCCTAACAAAACTCTGTATTGTTGCCTATTTAAAAGGAGATCATTTGTTCCTGTTTAAAGAAAACACTATTTGGCTCTACCTAAACCAGGTGATAACATAACAAGCACATTTAAATAAAAAGTAGAATTTTATTGATGTGATTATGCACTTGTTTTATACTAGCAGACCAACACTCAAATATACAATTATGTATTATTTTCAAACTCCTTGCAAGTGTTCTCTTAACCTAATGAGTAGTTTTCAATAGAACAAGATAACCAGTGTGTCAAATGTTTGTCTTTTTATTAAATTGCTATGTAAACATCAAATATTCTTTTTTTTAAAAAGCAAACATTTTTTGGCAAATTTAAATCAATTGGGGTTGTGTTCAAAAGTAAACATTTGATCTCGCTGCTAAAAGGCAGTCATATTATGGATAATTACTGCCTTTCATAGACAGGAGGTTAAAATAACATTCATGTGCCACCCTTTCAGGTGAGCATGTTTACAAACTAGATTCATAAATGGTTGCTGAGTCCATAATTTGACTGTAATTGGTAGCTATTGAATTAGGGGATGACTTTTTGGCTCGGGTAGATGATATCAAATCATATCTTCAATCCGGCACAGATAAAGCCTGCCGACTGCCAGTCTGTGTTTGACGCCCCCTGTAGCAGCGAGGCACATGTCAGTACTTCCTCTTATAACGCGCGCTTGTGTAGCACATTGTTTGTGTCAAGACCTTGAGGACATGGTAAGCCACCACAATTTTATGAATGTGTTCCAGATCCAATGCCGACATAAAATGCAGCTAGTTTCTGAGTGTACAGGGGTTGATCAGCCCTTGAAAATCTTAAATCCATGCTACAGAATTAGAATTCATTAAAATTTTTCCTCTGACATACCCAACTTGTGCGATTCATCACTCACTTTTCTCACACCTTGCATGCCTTTGGGCCATTTCTATTTTGCAACAGTTTTGTTACTGAAATTCAGAGACAACTTTGGTCTTTTGTGTAATTTGATGCAAACTATTCACATTAAATTACAGTTAACAATTGTAGTAATGAAAGGGTTACAATTTTCTCAAACACTGAAAGGTTGGCAAAGAGTTTTTAATGATTACTAAAGAGCAGATGTATCTTTAAAGACATGTAACATGATCTGATTAGTTTCTAAGTTTTTTTTACCGATATAGAACATTTTTCGGCCTATCTAGCTGTATCATCTTTGTAGTGTCATTTAGAATGAGAAATGAGTGTTCTTTTTTTAGTTAAACTTCAGTATGTGCATAAAAAACATACAAAACACACAACATGACCCCTTTATAAATAAGCTGCCAGACTTTCATGGGCCGTTATTACACATGACTACTGAAGCTTTTTTGGGGTAACATTAAGTTATACTTGTGAGTGTAAGTGTTATTAGTTTACATAAGTTTTGGTTTCTAGAGTATATTCATTTATAGTCTTGTTAAAACCTGCCATATTATTGCCAGCTTATTTAAATTATTAAACATTGTATAATATAATAGTCTCAATATTAGTGAATTGTTTTACTGAATACTACTTCCCTCAAATATATTGTGTATTGTAAAGTGTGTTAGAAGGTGGACTACTCAATTGGTGCTAACTTTGTTACTTAGAACTAAACCGGTTTGACTTGTTTAGCATTCTCCTTTTGCCCAGATAATTTCCTGCATAAATTTTGTGCATTGTTGATCTAGCTTGGCTGGTAAGGTCATTATTGTGCATTTTGAATACTGCAAAACACTAAATACACAATACGAGACCATGTTTGCTTGTCTGTCTATAAAGTTTATAAAGAATGTTGTGCGGTACTGACAAATTGTCCTTGTCTCTAAGTGCCTCAATATCATGATTGTCCTTAGTGAAAGCAGCTTACATGCCAATCTGTCATTGGATCAGTTGCTTACAGCCAGGCTCAGCAACCCAATCCTCTTCATTCCCAGGTATGGTACTTCTTGGGCAGCTTTCAGGGTGACCTGGTCAAGACCTCCAGTCACAGGGAATTAAACTCTGAGCACAAATGAATTTGTTCAACATCCTTCCTGGGTTTTTATTAGAAATAACAATGACTGATAATGTCACAATACTAATCTGAAGTCAGACTTTTCTACTTGAATGAAAGCACTTGGTTCTGCTAGCCTTGAGAGTTTGTAGTATGACGGCCATTGATGACAGCTGCATTGTACAAATGGACCTAATGTCGGACTGAAGTAAAGCTATTATCCCTGGCTGGATTAGCTATTCGCGCTGTGCTGTGACAATGAACATGGACAGTCCCACCAGGTCCATCATGTGAGATGTGATACACTCTCTGTCAACCCTGCCAAACTACCAGCCAGGAACATCATGTCCATTTGTCAAATGTCTTGGAAAAGAAACTTGGTACTTGTATTTGGTTTTACACAATGTCTCTGGGCTGCCTTTGTTATCTGCCACAAACAATGCTTGTCTGACCTTGAATAACATTAAAATGTGACAACAGACATAACTGCTTGAGATGTTGATATGTGACCTTTTGTAATGCAGATTATTTAAGTATGGCATAGGTTCTAGACACTTCAAGATGTATTTATGCAGTTCTTATGGTTCTTTTTCTCTCCCAAATTTCCAAACCCTGTAAATGGGTAATTAACAAACTTGTGCCAGTTCTGAGTATACCTTATGTCCTTGTCGCATTGTCAAATAGTTTACCATGAATTGCTACGGATTACAAAACTATAAATTGGACAATGCAGGAGAAATCTTCTATAAGGGCTGAGACGGGAATCTCTGGTCTGAGAAAAATTGTTTCAAAATGATGAACCCATGTATAAATTATGATGCATGGTAGTGCAAATAAACTATGGTGTCTGTATAGAGTTTGCAACAATATGTACACAAATCATACAAAACTATATTAACCATAGAAACATGCATGAAAATTGTAAAATGCAGATCATGTTGGTTGCTGAAAGTTTATTTGAATTGCAATTGAACAGTAACACATTAACCCATCTACACTCTAAAATAGTGTAACATATTTACACTTGCTTTATATGGGTGGAAGCTATGTATATAATCCCCTATATATAAACCCCTAAACCTTAACCACCAATGGATCATGCTTTGACCTCACAGACACAGTCACATTCTAATCAGGGCAACGTCATGGAATATTTCTATGGAATTTCAGGGAAATTTTTTATATTTGAAATGAAAATAGTTCAATTTGCCACTGACGTTTATAGTCTTTTGTAATACTTTTACTAAATAAAGTATTTGTTAGAAAAGTTGCTGAATGTATGTTTGGTTTGTAAACATATTATTTAGTATGTAAGAGAAAAATTTTATTTTATTGCTGGCATACTAGTAAAATGCATCTTTTATTGTTGTTTGCAAAACTAATTTATGAGTGACCTGGTCAAATATTAATTCCCAGAATTTGATTACTGCAAAAAATATTATTAATCTGTTAATGCATTCAACACTCTCAATAATTTTCGCTTTATTCATTCATGTGTTTTGTAGTGATGATTAATCAACAAATTATTGTATATGGATTTCTGTTATACTGTTTGATGTTCCTACAGTGTGGTATTCAGGTGAATGCCGTTGCCATGGTGACACAATAACATCTCCTGTCCCCACAAGCTGCTCAACCTCATTTGCATTTTGCTACATATTTTCCTCTAATAATCCTGAGTGTTACCGGTCCTTATGAGAATAATATCATCTTTGATATGGTTAACTTATAAAGCAACTGTAAAACTGTGTAAATTTCTCCAATGAACCAAAAACAATCATGCTTTGTGCATAATCGTATCAAGTGGCAGAAAACATGTGATTTCACGCCTTCTATATTAAGGCAGACTATTAAATGTCTATGAAGCACACGGGGTGACACTGGGTGATCCGGCCATGCCAGTACACAGGTGTGGTCTCAAGGCTGGCTTCAAAGTAACTTGTTGCTGGCTAATATTTTCAGCACTCATCCAAACTGTAAATAAGGATTAAAATGATTTAAATGGTTTTATTGGTGTGAAAGCTCTACAAGACAGTAAATTGTTGATTCACTTTTTCAGTGTCCATTCCTTACAGATAGAGAAATATTCGTGAAGTGACGCCAATTTAAAAACAACATTGATATTAATTAAATAGCTTGTCCTGAGTGATATATATTAATGGTTCCAGCTGTTAAACTGTTGATAATAAAATTACCATAAACATAAATGAGGTTACATTTTACAAATTAGTCAGTTAAATAATGTGTTCAAGAATTAAGAGATGACGAGACGAGAGTTAAATTCAACAAAGCCGAGTCATGTCATGGCAGATGTAACAAATTAAAAATCCTCACTCACTGTCAGAAAACATGGCCTGCATGGCTGGTGGCAATCCATACGTAACAAAAAAATTCTATGAAATATTGTTACAATGTATCTTAATTATTTTTTTATGATGCAAAGCCACAAAAGATAATTAATGTTTAGTGTTGCTTAATGTATGTTACAATGTTAAATATCCACACAAACATTACAATTTACTAAATGCACCATTGATGCATTTCAAGATGTCAACAAGGACACTGTGCACCTGGTATGAGTATACCTGTTTTTATAATCACAATTTAGTCTTTATTAAATTAAATGAAGCACAGTAGCAGCTTTTAAAACCATATTTGATCTCATGAATACTTACATTTCTTTTAGTTTGTAACACATTAGCAACATTACAGTGTACTTAAAAAATATGCTGTAAGAACAATCATGTTATGCAATGAAGTAACATCTTGGTATTTTTATTTTCACTGATCAACATTTGTTTGTTGATAGGTCAGAATCAGGAAATACACATTCAACAATGACTGTTTGTTTTCTCACAGACTGCTTGTAAGAGATCAATTTTTGTATTGTTGCTGACAGTATTGTTAAACAGGTATTGTTGAACTTAATCCTCAAAATCTAGGTAAATATTGTCTTACTGCGGGCTCTAAAAGGTTAGTTTAGCAGTCAAACGGTATTATTTAACAGAAATAATTGAATAAATATTATAATCAAATGTTTATATAATAAATCAATATTTATTTAACAAAAATAACATAGGCATGTAAGTTTAGGAATGAACTTTCACAAGTCTTGATTTATGTATACTCTTAATAATGTTACTAATTCATACTTGTTATAAGGCAAAACTGTTCATTTAAGTTCATGTTATTGCATTTATTGTGATTGTAGATGTTGATTTTGGGTGTCTCATGATAGTGTCTGTCATGATTGTGTGTCACAAGGTTAAGTCTCGTAAAATTCATGATAGGCTTCCTTAATGAACCATTTTACGCAAAGTTTTTAGAACATGTGTAAAAGTTCAAATTACTATATGTGTGAAACACTTACTTTTGTTAAAAATTTTAATATCACTGACCTGTGAGGCTGGGAAAAACTGAAATTCCAGGAATTTTTGCCAGTTTTTTGTACACCCACTCAATTCATCCTGTTATGACTTTTATAAAAAAAAAAAAAAAAAAAAAAAAATAAAAAAAACCTGAATTTGTGTGTGTGATTGCCTTGGATAGAAAGTCTTTTATTTATTTTATTGATTTAGATTTTTGAAAACCAAGCTATTTATTACAGTATTTATTGTTTATATGTTTTGTTCACATTATCTCAAAAGAGTTAACTGGATCAGTGTTTCAACAAAATTAAAAACAAGAAATGTCTTTAAAAAAGACAATCGGCGTTGAAATTAATATTGAGATGTCATGTTAAGATTACCTAAACAGATGGCCAAGATGATCGGTTATGTGACTTCTCAGATCCCAGATTTTTTGGTCCCCACCAATATTAGGGGACTTATTTGACCCCAGATTTTTCGGACACTATAAGAAAACTTCTCGGACCCGAAAGTTAATTTGAGATAAATTTATAAATTTAAAAATTAAATAGAATTGTAATTAATGTCTGTGCCGTGAATAAACCAATCATACAACTCCATGTTTCCACCAGTGATATATGAATAACCAAAATAATTTAGGATAACATAATTGTTATCTGAATTTGTCAAGCCAATTTAACAAATTAACAATGTAATAATTTCGGGAATGAATTAAAATTATTATGTATCAGACAAGTCTATATAGTTATTTATAGTACCGGTAATATACCATTCATGTTAATTATCTAATATAATAACGCTTTGAAGTCAAATAAGCAGTTATACTGTGTATATTCCAATAAAAAGCAATCGTCAGGGAACATTCAGCGATCTTTGAAATGTTAAGACTTTATTTTTTGATAACGCAAACATAAAAATTCATTAGACAATGACGATTTTAAATTATATCAGTAGAAATATGATATGTCAAGGGTTCCTATGTATAATTAGTATTGCAAATTGTGTATTCATGCTACGCGAATAACAATTCGACATATTCCGAATCTTCTTTCATAACATTTTATCTATAGAAAATGTAGCATCTTTCTACAGATTAAATAGCATCTACTGGAGAAGTTGATAGAAAGATGCAATTATAAATAATCGTTAATAAATCGTAACCACAATTTTAAATCAAATTAACTGTAAGTTTATAATATAAAAATTCCACATTTATTGAAATTTTTAGGTTTATGATTCTCTTAACGCTATTATTTATGCATGTACGAGTATATTAACACAGCTATACAGCCGTTGCTAGCTACGCGCGCTATTTTTAGAATGCCACTACTTTTTGTGGAAAGCGATGAACTCGCTAGAATCAATGGGCTACTTGGAACGGCAACTCTGTGAGTGAGATTTATGCATGGGAACATTGCACAATTGCTATTTATAGAGCGTAACGCTTATATAAATGTAGGCTAAACAAAATAGTTATTTCGTTACGTGAATGAATATATCATTCTGTTTATGGCATACAATGAGAAAATACGTTCATAATTAGCCTCAGTTCTAGAGTATACGTGAGGATTTGTTTATAACTTCATTTTAACCGCTTATGTAAACAATTATATTTAAATTTCTATTCCCCAAAAGTATGCAACAGTTATTGGTCTACGTTAAACCATTGTTGGAAGTTTGCATTCCCTAGAATTAGAAAATTTGCCCAATTCTATTGGCATTCAATTTTCCCACTGCATAAGAAAATCTGGGTCAATTATTTTCTGAAAGTTATATGTCTGACCCCTGTAAGTTACTACATTATAGCACATTATTGTTGGATTTTACAGTAATTGTTCAGTGAAAGATATGGCTGGTCTGTGGACAGAGAGTGACTGACTGACACCAGTGGAATATCTTCAGCTTGCTCAAACAGTTTTATCAGAGGTGAGATAGCCTTATCTACAATTGACACCTTAATTGCAATTGTTCAAAATGGTTCTGAATTTAATAATAGAAATAAGAATTGTTTATAAACAGACTTGTTTGCAACTTACTTAGAAGGATTTGCACATCAGTTTGAGTACCAGTGAATATGGAGATTGAAGACTGTTTTAGATGAAGACTAGATAACGACACAACGTAATCTTATCCACTGAGTGTTTGGGGAATGTAACATTATGGTGAAAAGAAACAGTTTCAAGTCATTTCACGTGCTTCACTGATATAATCAATATGTTCACAGGTGGCAATCCTTTTTTGCGAAATTGTTTTGGATGTCCATTTCAAAGCCATGCAACTCTTTGCTATCAGATTGTGGATGAATATGTTCATCTTCCTGATCTCTACTCTTTCAGTTTCAGAAAGGATGGCATGCCTCCGGATTTTGTAAACAGAAAGCCGATGTTTATCACAGCGCTTTGTTTGTAGCTTTCTTATACCACTACTGAAATGGAAACATTCCTGTTTTGCACATTTCTGAAGTACTGGTATGAACTTCATGCTGTTGTGTACCAGACTTCAAGGGGGTGAGTCTGAACTTTTAAAGGCACCAGTATGTTGTCATGGGTTAGGTTAATTAGACCAGGAGTGTTGGTTAATAATTAAATATCTGGTATTATTAAAAAGTTAGGAGGGATCACATTCATAAAATTGAATAGGGGGGTCACATTCAAAAAATTGAATAGGGGGGTCACATTCATAAAGTTATATAGGGGGGTCACATTCATAAAATTAAATAGGGGGTTCACATTCATAAAATGGAATAGAGGGTTCACATTCATAAAGTTAAATAGGGGGGTCACATTCATAAAATTAAATAGGGGGGCGTCACATTCATAAAATTGAATAGGGGGGTCACATTCATAGCATTGAATGGGGGGATCACATTCATAAAATTAAATACGGGGGTCACATTCATAAAATTGAATAGAGGGGTCACATTCACAAAGTTAAATAGGGGGGTCACATTCATAAAATTAAATAGGGGGGGTCACATTCATAAAATTGAATAGAGGGGTCACATTCATAAAATTGGATAATTCAGTAAACAATGCAAACAGTAGCAGTTAGTTAACAGGTGGTTTTACTGGTGCCCAACTCGTGTACATAAGTTTAATATGCTTTATGAAGAATATTTTTGTTAAAAGGTGATAAAATAATTAGCCGCAGTTTTTAAGAGGAAACATTATAAAAATATATTGAAAGGTTTCTTGCTAAAACTGTGTATTTTTAGGTCATTGTGAACAATTACAACTTTGCTTATGTTGTTTACATTACACATGCCTGTTGTCACATGTGCCACGTAAAAAGATTAACCCAGCTAAATGTGGTTATTATTTTATTTGGCATGTTTTGTAGCAAACTGCTCTTCCTGTGTAACTGAAAACAAGTGAAGCAATTTGATATTGCTGTCTATTTAAAATGATGCAGTCAGTTTGGAGAATGATTTTGCATGACATTTTGCATAACAAAATTGTGTGGGCAGTTGAGCCAGTACAGTAGCTGCAGTTTGTAGATGGTGAAATGACTGGGTGTCAATGTGTGTTGACATTTTACAATGCTGTCGTAATTGCTCGTTTATTTCCAAAGCATATGTTATGTACTCTGGCTGAATTAGATAAGTACTGGTCTTAAAGGCTTAGGCAGCTGTATATGACATTTACAATCCATTGATGTTTGAATTAACTATGATTACAGAATTATTGGATTAATAAACTCTTTGTATATGAACCTATACAAACCCAATTCATTGTAATTGCATTAATTTGAGTGTCATTTTGGAGTTCATAAAAAGGTAACAAGATTAAGTATGTTACCAGTATTATGAGCTTATGGAGATTTAGAAACCAGGTGACACAAGAAAAACACAGTCATGATTTTTCTAACAGTATTGTACGTTTTTTATGATGAATTTTTATTCAAGGTAATTTTATTGAAGTGTTTGTAGTATTTGTTTTTGGTACGTTAATTGAAATATGAAGTGTTTGTTTTTACTAAATTAATGGAGTGCCTTGTGATGTCAAATTATGTAACCTTTACTGTAACCCAGGGAACACATTCATAATGCCTTGCCCGAGGGTCACTCAACACTATGGTAATGTTATTGCATGTTGTTATAAACTCTAATGAACTGCAAACATTCTGTGGCTGGTTGGGGGTCTGACAGGGACTGGTGGTATTGTCCATGTTTCAAGGCATCAGGTCCTCTATGGATGTGTGAGATACATATCACATAATCCCCTCGTAATGAGATTATGTGATCACTATCTATCTAATCCTACTAAAGGTTTCACTTTCATGCTATTATTTTTCTTCAGGTCAGTACCTATTCTAATATTATTTGGCACTAATACAAAGATATCCATTTGTAAAGTCCTATTTCAGAAGATTAAGATATATGTTGATGCAGTTGACAAATACATTGACTATGGATTGCAATACAGGTCATTGTACTGAACAGTGGAATAAAAAATAGCACGTTTGAATTTGCCTATTCCCTTTTGCAAACCAATCAACATCAAAAAGCATGTTATAGAAAATCCTACAGAGTCAATACTTATATTTTATTATTTTGCCTCAATATGCTCTGTTATTTTTATACATTTTAAATGAATTTGTTTCATAAAGTTTCATTTATTTTTGCTATTATATATTACATCATATATTACATCAGTGTATCAGATTTAAATTTATGTTATTGTGATAAAACATGAACTCATTTTGTGCTAAGATCCAACTATTGCATGAAGGGTCCGTCTGGAGTTCCCTGCCTAGATTTCTTCATGAGACATCTGGTTACGCTACTGAATGTGATTATTACTAGCATGTCAATGTTTAGTTTTTGTTTTCAAATGTTTGTGTCAATATAAAAAATATGGTATTGAATAATGTTGCCAAAGTGAACAAAGCTAATAATTTTTGCTTTCAAGTTTAACAAAAAAACCCTGACAGGCAAGCCAAAAATTAATGCTATGTTAATATTAGTAAATTATTTTATAAGATTTTTACATAATATTATTTCAACACAACAGGATGGTATTTGAGCCTTCATATCAGGTCCCTTAATTGTTCCCTTATAATTATTCACACTGGTATTCTGCAGAACTGGGCCTTGGCTCGTGAGGGTGTCTTCATGAAAAGCATGGGCAAATATCAGAAAATATGTTCTTGTTGTATTAAAAAAAATTGATGAAAATTTATTTCAAAGTACTGATGATTTTAATTATTTGAATATTTTAATTTCTGCCTGATTAAATGTTTGAACCTTGACTGTCAAGTCATTAATCAAAGGTTTTTTTTGTATTTACAGTAAATCAATCAGATGGCTTTAAAACATCAACCTTGATTCATGCATGGATAAAAGATTATCAATTAATAGAAGAAGACTTTGACATTGGTGATTTTGATATGATACTGCTGAGAGATATTTATCCAAGGTGTTGAGACCCTGTGAATACATTCAAACAGACAGCAGCTCTGTGTGCTATCACGTTTCATGTCACCTTGTTAATTGTAGAGGCGCATGTCACCGGCCACCTTCATATGTATACCATGTACGTAGACCCTGTTTGTTCCAGTCATAATTATATTTTGACAGGGGATCTATGGTGAATTTTCTTTGATACTACATAAGAAGAGTTATTTTGGAAAATATTTACAATATTGGTTCAGTTTGAAAAATCAGAATTTACATTTCCGAATCCTGTCTACAAAGAACCTCAGTTTTCTTGCCTTTAAAATTTTGATTCAGTTCATTTTAGTAGTTTTATGGGTTAAAATGATATTTTACTGGTCTATTTTTCCACAAATGTTTATCTTTATGTTATTATATTCCGTGCAATATTTTTGGCAATGTAATTACAAATAAATATAAAGTAGATAAAGTATAAAAACAGAACATACAATAAAATAAATAAGTTTAAATAATAAAAAAGCATGTAAAGAATGTCAAGCAGGAAACTTGTAAAGCATGTAAAGAATGTCAAGCAGGAAACTTGTTTTAGAAATTTAGGATATTAGGAGTGCATATTTTGGCATTATAATCCTTTCCAAACAGTAGGGTTTCATAGTGGTTGTAAAGTGCAATTAGAGACAATACCATTTGATTATTGACAAGCTATTATGTACTGAATATTTATGAGGTGGTTTAAAGAGCTAGCCTGTGATTGGCTGTTACAGCTATCAGTGGTGTGCTGTCAGCCAATACCAGCCAGGCAAATACTGCTGTTCTATCACTGCAGTTTGATAGTGTTTCAGCCTTAAACCTTATAATAAATTTACATAAAAGTACTGGTTAGGTTTAAAAGCATCATAATAAGTGTTTTGAAACTGGTCTTTTATATGGAGACTTAGTAATAAAGGCAGCTTTAACTTATGCATTAGACAAGTTAGATTTTATCAGAAATTTTAGTGTGAATAGTTAAATAGGTGGTTTACAGATACTAATCAGTGGAGCATTGTTTTAAGTGTTTTTCATCCTCACCGTGTATCTGGGAGGCAATCGCAAACTATTCAACATTCGGAAAGTTATCATTCAATCGTCAGTATCACTATATCACGGATACTGTAACACGGCTATTCTCTCGAGTGGAACACTGACTCCTCTAATATAACATGAGCACGTTTGTGAAGGTATTGACAATAGCACAGTGGTCAATGGAAGAAGTACACGCTGTCTTAGGTGTTTAGTTTGTCAAGTGTTTAGTCGGAATTGAGAACTGGAATATGATAGTTTGTTAGTATCAGATACGCCACAAGTGGGACTCGTTCATTCACTATCCGTACTATTCACTGGACGTTTAGAAGAAGCAAGACCAGCATGCTGCCATAATTACTACTGTCAGGATTAGATTCAAATACTTTTTCTAAACAATATTACCAATAAAAGTGTGCTTTAACTACAAAAGTGGATTACAAATTAATCTCAATACAGGTATGTTTATATTTTAGCAATTACAATTTATATTTTATTTTTAAGTAGTTAGAACAGAAACTATTTTCTTCTAATGTAGTCAGGTATATATATTGTTAATTAGTTTATTCAGTGATATATATTAAATTACTGCACATATTTTCATTAATTACACAAACCATTATTTAGTTGCTTTTTGTACCTTTACACATAATGTATTATGACATGTTATTCAAAAAACAATTTTTTATTATACAAACTTACTAAAACGTTAATAGAGGAAATAAATTGGCAATCAACAATTTTATTAAAAGTATTATTTTTTAATTAATATTTTAATAATGAAAAGTTCTGTTGTCGTATTTATTGTAATACGTCATACTAATAACACAAATATACAACTAGAAATGCATTAGAGCGAATATGAAATGTTCTTCATACCAACATGGTGAATATGTATATTCTATGACCATGTGAGGTGCCATTTTTCTTTCGCCCCTGGCAGTTGTTCTTGGATCAGTTCCTTTCCACGTAAAAGGGAGTGTAGGCCACAAACATATCAAATACAGACTGTTTCATTTGACCATTGTTCCTAACTAAAAAATAAAATCACAATTAATGCTCAAGTCATCAGGAAGATTCCCCCTGAGTTAAGTATTGATTTCCTCGCAATCCAGCAACATATAGGTAGTGTAAATATTAAATTGAATAGCGTTATATTGACTTTGAATTTCAGCACCTGACCGTAAGACTAATTATTAAGGATGATCTTAATGGCTAACATGGAAAGATATCTTAATTTAAGAGTTAAATTGCAGTAAAAACGTTTCTTATACTTGTTAAATTAATTTCCTTCAAATGTAAGAATGACACAAAAATCTGCTCCCTCCTCCTGTCAGTTCCCCAGCTCCATTTCCCACTATCAGTTTTTGAGTCCAGAAATCAGCATTAAATAACAATTGCTTAATGGTGAAATCGTTGCATCTTTGATACATTCAAATATGTTTACACATATGCCTGTCTTATCATTTTGATGCAAACACAAAAATTAATCATTATTTTGAATTTCTAAATTCTCGTCTCGGAGAAGTAGGTGAAAAAAGTATTTTAAGTTGACACATGTTGTAGCAGTTTTATTGTTGTAGATAACTTAAACTACAATTTTTAGTTTAATTTATCCTAAAAAAGATATTTCTTGTCTTCTCCTGCTCATTTAGTCAAACATTTATATAGTATTTTAACTATTATTGTAGTTGTTATTTTTGTAAGCTAGTAAGATAATACTGTAGAATCACTTGAATTCGCGGGGCACAAATTTTGCGCACTTGCGATCGAGGACATATTCGCCCGGTCTTAACTTCGTGCAAATCCGAGGTATGAATCACTTTATTGTACAAAAACGATCACAATATAATTTAAAATAAATATGAATCATTCAGCAATTACAATGTAGTAAGAAATATTTAACTAAACTGTTTATGACGTAATGATTAAAACATCAGGACAGTCACATATACCTATATACCTGTATATATTTATGAACGATTACCAACGTACATTTGAACCAATGTGCAAACTCCAAAGGCTAAATTACGAAATCGGTAAATATTCGCGGTGGACATAAATTCGCGCAATGGCGGGAGCGCAAAAAGCGCAAAAATTATACCTCCGCGAAAATTAGTGATTCCACAGTAATAAAATATCTAGTTACTTTTTAGGTCACCTCTTTGTGTTAGGTAATTGGTTTTAGTTACTTAAAATAATTTTTATGTATAAAATAATATATAAATGTAGTCGACACTTATATTGTCATTTCAAAATGATCTTTTTTATAAACGACTGTTTAGTATCGAAAATTATAAATATTTGTAAATATTGTTTATTAATTTTACCTTGGATGTTATTGACACGATGTTCGGATGAGATTTGGGATTAAATTAATGCTTTTTATTCGCACATTTTATATTTTATTGGCATGTTATCCGACTTTTACATATTATTAAAATATTATTGAACTATAAGAACAACTTTCAATCATATTAATTACTTTTGAAAACAGCAACAATTACATTAGAATTACTTTTGAAAACAACAACAACTACATACAAATTAACACATCTAAAATAAACAAACATCCTTGGGCAATTTAAAGAAACAATTTTAAATAAAAAACAACATCTCTACAAAATTCTTTGTAAAAACTGGTGCTCAGACATCTATTGGACCTTTGTACAATTGAATAGAAGTAGAGACTTGTAAATGAATATTTTGTTTATTAAGTTTTGGGATTCAAGCCTGGGCATTTTTGGGGTTGATGTATTTGCTTTGAAGTGACCATTCTTGCTCAGGTTTTGATGGATAGCTCCACAAATCATGTGGGACGCAGAGACAGTGAACAAAACTGGCCCATCACATGTTGTCAATTGCCTGCTTTATAAAATCAATATAAAAATGTCAATAATGATGGATATCTTCATTATGTATGTGTCTATTGTTGGAACATATGGTATCAATCACCATAAAAATTCCCAACTGTCAATGTTTACAAGTGATAGTAGAGGATCTTGTCCGTTTTACCATCTTTTTTAGTTGTTTTATGAACATGGCCGTGGCAAAGCACAATATAACTGTACTAACATTGGACCTGGCTGCGCAGACTTGATGAGCTTCCAGCCGTGTTTAGAATATGACAAGTGCAGAAAGCATTATTATGATGACCATACTGAAATGCAGGGTAAAAAGCATATGCAACTCAGAACTTACTCATGACATTTGGTTAGTGTCCTTTTAATAAAACATAAATAGCAGGTCATGTTCATATCAGAGTATTGTTGTTTGACAGCATGAAAGCTAGGAAATGTAGTAAAGACAATAAAGGTCAAATGAAGAGTCCGGTTTTGCACGTTGACAGACCAGGGCAGGATGCTGTTGTTTACCTCAGTGTACATTCTGTCTTAATGCAGATCTCTTAGTTGGATCAATCATGATGCTTACAACATTTTTTCACACATTACGAAACATTTATGCTCATACAAACTAATTCAGTCAATTTTGGCAGTTTTTCTTACAAATGTTTGTTCAAGTTGACTTTTGACACCTTTGTGTGGTACCTAAATAAGCATTGAAATGTGATGTATTTATATATGTTGAAAAGACGTTTAAAAATATTTGTCATGCTCAATAAATTGAGGACTCTAGTGTGAATTCATCTTTTCAAAGTATAGAGCTCAGCTCTATCTTTATGAGAGGTCCTTTTATAGTGCTTTATCAATGATGTTTTTAACTGATTATTAACAAACAGAAGGAACGATGATGACTAAACAGCCCTGATTATAATGTTCTAAATATTTGCACTTGTATGTGACTGCTGGCCACAATGGAACTCAAAATTCATTGTGCGTGCAAATGATGATTTTAGGTGGGTATAAATCACAGACCCCAGTGACTTCTGTATTCAAGTCATTGTCACCGGCCTGTGGGAATATCATTGTTAGATATGCGGAGTCAGTCGTGGATTTCTTGCTCGTGTCAGACCCTCGCTAACAAGGATCAGCTCCTGGTTTTATGGCCCTTTAAAATCACAATTTATCACCCATAACCATCATTGTAATTCAGACACTTTGTTTTGAAAATATCATTAGGCAGTTATAATAATTTTCTATTTCCTAATAAACATATTTGTAATTGGATAATTAATTAAGATAATAATTTACAAGAATGTTTATTCATGACTGGACTACCGTATTTACATTTTTTAAGATCATGAAGTTTCACCTCTATGAGTTGATCCATTACTGATTGTTAACATTGTGCACAGTGCAAATTTTCTACAGTTAAGTTTTCTCACAACGGTGGGTTTGTTTTCTTTCAGTATTAAATAAACAGTGCATGTTTAATTTAACCTGTTGAATATTAATTATCAACAAAAAGTCGATTATGAAACTTGATCTTGTGGTATTTATTTACTGATTTTTACAGTCCGTGTTAAGCAATTCAGCCAAGCGTCTAAACAGAATTTAATGGTATTTGTTGACATTGTTTATATATGCATAATAAAAGTACCTTACCAGAATTGTACAATTAAATTAATTAAACAAGAAAAACATTTAACTTAAAATCTTCTAGTATATTTTCATCAGATAATTTTTCCTAACAATATTTAAGAGAGTCCCTGGCAGAGTGAATTACAGGGTTGAGACGGGGCACTTGTCCTGACCCCTCATGGAACAATGCCGAGTTTGTGTGCGAGCATTAAACCCTCTCCAGTGAACACGCCTGGGGTTCAGGTTGAACTAGTTTTTAGTAAGCTTTTTATACAAGAGCGACTACAATTTGCTGCCTCAAATGTTTCTTAAATTACAACAACAACAACAACCAAACTAATAATAATTATAATAATAATAATAATCAGACTTCCCGAAAACCGTCGGTCCGACGGACATGACAGGCAAATTTTGAGTGGGTCCGACATTTATTTACCAAGAATCGGTCCAACCGTCTGACAGCTTTTTCAACACTTATTCCTATATGTAACTAGATAAAAATAACCCTAATATCGGAGCAATTGAATACAGATCCGCTTTATTGTGATCCGCATTTTGCGAATCGGTCTTAGATCTGATCATGATATTGTTTTCAAGCTCTTGAATGATAATCTTATTACCCCAACTGCCGTAAATAAATCCCGTTTGGTCCAGATTTTCGCGCCTTTATTTTTATTTCACTGTCAATTTGTCCACGCTTTCCATGCGGATGACGTGAAGTTGTGATTGTCAGCATAATTTTCGTGGGCTTTTTTTGCTAACCACGGGTTTTACATGAACAACAAGTGCATACCTAATGTAAATAGAATATGTGTGTATGTCTCGTAAACAGTAAAATTCTGATAAGCGTTTCGGATTTTCGTTGTCATATTGCAGTTTTATATTAATTAAATATATTTTATATTGTATGTTTTGGATGTTAACAACAATGAAAAAAGTGAGCAAATTACGTTTGCGGTTCGACATCGCAAAAACTCACTAGTATACTATTGACTATACATACATGGTCCGGCAGATTATATTTCGGTCCGGCAAGTTTTGACGGGTTGTCGGACCGAATGTCTGATACTTTTTTTGAGCTTTTGGGAAGTCTGAATAATCATGATAATTATAAAATAATAATAATAATAATAATATTGTTGTTATTGTTGCCATTATTATTTTTGCTTTTTTAATTGATAAAGCACTTATGTTTATTATGTGCAGTGAGTCAGTATTCAGCAGAGTAATCATTCTGTGTTCAAACCCTAATGTATTAATAATAATATTATTTATAGAGATATAAGTCACAGATATGCTATTGAAAGTGAAGACTGTTTACATATTTGTATTTGGTGGGAGACCAGGAGCCTGGTGATCCTCTGTTGATTTTGAGTAGTTTCAATGATAGAATGCCAACTGTGCTATTTGTCAGTGCAGATAACTTGTATTTGAACAGCTAATGACTGCAGGGACACAATGGTGATAGCTGCCTTGAAATAGTGTACAAGGACTGTGTCTCCATTGACTGAGGCTCATATATATCTGCTACTGCTGTTGAGAAGAGAGAGGCAGTTCAAAAAGAGTGGTGAATGGCAAACATTCTTAGGCCAGTAACTAAGAAGGTCCTGTGGTAAAAACAACATAAGACACATAATTTTTTCAGCGTAGCTGTCTAAGATCACTTTTAACCTAGATTTCTTGCGATAATTTTATGCAGCGGGAAAATTGAATTCCAATAGAATTGGGCAAATTTTCTAATTTCAGGCAATGCAAACTTACAACAATGGCTTGATGTTCACCAATAACTGTTGCATATTTTGAGGGATTAAAATTTACATAATTGTTTGCATAAGCGGTTTAAATAAAGTTATAAACATATCTTGGACATGCACTCTAGAACTGAACATAATTATGAACAATTTTACTCGTTGTATGTCATGAACTTAATATAATATTTATTCACATAATGAAATAATTATTTTGTTTAGCCTACATCAGCTTCAAGCTCTATAAATAACAATTACGATGATCCCATTTTGTGAGAATTATTTTGCTCTGTAACCTTTCGGAGCCATACGTAGATATTCGGCGAAGATCGGTATGAAATGGTCTATTCCAGCGTATTCAACACACTCGAGATAAAGGGTGCATCATTCTAAAAATAGCACGTGGTAGAGCTATGCTAATATACATTCATCAATTAGCGTCCGGAAATCATAAACCCGAGAATTTCAATAAATGGGAAATTTATATTTATAAACTTACTGTGCATGTTAATTTATATTTGAATTGCGGTTGCGTTTTATTAAGAATTATTTATAATTGCACCCCTTTCTATTAACTTCTCTAGTAGATGTTATTCAATTTAACAAAATATTTAACATCTTTCTATAAATAAAATGTGGTGAAAGAAGAATCGTAATACGTCGAAATGTTATTTTTACTTCATTTGCGTAGCATGAATACAATATTTGCAAAACTTTGATACGTATAGTATATTATTTAACATAACTAACGACGTACACTCGTCTGATATATAATAATTTTCATTAATTTCCGCAATTATTTTCTGACAATGCTAATTTGTTAAATATGCCTGACAAATTCATGTAACAATTATAGTAACGTAAATTACTAGCATTTAGGTTATTCATTTATCACCGGTGAAAACATGGAAGGTAAGTATGATCGGTTTATTCTCTGTAAACATCTTAATAATGTTTCAGTTTATCTCCAATTAATTTTGGGTCCGATAAGGTTTCTTATAGTGTTCGAAAGAAGTCTCCTTAGTGGGGACCAAACAAGCTGGGGTCCGAGAAGTCACGTAAAGGATCATCTTGTCCGTCTTGTATTATGTTTCGGGTAAAAAAAATGACATCTCAATATTAATTTCAACGCCGATTGTCTTTTTTAAGACATTTCTTGATTTCAATATGCGATTTTATTTTCAAGTAAAAGCATAAACACATTAACAAAAGTCACAGTTAGGAAATAATTTGCATGAATATTTAACAATCTTCAATTCTTTGTTGAGATTTATTTATCAATTATTATTAACTGAAAGTAGTAAACAAGGTATGTTCAAAGAATCACACTGTTGTTAAAGCCATCTATCACTGACTGAATGTTCTCTCTGTGTTCTGATATGAAAAGTGATTGGTGCAGATGTCCCACTGGGCCTGGTTGTGATTTATAATTGAATATTGGAAAGTTACATTGAAAACAGTAGGAAGAAATGTGGACCTGTAAATCAAACCTGTGCTGTGAAAATTAACTAGTTTATACTTAACACATCAAAAGCTATTTTTTGTGTTTATCAAGTGAGAAATTTGCTATTAAGTCTGGAATCCTTCATATAAAACTTTCCTTTTCTGCAATTATACTGATGTAGAATAAGAAAAAAGAACAAAGACATTTTATATGGCTGAACAACACAGTATTAAATACATAAGATGATTTTAAAGATTATTTGCTTTAATACAGGACTCACATTTCACTCAATGAATTGGGTATTTTGGTTAAGGTGTGTTCAAATGAGGCTTCAGTTTGAATCTGATATTGCCTATAGATGCAATCATGAGTGTATCCTTGGATGTTTTTCATCTCCGGTGTCACAGTGGCCATGTGACCCGCCCGGCAAGCCCGAACACTTGTTCAGCATGTTGTGTTGCCGGTAACTGTAGCTGCCTGAACACAACTGTGATTTCACCCAGTACATGAATTTCTCCTTTTGTAACATTTTCTTCTTGTCAATTATGTATTGGGAGTTCTAGTTTGGCCCAGCAGGGTGATGTGTATATGGGTCTTGTATGCAGTGAAGAAAAGTGATGGGAAACTTCACTTGATACACTGCTTGCTTCAATTCATGAAGCTGATATTGCAGTGTTCATACAGTACTAATAAGGGCGGTAACCAGTGTTGGTCCTGACTCAGTCAGGCTGGGCAGCGATTGCAGTTGTAACTGGAAACATAACTTTTCTGTCCTGGGAAATACACTGCACAAAGTGATATTTCTCATGTGAAACAAGCAGATAACCTTCAAAGTTCGACCTGATCATATGGGCAAGTTTAACAGTGCATTATTCTCTATATGGATAAGGCTATACTCTTGACAAGAGATTTTCCAGAGATTGTATATAGATTAGCGGCTTAATCGGGAAATACTCTTGAAAACTGCAAATAATCCTTCGATACTCGGGGCATGACTGGGATTGATTATGCCTGCAGGCAAAGATATCTTTAGGCTGCCTAACATTTAGATTTTTATTCAAGAAAATAGTAAGGCTCTGTGATCACTTTATAATTAATATGAGTTGTAATGCATGGTTCCTGATACACAGTCTGTTAATGACAAACTTGGCCTGACTTTCTTCACAGTTTGTGACTTTCTGATTGCTTACCCAATCAGCGGCCTTGGGCCTATGAGATAACATGTGGTCATGTATTGTTTGCTGTTGGCATTGGATGATCATTGATGATTGCTATTAATCAACACCGCTTTAATGAAGTCAGATAATATGTGCTGTTTTCTAAGGAAGGATTACTTACATTGAAGCACACCTATAGCTTGGTTTCACATGTTATTTAAGTGTATTGACTGGAACCCTGGGGGATCATTGAGAGGTTATCAGGACAGATTGAGGCTCAGGACTGACTTCCACAATGATACTTGTCAGCCCCACTCTTTCAATCACTGGAGACAGTGGAGCACCTTTCAGAGATAGTGTAAAGCTACTAACCCCAGATTTGTTTGCATAAGCTGATCATAGTTGTTATCTACCAAACAAAATGCTACTGGCTTTCATAAATATACAGCAGTTCATTACATTGCATTAAATGAGGAGATAAGTCACTGTGGATGTTTCTCATTGACAGTTTTGAAAGTACAGGAATCAATGAAGTTTGAATTAATTGCCCTTGATTTATCATTTGTAGTTATTAAACCATAACATGACTTTAATAGTAGTTTTGAGTAGCAATTTATATGGGAATTTATTATATGCTTTTCAGTGAAATATCGATTTTTATTGGTGAAATAAAATTGTATAATTTCACTGTTGGAGCAGTGAAAATAGAAGATTTTATATTTTCACTGCAGTGAAAATATAACTTGAAACTGACTATTTTTCCATACATAGCAACCCTTGGCAAATGTATACACATGTACAATATGTACATGCGTGTGTTTACATAAAACACATGATAAAATTCAAAAAAAGTATAATTTAGCGACAACAACTTTTTCCCACCATACTAACGAGTGACAGTTTTGGAATCATTTATGACGTCAGAATACTCGCACTTGTGACGTTTAAGCTTATCTAGCACAATTTTATTTATTTATTGTCCAAAAGCATAAAATAAAAAGAAAATTTGTTGGTTTCGGTGTAAGATTGTATTTTATTTCACTCGTGCAAATATTATTTTCTATGAACACTCATGAAATAAAATACAATCTTACACCGAAATCAAGAAATATCCTCTATATCATGTAACAATAATTGTATTTGCAGGAATGCTGGTCTGCTGAAGGCTCCAGAAAGCTACTGCAGTGATTTCTGATGAGGGGATGAACCCAGTGTACAAGATGGCTTCACTGTGTCTGCTGGCCAGGGTATGTCTGCTGCTGGCAGTCAGCGCACAGCAGGATGACATCATCAAAACCCTGGTGTTCAACATTTCAGAGGGTTTAGAGAACGGCACATCCATAGGGAACATTGCAGGAGAGTCTAAACTTGGCCACAATAGTGGGTACAGCTTTAAACTGTTTTCATCGGTTGACAGTATAGTTTCCTTAAACAGTACTGGAGAGTTGCGAACAGCCACTCGTATTGATAGGGAAACTGAATGTCGAAATGAGGTAGAGTGTACAAGACTATTCCAAGTAACAGCATTTAAAGATTCATCAGTTGTTGTGATTTCTGTTACCTTGAATATTTTGGATGTGAATGATGAGACACCCACATTTGATCCCAGCAACATGATACTGAGGTTGTCAGAAACCACACTGGTAGAAACAACACGACCTCTCACCCCAGCTGTGGACCTTGATAAAGGAAAGAACAATGGAGTGGCCGGCTATGATTTCTCTACATTTGTTCCTCCATCTGATCTACAGAACTTCGCACTGGTTGTTGACAGTAATACAACTGCAGTCATTTTAAAAATTGTGAAAGCGTTAGACCATGAGGTGAAGGACAGATATGTACTGCAAATCTTGGCGAAGGATGCCGGTCAGCCAATCAGGACTGGCACGTTGACAGTTACCATCGATGTAATTGATGAAAATGATAATAAACCTGTGTTTGAAAATTCCAAGCTAAATGTTTCTGTAACAGAAGATATATCTGTTGGAAAAACTATTGTAACTCTTCTTGCTACAGATAAAGACTCTGGAAAGTTTGGTGAAGTGGAATATATATTGTCGCAGCCAACAACATACATAAGTGAACATTTCACAGTGAACTCTTCATCTGGTGAACTGAAGGTGGCTCAGAAACTAAACTATGAAGCTGAAAGTAACATGAAGACCATACTCATTGTTGCACGAGACAAAGGAGAAACTCCTCTGTCATCAACTGCAACTGTTCTATTAACAATAAAAGATGCTGGCAATAATCCCCCTAAAATTACACCTACCATATTAGCTAAGGAGATATCGCCAAATGTCCTGATGGTCAGTGAGGCAGCTAAAATTGATGACGCCATTATGTATATTTTCGTGACTGACTCAGATTCTGGTGACAATGGAAATGTTTCATGCAGCATTGTTAACACATATTTCGGACTGGTTGTCAATGGGGTTGGCTACAATGTGTTTGTTCAACATACACTGGACCGAGAAACCCAGGCTGAACATAACTTGACAGTACGTTGTTCTGATCTAGGAGGCCTGTCTACATCTGCAAGTTTCAAAATACTAGTCGGAGATGAAAATGACCACACACCCACATTTGATGGCTATGTGTATTACCTAAGCATAAAGGAAAACAACACATATGGTGCTGAAGTTCTGAGACTTAAAGCAACTGATAATGATATTGGCGACAATGCAAAAATAACATATAGTGTAGACAATTTTAATGAATTTGAAATAGTAATGGAAAATGATGGAGCAGTAGTTAGAGCCAAAATTACTCTGGATCGTGAAAAGTATGCACAGAAAGTTTTCCATGTTTTAGCAGTTGACAGTGGCAGCCCGCGTAAGACAGGCACTGCTACAGTGCAGCTTGACATCAAAGACATCAACGACATGGCTCCTGTGTTCACCATGACCAGGTACGTTTTCCGAGTAACCGAGGGTAGAGAGTCCAACACGCATGTGGACTTTGTGACAGCCATCGATGAAGATCAGGGAGACAACCAAAGAATACGCTATGAAATCATGCCACAGTATGCCGCTGGTGGAGATTCGGCAGTTCCCTTTTCTGTTCTGGCTGATGGTGAAGTGAAAACCACACAAGAGCTAGATCGAGAAATAAAAGACAGTTATTTATTCAAGGTGCAAGCTGTGGACTTTGGTCAGCCGGCTCAGACGAGCACTGTAGAAGTGCTGGTCCATGTTGAAGATATTAATGACCATACGCCAGTGTTTTTTTTCCCTTCAGCAAATAACAACTCGGTCACCGCAAGCAATGAAGTATCAGAATCAGAAATTGCAAGGTTACAAGCCACAGACATGGACTCTGGCATCAACCAGGAACTCATCTACTTTATAGTGGAAGGAGACCCTGACAACCGCTTCTCCCTCGACCCTGGCTCAGGAAAACTCTACATTGTTAAGTATGTGCATTTGTCTGCTGACAAGGTCATCTCTCTGCTAGTGTCTGTGTATGACAAAGGCAAGCCTCAGCTGTCCAGCAAAACTACCCTGAACATTAATCTTAGATACACTAATTCAACTAACAGTGCAATAAGTTCATCTGACAGTAGCAACAACAGTTATGTGATCATTGTTGTCACAGTGGTGTGTATAACGTGCCTGCTGTCAGTGACAATAATCACGGTGATTTGCCTGATACGAAGGAAGGACGTCCACAAGTGTGGCAAGGGCGGCATTGCGTCGCTCGTCACTAAGATACCTGGAAGGAAGCCTGCCTCTCAACAAACCATACCCAACGACAAAGTCTATCCATTAGATGGCACTCCGAAAAACAAAAAGGAAGTGAGCTTCTCATTGGCAGATGGGGACAGTGTATCCAGCCATGACAAAATAATGAAAGATAAGGTATTGTAGACCTATATACCAGTATTTAAAGCTATAGTAACACATTTTTGACATGGACTTCAGTAACACATTCTAATTGATTTTTATTTACCGTTGTTTTGTTTTTTTCCCCTAAGACAAACATATCCAACCTTTAGAGAGTCTGTGTTTATGACATATTGTTGGGCAGTCGTAATAATTTAAATTCAGTCTCTGTTTATGATTCAACAATTACAAAAAAATTACCGTCCTTTTATTTCTAAAAGGAAATTGTATCGTAATGAAATAAGTGTTTATATTTTGCACTGAGCTATTGCTCTAAGGTAGTGATATCAGCTAAGCTTTTATGTCTGGAGTGCTGTAACTGTATTAATAATGCTTTGATTACGGGTATTAGACTATCATAATATGTCACAAAATATTTTGCATGCCTGGTCATAAAGCAAAGTTATGTTCTTGAAATACTAATAGCAACATCAGCAAAAGAAAACTGCTATAAAAATACCTTTTTTTCAAAGTTTGAAGTTCATTGTAAATAGTTGGATTTCTTGATCATAGTTCTATATGATTGTGTGGAATTAAATAATTATGCTGCTATTACATTTAATAGATATTATCAAAAAGCTTTAACCAATTTTCTCATTTTCCACTCCATTGCTGACAATTATGATTTCAATAAAACATGGCATACAGTTTTATGACAGTAGTTAACACTTCACAAATTACTCTATGGGTCAATTTTGCAACTTTCTTAACTTGTATTGTCACAAAAAAGAAAGATCAGTTTCTAACAGTTGAAAAAGCAGATAGCACACACAAAGGATAAAGAACTGCCATAGAAATCACTTGAACTTGTTGAGTTCATACATTAAACGCTTTGAACAGAGTTAAAGCAGACCACACTACCCCACCACAATTGCTCGCAGATTGACAGAAGTGATAACACTGCTCTAAATGGGGTGACATATCATTAAAGACAACAAATCTGTTTATAAACAATAATCATTTAAATCTAGGTTGAATATGCTTGATTAATTTTGATTGGTATCTTCAAGACGTGATAGTGTGTGAATGGGCATATGAGTGACTCTGAAAGACGGGCTATTCATGTGTACTAACGGTTCTGTACAGAGGCAATGGTGTAGTAATACGTGAAAACATGACCCTTGCAGAGAATCATTTGATTCACAGATAATAACAGCTTTGAATTTCCTGTTTTATAATTTAAACTAGATAGCCCTTTCTAACAGGTAGTTTTCAATACCCTTCTAAATTTCATAAGCAAAGTTGCTGCCTTTTATTAGAAATTGCATGGAGTAGAGGAATACACCTGATATTGATTCCATATTGTATCTTTTTCATGTTCTAATTTCAGTTTATATTAAACATATAAATAGACAATATGTGCATTATGCTAATCAGTATTATGTAACGTTGAACATTATGATGTTTTCAAATCTGACCGTAATCACTAAATTGACCAAAACAATTATGTGTCTATCTGCGACACTTAAATTCAGATTGACATTTACTGCCCGTAATTACAGTCATTGTCTTGTGGTTTCCCATGGTTTGTCATGATGCGGTGATTGCCTAGTTATGCTGGTGAATCAGACATGAGTATAAGGCAGTGTTGTGGTGGGCCGGATCCTATCAGAATATCAAGCAATTCTTGTTCAGCATTGTTCTTTGTCCAGTCACATAAAGAAGTTCTAGTGCATGGGTTCATAATACAATATGTTCTGCTTATATAGGCATTTACATATTGTATGATTAACAATAATGGTATTGATACGCTCCTCTTTTTTGGCCAACTGCAAGTGTAACTAGTGTAGGTGTGTTTTATATATCTGAGTTCTTTTGAATGAATTGCAGATGAACTGTCATCTGTGTACAAGTATTTTGCTTGTGTCAAATGCAGAAAAATGAATTTCGTTTAAAGAATATTTTTGATGCTACTGGTTATGTGTCATTGTTATATTGATGCATCTTTTATGTCTTTATTTCACGTATTAAAATGTTCGACATTAAAAAACAAATATGGAATAAGAAGAAATTTAATAGATTCTATTCTGTATTTGCATTTTTATGACAATTTTTACCTTTTTTTTTATAGGATAAAACAAATTCAGTATTGATGATTATTACCATATAGGACAGAATTGTTCTTAAAAATCTTCAGTTTTGTCTCTGCTTTTTTTGGATGTACAGTTTAAAGAATAATTTTTTGTATTGATAAATACTGTATTTTGGACATTTCTATGATGAATCACTGAGCCCATGGTGACCATGCTGCTGTTTGCAGGCAATGTTCCCAGTTCGCCAGGCGCCGATGGTGAGTGTGGCGGGGGAGCCAGACGTCCTGCCGACCAGCCTCCACCGACCCCAGGGCAAGTACATGGACCACACCGACGTTCAGGTTGTAAGTACCCAAACTGGCAGCCGAAATAATTGTTTGAAGACTAGAGCCCTAATTCTGATCTTGATTCCAAGACTAAAATATTGGTTGCAACTTCTTAACCACACACTATCAGAAAAATGTTAATCCGTTATCATTGACTGTAGTTATTTAAGGATTATGTTTTATCTGAATATATTTGACAGGTATGGGTAACACACTGTACATTTTCTACTCTGATAGAAAAAAAATCCAGCCAAAAAGGTATTCTTTCAGGGAATGGTTTCAGAACTGCAGTACTATTGTGTACCCTTTTGGAACTAACTGGGCCATCATATTTATATAACTAAACATTTGTTCTTATGCCTTGGTAAACTCTGTTATGTTGTAATCAGTTCAGGCTATTAACCAGGTCGCAGTCTGCTCTCTTTCTATGCAAAGCAGTTTCAGTCCTAATGGAAGATTTACTGACTTCTAACCTCAGGAGATAAATCATCCAACTTGCTTTAAATGACTAAATAAAGCTTATCATAATGCTATCTTGTTGAAGTAACAGTGTTTGTTTGCCATTCTCCATGTTCAAGTGTGGTTATCAATGCCATTGTGGATATGATATCTGCAACCGAGCAACTGTCTCTTAAAATATTTTTCTCAAGGTTTTTAAATACATTTCTGTTTTGTAAATTCAATGGATTATTTTTAATCAACAGAGCAAGCATGATCCCTTGCTTTCATTGTTCAGTACATGACAGTAGAGAAAGTAGCAGTGATATTGTTGCGAGCTCCCAGTGAGTCACATGTTCGTCGCTTGCAGGTGATTGGTCACCACCGAGAGGACAGCCACAGCGAGACCTCAGGGGAGACAACCACCAGCCATGACAGCGGGAAGGGAGGCAGCGTGGAGGGGGACCACGGTGTGTAATCTGTGAATGATTCAAACTGCTCACATGCCAATTGCCTAACTTAATGGAATTTAAGAATTAATTTTTGATTTATTGTTGTTTATCGGCCAATAAACAACGATTTGGAGTTCTGATGCATTACGCCACGCGTTAGCCAGGTTGTTTAAAAGCCATGCATCAGAACGACAAAGAGTTGTTTATTGGCTGATAAACAACTATAATGCGAAAATTATTTTGATTCTAACATTATTTTTAATATACTAATTGCAGTTGTAATTGGAACTACTTTTTACTACGCTCCACTCAGAATCAGAACTTCTTTTTGCATTGTTTATGGGTAGTTTAACAATAATAATTTTGTTCTTTGTCGATATAAAAATTAGAGAGTAACATGTTATAATACTGTTTATATTGCTTCAATGTTGAATTTTCATGCTAATTTTGTTATAATGATGTTTCCATATTGCAGAGTCCAAGGTTGAGATGAATGTGTTGAACCCGTCCACCTACCTGATCAGAGAGGGCCACCCCAGCCAGCCACATGAGCTGTACAGCAGGCCTGTCAAGCCCCTGCGGACCTCAACACATGCAGTGAAATCTGCAAACTTTGAAATTCCAAAGGCTGTTCATAACGACAAACATTTACCTCAGTCAAATAGCAGTCAACACAGAAGTCTTACATGGAATCCAAAACGGTGCCATAACCTGAATTCTACGGGTAGCTACCAGGACTCTGATTATTTGAGTCTGAGCTCAAACCTAAACCTCAGTCATGTGAATATGAACTCATACCAGAACTCTGGTTACCATGGCAAACATTTGAGGGAGAACTTCCCTTATTCCGGATATGTGAATTCAGCGTTTAACAATTCCATTGACTTCCCGTCATACAGTTGCAATAGTGTGCGAGATGACGATGAGGCTACTACAACCTCGGGCAGCTACACTGTGAACCCAGAAGACCTTGATGAAGACCTGCAGGCCACTCGGTTCTCAGACTATGTTGTCTGATCTTGCAGAAATGACTGCTTTTTACCCATTGTGCCAAATATTTGTTAATTGTACCAAACATATTGGAGGACAGATGTCCATCACAGTTCATGTTATGCTACATTTCACTGGTCTGTGCATGCAGTCCCGGGCCGAGACCTCTCAAACTGCAGCTAAACTGATGAGCCCTGCCTCTTGTGGCCAGGACCTGTCATCATGCAAGGTACTGATAACACTAACAAATGTTTTAGCTTAAAATAGACATACATGTTACAGATTGCCAGTAACTGTAGTTTCAGTTCTTTATAAAAATGTATAGATCAAGTTTATGAACTTTTTATCCTGTATGAATTACAATACTAAGCAGCAGTTTAAATTATGCATCAACAAATGAATATATATTCAAGCAACAAAAATATTATTATGTATGAACTACAATACTGAACAGTCCAGTCATTTGTTGCGTTTTATTACAACACATAAACTGTTTTCCCATCTTGTCTTTGTTGGTTGTATGGTTTGAATCTGAGCCTTGTTTCAATGCTTCACAGAACATCGGCAGATTGTCATTCAGTATCTGTACAAGACAAATTGGTAATGTTTCTTCTGTATTGACATTTCTTTGAGCTGTTTTCCTTGTCAACTTTCAGCTGGCTGTCAGTGAAACCAGCAGGCACCAGGCACGCTATGCAGGCTCCAGTGTCCACGTTGCATGAAGAACTTTCACAATACATCTCTGATGATCTCACTTTAATTAGTGTTTTGTATGTTTATATGAGTACCTGTTAATTTCATTGGAGTATCTAAAGTCTGTAGCATAATCAGTAGAAATGTGTTCATAACCATTAACCAATCAAATACATGTTCGTTGTTTGTATCCGGTGCTTTAATCAAAATCTTAAGTGTTTTTAATTTTGATACATTTTGTTAACTGATACTGTTGTTTTACTGTTGATGTTGTAACATGATTATTGCGTGTGCCATTGAATTCATAGGGCAGAGGGCGGCATGAGAAACCTGTGTTATAACGACATCGATAGGTCAGGCTTGTTACATGTAGGCGATATCAGAATACGTAATGAGAATTTTATGCAGAGTTGATCAGCATATTGATCAGGTTGGGAAAAGCCTTTCCATTAATGGGCATTTCCTGAATAGTAATTTCACACAATTTGATATCATTAAACTATCTCTGATGTAACAATCCGGGTACTGTGTGCATTGTTAGGAAAAGGGGCGGGGTTGAATGTCCGCTTGTACTGGTTTACTGCTGCATAATGAATAGATACCAGTGCTGCAGAACAGCTGAGCCTGTATGTCTTTTTAAATATATATTAGAGCATATTACTTTTATAAATGTAAATATTGTTACTTACAGTCTTGTTTTGTATTGTGTATATATTTGTTATGTTGTAATATAAAGTATTTCTACAAAAAGATTAAATCAACAATCTGATTCATTGGGTTTGTTATATCTATTAAAACCAAAGCTCAAAGTCAGTCCTGAATATTCACCTATAATACATGAACATATCACCGATATGTTTTCCGTAAGAGTGGTCACATAATAGCTGACCACATGTTGCTGTCAGCAGCGGACGGCAGTTGTGTGAGTGGACACCCACACAGGGTTGTGTGCTTGGCTCAACTGGTCACCGCGACCGTGTCAAGGTATTCCCGCGTGACACTGCAGCCATTAACTGACCAGGCACCCGGGGCATCGACGTAATACCCGTGTTATTGTAGGTAAATTACACCACCGGTTTGATGTTGGGACGCTGACCACAGTAATCATCTGATCATTGAACTTTAATAGTATTTAAATTAGAAGTGTGACGCGGATTTTATTCCCAATGGTGCCATGAAAACAGCGGGACAAGTTCTGTTAATGTCGGTGCATTACTTGAGGATGTAATATGTCGGCCGCAACAATTGTGTGTCCAAAGACATTCATTATAAGGGAGTTTTAATTGTACAGGGACGAGAGTACAAACAATTCATGAAATTACATACGCTGCTTTCATTACGTTAATATCTCGCCGAGTTACGAGTAAAAGTTAAACACAATCTAACAACTGTACCGCAAATCTAGATAAAAGCTGCTTAATTGAACAACAAAGTAATTTTTCATTTTAGATGAGCCATCTTTAATACCGCGGTCGGTGTCATGTTTGTTTAAGCTATCTCGGCATGTTTATGTTGTCTCTCATTAAAGATCCATTACTTGGCAGTAAAACAATGAGCACCAAACACCCGCACGATGCGGCCACTCCGGCTGCTGCTGTCTCTATGTTCGGGTCAGGAATACCCCGGGCTCTACGCTGCACACACAAACCTCAGCCGCCCGTATCACCTGGGCTGCGATTGCTAATCCGTGTTTGGACTTTGAAGCTGACAGATAAGGAATTCGACTTTCTCTGTCATCTTAACAGGGCAGGTACTGAAACTGGGATTAGACTTCAAAGAGATAAGATCCGCCGAACAACAAAACAGTTTCGCGTTGAGAAGTAAATGCTTGAATTTGTAACATTTTACGTTGCACACACAATAATTATGATATTAATGAGGATGTTTGTCCTGTGTCCCGTTGACCTTACACATAACATTCAGACATCTTTTTGTTACGCAAAGACAACACGTACCGTTCATCTTTCAAGCAATCGCAGCAGCAGCAGTCCAATAATAATAATAATAAATAATTGTTATGAAGATTTGACTCCCAGTAAGGTTTGCATAAATGCATAGTACACACATTCTATTAACGAGCCTTTTGTTTTCAAGGGCATGATTAATTTGCTATTTTTGAAAGTAAGCCGATCTTGACAATCATCTTGATAATTGTTACGTCCTATTACGCAAGAAAGTCCACCCGGTCACCGACATTAAAAGACAAAAGACGCTTGGTCACCTGACATGCAGGTGACGGCCACTTTGTCAGCCCCTGTCACGTGACAGCCCCGGGTCGGAAGCTGAGCGCTCACCTGCCCCGCGTTGAGCCATACAGGACGGCGTTATCGCTGAATTTCAAAGGGAGTTGTCTATCTAATGCAAGATTGTTGATCACGTGATAAATGTTGAATGATAATTTCTTTTGAAAGATGATTCAACTGAAACTGCTGCAGTACCTCTAACGAGGGCCAGTTTCATTATTGCATGCATATCCGATACTCGCGCCTCTCGTCAGTTTACAACAATACTGTCGTTTCAACCCAATGGGAAGTTCTTTTACCATGACAACAGTTGGTAGGGTATTTAGTGTGTTTAGCATTCTGTGGTATATATACTAGTACCGATAATTTTGATATGAACACACTTGACATTTCGTGTGGCATTGGTGTGTAACGCACTCAACAAAATGGAAATTGTTGTATTGTTTACCATGGCGCAGCTGAAACTCTTATACATGAAGAAAATACATTAATTTCCATTTGGTGCGTGGTAACTTTTGTCGAGTGCATATAAACAAGATGTCGAATATTCGACGCATATCAAGTCAAAATAAGTCAACAATAACAACCATATACAGTCTGTCGTGCACAGTAGACGCCGCATTTAATATTCGGAGATGATAGTGTGAGAGAGCGTGTCCCAAATTAACGTTGGACATTCGGTCTTCTAAGTCCGCGTGTCACCGCGGGTCAACTCTTCAAAGAGTCCGATTTTCCACTGGATGCATTCAGACAACAAACCCCTTTATCAGACCTTAAATGACGCGGTTTCCCGATACAAAAATCATTAGATGCTATTCTCGAGTGGACACGGGCAAAAATTGAAGAGGATTTGCCTCGGACACATTGTAGAAAAGAAGATTAATGGCGCAGATTGTGTCAAAACTCATTACGATATTGGTCATCAGACGTTTTCATTGAATCACTCTGTGTCAGTCGACAGACACCAACTGACCGGAAAAATATAGTCGGACTTTCGAGGGACAGACCAGAGCCGCATTACAGAAAACATCTTATCCATAACTTTAGAACCATTTTCTTTAACTGTTTATTCCACACGTGTACTAAGTACGTGTTTCTTAATGGACATTTACAATATTTACTGTCATTCAGTTGGATTCACAAATTCAAATGTGGTTTAAGAAATATTGCATTCAAAAAATTTGAAGTGAAGAAAAAGAGATTTAGATGCACTTAAGATGTCTCTTTAATACGGCTCTTGGTGTTTACGTGTATTTTCGTTTTACTACTGCATGACATCGCGTATTATGTCACTGAGGTCCCAAAGTACAAAACGTATACCGATCCCATGTGTTGAATATTTACAGTCTCACTGCAACTTATTCAATCAATCAGGTATCGCAGCAAGCAATTAATATTGTAATTCAGCTGCGGTTGTCTGGTTGTTTACCCCAACTCAAGCTACTGGACCAAGACGGTTGGATTCTTCAGAGAGCGGGCGCAATTTAATCAATAACGCATACCATGTTCATTTGGCACAATTTTAGACGTCAAATAATCGAGAACTTGAAGACGTAGACCTAAAGTACATGTATATAATGGCCTATGTCAAAATTACTGATTCCTTTCCACGAACAGTTCAGTAAACGCAAGTCCTCTCCAGTCTCGTTACCTTAGAAATACAGCAGTCTATGCTACATGTATCATAACCACACGCAACTTGTACTGCATTCACGTGTTCGTTGCAGAATTCCTTGTCTGTAAAAAAGTAGTAAAACTGCAACAGCCTCTCTGTTAATACGTAGAATTTGAACTAATTCGCGGACAGCTATTATAATATATTCTAATAGCAGCTGCTCTTTAAAAATACGAGTACATCATTGCGTATTTCTAATAGACTATTACACGTATATAATACTACACAGATCTTTGAGCCAACAGTTATTTTATGTCACCGCTGTCGGAAACACAATCGATTGTTATCTGATGTAAACTTTTCCCAACACTATTAAGCATCGGGTTATTATAAAGCCAGGATAGCTCAGTTGGTAGAGCGCTGAGCTGTCCATCCCGGATCGTCAGTTAGAACCCCAGCCCGGCCACATAACTTGTGCGGGAATTGGTCATAAAATAGTTTCAACGGCCATTCTCCCCCTACCTCTGATTCAAGTAGGGCAGTTGTCAGTTACGGATTTGCACTCTGTACTGGTAAACCGCTTAGATCAGCTAAGCTTGCCCAAAACGTGTGAGTAGGTTAACTGACCGCCGTGATATGAATGAAATACTGTTAAAAACGGCGAAAATTCCAAAACAAACAAACATAAAAGGTTCAAGCGAACACATTCCGATTTAACGCTGGTCGTAAACCGACATTACTGTATTCCCATGACTTGCTATTTTGGAGTACGGTTAAAGTATTCGAAGATACGAAACCCTAAGCTACTGTTGTCGACAAACGCCCCTTGCTATTTTTGTCCACAGTAGATCCCAATGTATGCCCGCCTCACCGACTCGGTAAACGCCCGATGAAGGCTAGTTTTAGCGATAATAAGCGCACTAATTGAATGTCCGTCCGTCCGGATAAATTTCAGACATAAAACTTTTCCGGTCAATCACTTTTGAACCGCTTTTCTTTGGTGTAGTTCCAATACAACAAAGATTAAATCATTATTAATCGCCTTTATATCGTATTTTGTTTATTGTTTACTGTCTGTTTTGAAAATAATTAATATTTATTCAATAACTTCTTAGTAAATAATTTCTACGCCGTTCTGTATTTGCAACAAAACTAGCTGGGACTAGAAGTCATTTCGACTGAAGTAGTCTTTACTAGCCAGGGAAGCCCGGTGTGTATCTCATCACATAAGGCACGTACCAGCGGACAACGATGAAGACGCAATTTTCAATTCAAGGGATGCAACTCAATTAGAAATTGGTGAATTATAACCAAACATGGTTAATTTTTCGGATATTTTATTTCTTTTTATTTAAGGATTTTTTACATTTATCATCATAAAAATAATGTCAATGTACAAAATCTCAGACGTTGCTTTTCGGTACAAATGCCACTTACATGTAATCGCAAGTAGATTGCTTTAAAGCTAAAAAGTGCATTTTTTCGCGGGTGTATGGATTCCACTAGAGGCATGCGGCCTTCGCGAAGAATACTTACTGCCCCGTACCGAAAAGCAACATCCGACCATATTTCATTAAAAATATTGCGCAATACTAACATGTGATGCCAAATGTCGCACACTGCCCTACTCTTCAAAGCAGTATGTAAATATTATAAAGTGTGTGGAAGTTGCATAAAATCGTTAAAAATTGATTCACATGCATGCATGTGCGTTTGTTTTGTTGGTAAATACGCAAATAAAAAATGGATAAACAAAATGTTCTTACAGAGATTTTTTTTTACTGAAAACGACGAATTCGTTTCAAATGACATTATAGGGCAGGTGTAACAATTGACTGTATCAACATCATGATGACATAACAAAACAGTGCCATCCTGAGTTACTGAGAAACAAGTCAAACAATCAAAGACTACATAGTGAACACCAACAATAGTCATAGAGAAGTATATAATTTCATTACTGATACAGCACATGTCTTACCACAATGACATATTTAGTACTAATCATTGTAACAAACAATATCATAATATAACAACAGAGAAAATATTGACTGGTATACATGTGATAAGATGAAATCCCAGCCTTTAAGACAAAACAATGTATATGAAATTTTTAATAGTACCCAGTACATTTCTGGTACACATACAATGGCTTACAAACTTACATACGTTCTTAAATGGTACAGAGATAGGACACACTCAATGCATCGGCCACATAGCCTCTCAATTATGCAACAACACAGCCACAACTTTCTGTACAGAGCAAATTTGGTAATTCATGCAGCATCCATTTCTTCCATTACAGCAGTCACACAATTCACACAATTTATGAGCCCATTTTTGACACATGATTATACAAACAAGAACATGTTCGATGAAGCCACCAAAACATAACAAGTGCCATGATAAAATACTGACAGATTTAAAACCTAGAGTGATGTTGGAGATCACAGGGGCTGCCTGCACCACACAGTATGCAATGTTCTGCGTATCAAGAATACTACTGGCAATGACATTTTGCAACAGTTGGGTTGAAGCATAATTGTTAAATTATTATGTTTATGTAAAATGTTTATTACAATGTTCCAGTTGGAATATTTGTATGAAGCCCACAAGCAATGCCACTGAACTTGAAGGCTGCCCCCCACCAAGCCAGTGTGCAGCAGGCAACACAACTATTGCACTTTCTCGAGGCACAGTCAGCACAGACCTATAACTTAACACTTAATGTTCCAAGTGCTATACTTGTTTCTGTGTCAAAATGCATCTGATGTGATAGAAACTCTGGCAACTACTTGTGTCTTTCTCCAGATGTAAACCAAAATGAACGTTGCTTTAAAACAAATTTTGGGTTACTAAGGCTTCTATACCAGTTATGACAAAATGAATGCAAATATAAAATGTCTACATTAAATTTAACGAGGGCACCAATATTGACACAAAACTAATGATCAATTTCAGAAAAATAAATTAACTTATTCATGTACAATTTAAAAACTTACTATGATACATAAAAGTAACAAAACAATGTTCAACAATTAATCAAAGTCAGATACCTCCTTCAATTGAGCACAAAAACATGGAAAAACACGGCAGTGGCTTATCAGGCCCGTACCAGCTGTCAACCCTGCCTCCACACTCGCTGTACCACACGGTAACGCGAGCACACACACAAGTCTTTCATGTAACTGGTTATTTACCCCATAGTCCAAGTCAATTACGCTTCAGTTACTGTGTTTCAGTTGAGAAATAATCACAACCTATTTGTCAGCAAACGTGATTTCAATTTGGTACTTCTTGTATATAAAGTTTAACTTTATTCATCATTACAACACAAGGAGCACTTTCTTATGCCAATTGTAAGCATAACTGTCCACAATAAGAAATTCTTTGTTTCACAATTCTAGTTGCTGCCTGTTGACAGTAGCTTTCAATAAAAATCCTGATTCACAGAATCAAACACAGCACAATCAAAAACTTTCAAAACATTAAAATAAACATGTAGTCTACGCACAAATGAAGTTTTTGCTGCACAAAATTTCAATATCTATTAAGTCATAAAAACAACACAAATATTACCAAAAATAAAACAAACAGCTAATCATTACTTAATTCAGTAGTTCTTACTTCGGTAATGCATGCCCGAAGGCATAGTAACTCATGAACACTATATTTACCAATCCCCACACCATGTGAGCCCCTCCCACACTAGGGATCCTGGGGGTGTCTACGGTCCGCCCTGGCTGCTGGGGTTGAGCACATCCCGGAAAGCATTCTCAAAGCACTGCTTGAGCTCTGCGTACGAGACCACCAGGATGTTCTGCTCATCCCTCGACATGAGGCTGATCTTCTCTGGGGAACCCGCATCCAACTTATAGAGAAAGAGTCGGGAACATTATATAAATATCATACCCCATCGAGGGTAATACAACGTATTGTCAACCCGATAATGACGATATATGGTATCAACCTCTATGGGGTGTTTTATTTATTTATTATACAGAACAATCAAGACAAAGAACATATGCAGCATAACTTATTTAATCCTCAACTAAAGTTATTAACTTGTAACATGTCTGCAAGCGCCAGAAGTCAACACATTTTAATACGCTCTCACCGAGTAGTTTATTTTCATACGTAATGCCCTCCCTTGATTTAGGGAAAAACCACTGTTCTAATGTAAGCTCCATGCAAGGGTGACATCATACTGTCACATGGGTCATTAAAGGGACCTGTTCAGTGATTTACGAATTGAAAAGTTTTAAACTTTTTGTTACTGATTTCAAAAATAAAAGAACACTGTATACAAGGCAGCAAAATAACACTACGGACCCAAAAAAATACAGTAAAAACGGTTTCGTTTATAAGTAATCATCAGTTGAAATTGATAAAATTATAAAGCGTTTGTAACGCTAAACGATGGAATAATTTTGAGTGTTTCTGTTGTTTTTGTTGAAACTGTTGACATCACGTGGAACATTTACATAAAATAAATAACTGAGTGGTTAAGGCAATAGACTTTTAACACGAAGGTTCCGGGTTCGAACCAATTTTTTTATTTTCTTTTTTTTTTTCTAAATACTTTTCTTGTTATTATACTCGAGTTTTTAGTTCTAATGCTTACATCAGTCAAGTTAATACCATTCATTGCATACTTAAAAAATACGAAAATCTGTGAACAAGTCCCTTTATAAATTGTTCGGCGATATGTATAAGGAAATTAAACATGGGCTAGTGATGTGAGGTATAAATAACAGAGAATGTATTATCACATGCAATAATTTGTTTTCCGCATAATACACCCAATACGAATATTTTTTTCTTACATATCATTTATATTGGCTAGACTTACCACATATGAATTTACATACATCATGGATTGAAAGTACTCTTCTGCATGAAAAATCATCATCATCTCTGCAGTTGGCATTTTGATTGAAATTTGTGTTGACATTTTTACATTTTTTATTGATTATAATTGGAAATATGTTTTAAGCGCAGCGATGACATTCCGGATGTAGTAATTAGGCTGTAAAAATGTTTGATTCAGAAATGGTAATGAAGTGAGTAAATCTGCAATTTAAGCGATTTGAGCATGTGATAAAACAGATCTGACACTCGTCATTTTATACAAGATTATATTAAACTCGTCCCAGAAATGTGTTAGTAAGCTCGCCATAGGCTCGCTTGCTAACACATTTCCTGAACTTGTTTAAATGACAACTCGAGCCAGATCCAATGTATACACAATATAAGAAACAAACATGTAAAGACTGACATGTACATTGTTAAATAGCCAGCATGCATTTCAACCTCGGGTTACCTTGTTGAGACACATGACGATGTGGGACATGTCCACCCAGGGCGCCCCGTTCTCATCCACCTGATGGAACACGTAGTCTCGGAACAGCTTCAGCATGTACCGGTCTCCCGTCTCCGACCACTGGGGGTCCAAGTTGAATCTGCAGGAACATATAGTATTTGGAAATGATTTTTTCTTAAAACAAAATCTAGACAAATAAAAAATAAAATAAAATAACAAAGCACCACTAATCAACTGCCATGTGTATTCTCATAGTATTAGATTTTTAATATCTGAACCTACTTATCCAATCTAGTTTTGCTGCTGCAAGACAGAGGCATGGATGCAAAGCTGGTCAAGCATAACCAAAATTATAAAGTGGTTGTATTAAAAAGAAAACAGGGGCTGCCAGCACTGCTAGTGAGGTAGATGTACATACTCAGGTCTCTCGTTGATGGTTCCCAGCTTACACAGCAGTCGGAACAGACGGCCGTTCTCCACCTCCTGCAACACCCAGAGATACGTGAAACAGACGCATATATACAGGGTGGCAACTGGTCTCAATGATTTGAATCACTATTGATAACTACAAAGAAACTATAAACTGCCAACCTAGGTTGCAGCTAACAAATATGAATTAGCAGCCACTTTTTTTTGTTTAACCAAAGAGTCAAGTACAAGTATTTTTCTGTGAAAGTTTGAACATATACTTCATTTTCAAATATTTTCAGAAATTTTTATTAGCCAATAAGGAATTTTAGTAGCCGATGGCTATTGTGGATACAGTGCCTTCCCCAGGATTTTTTTCAGGCGCCCCGGTCCTGATAGGGGTGGGTTAGGGAGGGGTATCGCCTCCCTACCTCGAAATTTTGTTGCGGCACGTGTCAAATGACGTTATCTGGGGCGTTTAGCTCTTAAATTTAGAGCTACCATGTATTAAATTGTGTGTAAACGTTAAAACGAAATTAATTAAACGAAACATCATCGTTCAAACGGTATACCTCTAGACTTTTAAAAGCAAAAGCGTTATTGTTGTTGCGAAACTGAAAGTAACATTTTTTTTTCGGATGTTTATGTCCAGTGCGCATCTCATTCGCACAGCGACGTCGGTCAAATCCACAAATCTCGTCGTTCTCAAATTTTTAGGTTACACTCGATCTACTTACTGGGCCTCTTTTTTCGATTGATAATGTTCACATGGGCGTGTGTTTTATGTTTTAACAATGTTTTAATCGTTACAACTGTTGAACGTAGTACTGATTAGATTATTGGTGAATTGTAAAGATCTTGATTAAACATGACACATAACCGTCCGGAAAATTTCCCCGTGCATGTTGCGCCTACACGCGTCAAATGTTAAAGACCTGTATTTAGTAAATCACATGGTCGGTACACGCACGCTTTCCATGCGTGGTTGTCAGCAGACATTTTGCACTCTTTTGTAAAAAACACAGGTTTTACATGGCATACATGTACATAAACAAGACAGCTTGTGTTTACGAAACTACAACAAAAAGTTCCTATTGGCTTACATTATTTTGGTGATTGATTGCGGCTTAGGAATAGCTGTAAATTATTTACATTTTAGGTGAAGTGACACTCGCTGTGATCATTGTACATTGTGACGTAAGAGATTAGCTTTCACAGCAGGAATGGTCGGTCTGCTGCAGTCAACACAGCTCATTAATTGATAAAATACATGCACCCAGGGCGATGTTTACAAGCGCAACACCAATTTTAGGCACCCCGGATATGTTTAAGTTAAAATTTGAGCGCCCTGGTACCAGGGCGCTATAACGGCCTAGGGAAAGGCCCTGGTACCAGGGCGCTATAACGGCCTGGGGAAGGCCATGGGATACTGTGAGTGCTGACATAGCTGCTAACATGAGGACAGACTTTTGAAAAATTAAAACAAGGACAAAACAAGTTATGTCACTACCAGGTGACATATGCTGCCAAATGCACTGTCAGTTAATGTGACTTTTAAGACCCAAATGAACCTTTGTAAATAAAAGTGAATGAAACCTGTCAACTTAATTATTTCAGTTTTCTGGGGCATAAAAAGGGACATTAATCTGTCAAAAAACAAAACAGAGTTATGGGGCTTGCGTTCCCAGGGAGAGACATTGAGAGTAAAGACGTATTTTAAGTTTCAAGTAAATATCTTTGATTGTATTGAAGATATTGGACATGATAAAAAACTTTAACCTTGGCCGGACGGACAGACGGACAGTGGGATGATTTTAATATGCCCTCCTTTGAGGGCATAAAAATAGCACAGACCTTGGCTAGTTCTGTTTCGAGTACATCACTGCGCAGTTGTGCAGAGTCCAGCTGAGTGTAGAAGCGTGCACCAATCATTGGCATGATGTCATTGATGCTGCGGGGACGATTCTGGTTGCCCAACAAGTAACTGAAACACACAGCACATCAGCATCAACAGCCTGGCAGTACCGTGAACCAACCACACAGAGTGATATAAGTGTGTGCAGTTTAGTCTTAGACACGGACTATCATAACGATTTATTAAATGATTGCGAGAAATGATAATTTCACCGCTAGTGCCAGCAAATTGTGAGGATCTTTTCTACATTCGTTTTTAAAAGTACCCAGATTATACAGTCACAAAATACAACTAACATGCTTTCTTGTTAATGCAATAAATATAACATGTTTTGAAAATAATATTTGCTTCGTGTTTGATTGAATGGAATATTTCTAATTGCATAACTTTATTAAAATACATTTCTACAGGATACATGGAAATCATTTCCAGATTTCTTATGACTACATTATACCAAAGATATTAGGCAGTATTCCCATAACAAGTTACATACAGAATGAGATTTTTGAGATCGGCCGAGTAGTTCCTGGCCACGAGTTCCATGGAGGACTGCATGTTGTCACGCTGTATGGCCATCACGCTGTTACAGGCCAGGGCCAGCACCACCTTGCCGAGGGAGATCAGATCTTCTTGCTGCAACACACAGTAACGATAGTAGAAATATGGCGCGTCGTGAGAAAACCATTCTAAATGCATGTGCGTAAAGTGTCATCCCGGATTAGCCTGTGCAGTCCACACAGGCTCATCCAGGACGGCACTTTCCACTTTAATGGTATTTTCTGCTTCAAGAAAGTCTCTTCTAAATATCAATCTTCTGTAGGCGGAAAGTGCCGTCCCGGATTAGACTGTGCGGACTGCACAGGCTAATCCGGGACGACACTTTACGCACATGCATTAAGTCCGGTTTTCCAACCACAAACCTCAAATATACCTGTCAGCATCACAATCATCAGAACTGGAAATTAATAAATAGTTCTTCTGCTAAAGGTGGTTTACAATGAACTCACTAGTTTTGATGTAGTGCGTCTGACAAGACAGTACCCACGTCATAGTGCTGAAAAAGCTGCAGACTTTTAACTTTTCTGTTTCAATCAATGTCTTAAAAACTAAAACAAAACATATTATAAATTGGATTACTGCATCATTTCAGCTATAAGTTCATTTCTGATGGAAAACCCACCATCCTCTTCCAACCACACACATACACGTCAACCAAATGACCCCATTTGAAGCACCTTCCTAGAAAGTTACCGGTATATAATATTTAAACATTTTTGAGTCAGCTGCTGCTTACCTGATAGTGTGGAGTGAGAGTCATTGGGGTGGCCTGGTTGTTGTCGAATGTCAACACATCAAAGATTCCACAGCAGTTCAGTCGCAATCTACCAGGCAAAAAGGTTTTATTAACTGATTCTTGTCAAAACATTTCCACATTATCATCACCTGATTTTTATGTTAAACACATTGACGGCTTGTTAAAGTAAATACCCTTTTTATATCAGTCACAATTTTAAAACAAGTCTCAGAATAACAGCCTTCATTATAGAATGTATTAAAATAATAACAAACGCATAATTTCCTGACATTTTCACAACCAAAGTAACTCTACCACTTATTCAGTGTACCAAGGTGCACATACCTGGACTTGCCGTAGATGAGGATCTTGGAGGGGTCCAGGGTCCTGCAGGAGAGGCCTGCGGCGTGTATAGCGCGCAGGGCGGAGGAGAGCTGCACCACGTACGACCAGATCAGGCTCTCGGGTAACAGACCCGCATGCTGCCTGGGACCAGACGAGCCTGAAGCCAGACCACAGCACAATCAACACTGGCAACATGGGGCCGCACAAACTCCATCACAACAGGCCCATAACAAGTAGACTTTAGATCAGCTCATAGTACTTCTAGGTGATGTTAAGGAAGTAAGGGCTGTTCCAGGATATCCCCTCTATCACCCCCCACCCACCAATTTTAATACATCGGCGTTCCACCCCCTCATCACCTTTTTGCCTGGAACAGCCCTAAGTTAGCTATACCATTTTAAATGGATTGTGTAGAAACTACAGAGCTACCCAGTGGTTGACAATTTTCTTGAGCTTATTTTGTAGTTAAATTCTTAACCAAACAGATTTTTCATTTGCCAAATATAAAATTTGGCAAACAAGAGTGCGAGCCCTGAACTACAGAAAACTTCAATTCTTTAGTTATGACAGGTGAATCAGATGTGCTTATGCCAGAGCAACAGATAAGGCGTATTTGCGTAAATACCCCAATTCTGAAACACCATTTACTCAAATAAAAAACTTAATGAGTGACAAAACTCAATTTATATTCTAAATACTTAAAAACACCAAGCAGATTGCATACAGATTGGTCACTGTTTAACAGATAGTATAGTGAAAATATGAGTGTTATAATGCAAGCTATGACCTGTAGCATTTTGATTGCATCATTCTTGCATGGTTGTAAAATGGTAGGTTTTTGTCTGTTTTTGTCAAATTTGGGCGTAACCATTTTACTCGATTTGGATATTTTCCAACAATCATTGTTCATGGTATAACATAATTTCAAGTACTCAATTAAATCACTCAGAACTCAATTATTTGTAAAATGATGGGGTAATACTAATTTCTGGCAAAATCCTTATCTGTTGCTCTGCTTATGCTATCATGTTGAACACTGTATTACTTACCCTTTCCTTTAGAACTGAAGGGCCAGACAGAGGAGTTCATATTGAAGTACCCAATAGAAGAGTCAGTATTTGGTCAACACTAAATGCTGTATTACTCACCCTTTCCTTTAGAACTGAAGGTCCAGACAGAGGTCTCCATATTGAAGTACCAGATAAAAGAGTCAGTACTAATTCAATACTGAATGCTGCATTACTCACCCTTTCCTTTTTTTTAGAACTGAAGGGCCAGACAGAGGAGTCCATATTGAAGTACCTGATAGAAGAGTCAGTACTGATTCAATACTGAATACTGTATTACTCACCCTTTCCGTTAGAACTGAAGGGCCAGTCAGAGGAGTCCATATTGAAGTACCTGATAGAAGTGTCAGTACTGATTCAATACTGAATACTGTATTACTCACCCTTTCCTTTAGAACTGAACAGCCGGACAGTGGAGTCCACATTGAAGTACCCGATAGAAGAGTCAGTTCTGATTCAATACTGAATGCTGTATTACTCACCCTTTCCTTTAGAACTGAAGGGCCATAAAGAGGAGTCCATATTGAAGTACCTGATAGAAGAGTCAGTAGTGATTCAACACTGAATGCTGTATAACTTACCCTTTCCTTTAGAACTGAAGGGCCAGTCAGAGGAGTCCATATTGAAGTAACTGATAGAAGTGTCAGTACTGATTCAATACTGAATGCTGTATTACTCACCCTTTCCTTTAGAACTGAACGGCCACACAGGAGTCCATATTGAAGTACCTGATAGAAGTGTCAGTACTGACTCAATACTGAATGCTGTATTACTTACCCTTTCCTTTAGAACTGAATGGCCGGACAGAGGGCTCCATATTGAATGGGTTGTGAAGGCCGTTCATCTGCTGATGCTTAGACAATAATGTTTCCGCCATCGGGAAGTAGTCATACACAAACACAATCGCTTAAAAACAAGAATGGCAATCCAAATAGAGCAACAAGTAGAACAATACTGTTTAGCCAGTAAACAGTTTTTGTTTGGATTTTTTGCTGTTTTTAATAGTATTTCAGTCAATTCACGGCGGTCAGTTAACCTACTCACACTTTTCCTGGGCAAACTTAGCCAATCTAAGCTGTTTACCAGTACTAAGTGCACATACCTATGCCAGTAACTGACAACTGCCCTACTTGACTCAGAGGTAGGGGGACAATGGCCGTAGAAACAATTTCATGACCAATCCCCACACAAGTTATGTGGGCGGGCTTGGGTTCGAACTCACAATCCCCGGATTGACAGTCCAGCGCTCTACCAACTGAGCTAGCCGGGTCGGCCACTAAACAGAATCATGTAGAAATACATTCATACATAGACAAAAACAATAGTAAAGAACAGTAGATAGGATGGGGGTAATCAAATACAGTAATTGTAATCCCTTGTAATTTATAACAACTGACAGTAGTATATGTAAAACTGATAACAATAAAATATTTTATGCTATTGTAGATATTCCGGAAGACACTATTTTTACAGCCCAATTCAGTCACTTATGTGATAACTTTTTTTCACACAAAATCTAATATGGTATTAAAGGATAAAAAGGTCTTGAAAACAATTGATGTATTATACTTTTTAATTTGCAAAATTATATTTTTCACCGTCCAACGTACAATGGTCACTAAATGCCTTGGTGGTGAAGACCTCTCTCAGCTGTACGATGTTTGGGTGATACATCTTCTTCCACATGTCCACTATCGTCATGCACTTGGTGTGCACCAGTCGGAAACCTGCAGACATAAGGAAATGTAGTCAACGAAGGAATTAAAGCGCTGAAGGTATGAGACGACAACAGGAGGTCAGGACCATGACAGACCTGTCCAGATCAGCAGCGTTTGATCATTAACGAGGGAATGAGATATAAGAAAGATCTACAACTGGGAATGATTGACATTTATTACTAAATAGACCAAGAGTTGCTTTAAATGACATATCGAGGGCTTAACGGAAAACTGTTGTAACACACTTTTTTTTCCAAAAATCACTTTTTTTGCATTTTTTGTCATATCTTCTACTTATACATCTGACATAAACATATTGTGACCATAATCCTAATTAAAACCCCTTAAACCCCTTAGTGCAAAAGTGTTGGTAACTCAAATGTCCCATTTCAGAAAATGGAAAACTGTCGTAACTTGAGTTACAGACAGTTTTCCATTAAGTTTGTCCCTACATGAAAGTTAATTCTAAATGGAAAACCGTACTCAAAATGAGTGATGTACTACATGAACTTTGTTTTTCTCATGATGTCATAAATATGATGACGTCATTAAACTTAATCAATTCATTTTTTACATGAAAACCAAAACAATCTTAGTCAAAAATGAAACCTACAATCATTTTGATTCATTAAAGAACATGGCAGCCAATGGGTGGGGCTCACAGTTTTCCTTAAATATGGCTTTATCGACTTTAAATATTAAATTAACTTTGAAAATCTTCTTACACTTCAAATCTTGTAACCACTTACATCGGTTTTTTAAATAATTTCACAGAGATGTTCCTAGGGTGACCCTTTACCAAATTCCTTAAAATCATTTTGATTTTTTTTAAACACAGTCACCAAGGGTGGGGCAGTTTTCTTGTATATGTTTTTATTGAAACGTTTGAAAATCTAATTATCTGAAACCACTTGGGGGATTTTAAAATCAATTCACAGAAATGTTCCTTGGGTGACCCTCTACCAAATTCTTGGAAATCATTTGATATGTTAAAAACACCTGGGGGCGGAGCAGGTTTTTTTAATGATTGTATTACAAACTTTGAAAATCTTCTTTTATACCACTAACCAAATTTTTAAAATAATTTCATAGAGATGTTCACAGGCTGACCATCTACCATATTGCTCTAATCATTTTGATTAGTTAAAAAACAATGTCCCCAGTGGGCAGGGAAGTTTTCCTTATATAGCATTTTTGAACACTTTGAACATCTTCCCTGCAACCACTTTTAAGAATTTGATATTTCACAGAATTTTCCTTGCATGACTTCACCAATTTCCTTCAAATAATTTCAACTTGTTAAAAAACATTCCCGCCAGTGGGCATGACAGTTATCCTCATTTGGCTATTTTAACTAGGCCAAGCTATAAGAACTTTGAAAAATCTTTTTGTTTGAATCCACTGGTGGGATTTGAAATAATTTTGCATAAATGCATCCTTTATTCCTGAATTTGTTTAATCATAAAAAAAAATCACCAAAAAGCATGGTTTCTAGAGGACAGGGCAATTTTTTCTTACATGTCTCTGTTAAAAACGTTGAAAATCTTCTTGTCTGACACCACCTGATGGATTTGGAAATAGATTTCAGGGATAGCAATTTTATTTGTCTTTATTGCTCAGGTTGTCCCACAGCATGAATGGACAAGTGAAAATTTGACAGATTTTAAAACAGTAAAAACTGTGAAAACGCCATCGGGACCTGGTCAATCATTTCACTTGTTTTTGCTCTCTGTTGTTACTCTAATAGACAATAATCTGCTTAACACCTCAAGGGTGTAGCCAAGTGACACCAGACTGGACATAGCCGTTTGGTTTATTTAGCTTTCTTAATGTTTATTCTAATCAATTCTTTATTAAAAACAATGCAATTAGTTACCGTTTTCGCAGTGTTCAGTTTATACATGTGTTTTGATGAATAGAATAAGGACGAAAAATTGGAACTGAAACAATTGTCCAGTTAAGACAGGGAATTGGTTTTCAGTGGGGTCAGTTTAGACAGGCTTCATAATATATAATTATTCTACAGACAAGTTGCAAACGACTTTTTAAAAATCAGACAAGAAAGGCAATATCAGCCATATATTATATATTCGCTACCCCTGACTTTACAGAAATGTTCCTTGGGTGACACTCTACCGGCATCCGGGCGAAAGCCCTCCCGAACAAAAGCCCACTTATTGTTTTCACACCCCAAGCATTAGCCCACTCGATGAAATTAATGACTCAAGTATTTGGAATTACGTGCAACGTTCTAATTATCGTATTTTACTGCCGTTAATGAATGCACTAAGTTTGTGTTACATTGTTACAATTAGGTTAATTATATTCTTTAACTATAATTATCATCCACACTTAGTCTGATATTATAATAATGATTGTCTGGGGTGTAATTTCAATGAGCTTGTACTTTCTGGGTCATCAAAATTACGAGCAGGCTAATGTCCTGGTTGTAAAAAAAAGTGGGGGATTTTTTTTTCTGGGAGGGCATATTAACAAGTATTCCTCCTTTGACTAAATTGAAAATGTGGAAATTGTCAGAAACCACTGTTTTAATCTCTAAATAATTTCAAAGAAACGTTCATTAAGTGATGAAAATATTTGGACTTGTTAAAAGACATTGTCACTTCAAACTTGTACTTAAACCTGTACAATCCACTATGATTCCTTAAACTCAGGTTAGCGGCTTGGAGCCATCTTGGCCCTCTTGTTCCAGAGTAAGGCTGAGATAAGACTACAGTAATTTCGTTGACACCAGGGCCAGATCCCATCACTATCATACCAATAAAAACTGTTGCTTCTTGTAACTAACATGCCTGTTTTATTATTAACATTGTAATTGTTATTATGTCAAACTTTGTACACCTTTATAAACTCCGTATTGTGTTTTATGATACTAAGGACAATGTGTTTCTTATACCGTTACTTGAATTGTCTGCTGTTTTCTCTATTTTGTAGGTCATAATTACTAAAAGATAATTAGAATTAGAATTTGTAAGCAAGTGTTAACTAATTTTTAACAAACAGTGTCCCATTTGTTAGTTATGATAAAAAATAATAAATGGAAAGTTATAATTTGTTTACTTACGACAGTTTTTCATTAATTTTTATACTAGAGTTTGAACAGATTTCAGCGGAAAACTGTTGTAAGTTAAAAACCTTTAAATGTTGTGCTTAATATTACTTTTTTGCAGACTGTAACATTTTAATAAGTAAAATAATACAATTTTATCACTTATTGGTTAATCAAAGTTTATAAAGCAGAATTAATTAAGTAAAATAACAGTTTTTTCCTTCTACTGTAAAATTTTTAAAAAGTGAGTTACGACAGTTTTCCTTTCAGCCCTCGATATGGACAACAAAAACCCAAGGTGTCAACAAGTAATCTGATAGACAAACACTCCAGGAACATTTTGCCTGGTTTTTGTTAATCCACCAAGCAGTTGTAGGAAAGTTCTTACATACCCAACAAAGAAAGAAGCAAATTGCTGAAGCTGCACAGCCAAAGGGGCTCCCACTGGCCAAAACTACTTAAAGCGAACAATACTAGCTTGCTGCAACCTTCAATATGCTTTCATGTTAAACATTTGCAACCAAGAAAGTTTATTTCTGAGTTGACCGATCAATGAGATTTGATTACTAGCATTTAGCCATTCAGAAAGCCAGAACTTTATTGTTTTATAGAGATGTCTTGTAAAAACATGTTTATTCTGTAAATAGAATTGTCACATGAGTGACGGATATAGCCCCAAATATGGTCTTGTCACAAAACTATGGCATCCATCCGAAAGAAATGGACACAATGAGAATGATTTCATTTGTGAATGTTTAACAGTGTAGTTGGAAAAATTTAATTTCAATAGGAACCATAACTCTGTCAACATTTAGTGGTTTGTAACCAAAGTCAAATCTGACATGTATTTTATGGTGTTACACTATTTATTATTTGAATATGTCAAGCCATTCTTGAGTTATTATCCAAAAACCATGTTTTTAGGGAATTTAAGTCGAAAAGGGGCCATAACTCTGTCAAAATTTAGTGGTTTGTAACCAAAGTCGAACTTGACCTGTGTTCTATGATGTTACACATATGTACCAAAAATTATTCGAGTATGTCAACCATTTTCATTGACCTGAGAAGGCATGTTGGAGATTGACCTGAGAAGGCATGCAAGTCCAACTGCAATCCGTCAATTACTCTATACTGAGACAAACTACCAGTACACCCACTGACTCACCATGAATTCTCCTCAGACAATATGTCTGCCCATCTTTGGTATTGAGTGCCTTGTAGCAGGTGGTGGGATACCCAAACGTCTTGGACTTGTGGTGTGGGTTGTCCGGGGTGGCCTCCAGAGGGAACAGGTTCCTGTATGTGTCCACCTCAGCAGGGATGTCTGATGTTACAAGTTTCAAATAAATTCATGTGGTCTCAATATTGGGTAACTAATCTAGTAAACACAAGTCAGCAACACTGTTAAGGTTAGAGTGTAAAAATGAATTACCAGGTAATATAGACAGATCTTTCTATATGAAATATTTTAAGAGTAACTAAAAACATTTATAACTGCCAAAACATAAAAGGTAAAGGTAAAGGTTCGGTTTATAGTCTGCTATCGATATAAATGTACATCTTCAGCCGAATTTGTCAATTACCCCCCGATCACTGGGTCATAAGTCGTCCGTTTACACTTGGCGCAGTATGCAGCCATGGCACATTGGCTTATTTTCCCCACAGGTACCCATTTCTACACCTGGGTGGAGAGGAGCAAGTGTGGGATGAATTTTGTGTTCAGAAAAATTCCAGTGGTCTGGGCGGAATTCTGCTCCCACATATATCGCAGACAAGCTTTCACTGCATTTTGCTGTTTCGTTTTTACAGAAAGGGACCAGGACAAGATGGCAAGCACATCAGATGTGTTCTAGTCAGTATTTAAGAGACCGTCAAATTGAGCTGGGGATGTTCTTGGCGCAACTACTACTTACACAGTGACTCTTATAGACTATCCCAAGCTAGGGGCCTGCGGGATGATGCTCGAACAACTGCTACAAAGTGACAGTAACCAGGGCTTTTTTCCTTCTATAGTAGGGGCTGTTGAAAGGCGTCATCCCCTCAGAAAAATTCTTTTCAATCATGCACCTTCCCCTAAAACTGATCTTACCCCAGGATTGTTAGTTCCCCTGCTATGAAAATCTTTGCCCAAAATACAAAAACAAAACAATGCAAATTTTCCCCAAAATGACGGCAAAGGGCCCCATCCCCAAGAGGTGAAAAAAAGCCCTGGTTACTGACTGTCCAGCACAAGCTAAGAGGCCGCTACATACCGATGTTCTGTCCAAGGTCGATCTGTGCCATGGTGATAGCGCTCCTGTTCAACACGTCCATCTTCAGCTCATCTGGCATGAAGAAGCTGGGCATGTTGGACTTGACCTTCATGTGAGACACGTGGGGCGGGGGGCCCTGGTACATCGTGAAGTTGGGCAGTTGCTGGATACAAACAGACATACATACCTCAACATGGAATTAACAAATGCACATATAGCATACAGTGTAGATGAGTACTTTTTAAGTTCATTATACATAGAATTATTGTTTTTTAGATTGAACAAAAAAATGTAGTTTTTTTTTTACAAAGGCAACTTAATCATTTTAATAATACTGGCTTAAATTTGATATCTGATATAAAGCTGTCATGAATGAAGAATGCATACTCTGTACACAACATGACTATCACTGAGGACAGTAAATCATACAATTCCCTCTCTCTGGGGCGTGAAGTCTTCTGCATTGTAGAAGTAGGTTGTTCCTCCAACATTCTCCTGTATGGTGCTGCCAGGGGGCAGCTTGGTGCGAAGTGGGGCCACGGGAGAGCCCGTACGACGCATCATCAGGGGCGAGTTGGTGGGTGACAGGCGTGGGCTGTGATTGGGACTCGAACTAGCAGTGATGTTCAAACCTGACAATGTAGTCAATTGGAACAAAATCAGGAAACATCTTACATTTGATATTATATAAATACTGACTTCCTTGAGGTTGACAGTGCATCTTGTAAACCTGAGGCAACAGCCTCGGTCGACAGTGTTTGTCGAGGGTTGATGAGACGCACTGACACCCTCAGGGAAGTCAATCTTTATTTTATTATACCGAACAATCCTGTATCATTTGCATACAGGGCAACATAAGGGTAGCGGGCGACATTGCCGGGCAACATATCAATTTGTTGCCCGCTGCAGATTATATGAATTATATAGAGAAATAATCAAGTGAATATATATATATACGTAAATGAAATATCAATAGTCCAGATTGAGAAATTTATATCATGAAAAGTACAAACACGTTACATGGGATCATAAATATATATATCAGGGCATTATACTATATATCATAACGTCAAAATGTCATAGAGAATAGAGATAACGTCATTTCAATTATGACTTCATAACGTCAACAATTATTATAAAAATTTTAATTGTGGTTTAAATACATGAATAAAATATTGCTCTTTCACTAACCTAGCTGAAACACTGTCCGAAAATGTTATAATATATATAATAGTTTAAAAAATATATATTCAGTACGTAATGCATGGTCGTTATTAAACATGTCCTACACATCAATGCTAATTCAACGGCTTATTTTCAGAGCTATACAAGACCATTAATCATAGGTCAGCACACTGTTTCTGTGTTGCATTTGCATTATCATGTAGTTTCCAGAGCAGTTCAAGCTGTTATTTCAAATTTTAGTCTGCTAACTTTTACATTTAACTAAAACCACATTAACCTTTCTCTTTCAGTTGAGCTTAAACTGCTGAATGACTGCAATAATTCTATAACTTAAACATAACAAAGAATTTTCTCCAAATATCTTCTGATTTCCAAATATCATTTACTGAATAATTTCATTTCCAAATTCTGTGAAGAAAAACATTCTAGATGCATTGAATCACAGTTCATTCCGAGCCGACGTACCAACTAGATGGCCGCTGGCGGTTGTGTTGACAGGCATGGTGCCGGGAGGGGGTGGGGCGGCAGCATTGAAGTTGGAGAAGTTGGGGGAACTGGTGCTGTGGGAAAGCCCGCCTGGCATCTTGGGGATGAAATCTGACACCATCGGGTTGCCTCCCTGCAAAAGTCCAATATAATGGAAAAGTTTGTTAAACCAATTTACCACTAGGTACAAACTGTATCAAAAACTGACAGTTAGATATTCTTAATAATATCTATTTTAGCACATGATGTCATGACATTAGAAATCAATTCATAAATGAATATACCAATAAATTGCTGTTTAATTCAAAACTGTAATAATTTTGAAATTATTTATAACCCTTCCGAAAATCAAGAAATGCTAAGGGCAGTTCCAGAATCAACTGGTTGGGAGGGGGGAAAGGCACTTTTTTTTAAAACCCCACCACCCATATTGATGAATAAAGTATCAAACCCACCACCCATACTGTGGAATCATTTGAATATGCGGGGTACAAATTTTGCGCAAATGTGATCGCGGACATATTTGCGCAGTCTTAAATTTGTGCAAACACAATTTTGAAAACAAGTCATTTGTGTGTTTTACAAACAAATACAGATCATTTGATCGGTGTAACACCAGACTCTGCAGAACGCTTGTAGAGGGTCCTATTATGACAGCGCGTTTATTGCAATAAACATGTGTATCGGTACTGGATTAGGCTTTTATTAATTAATAACAGGGTTCCAACTCTGGACAATAGGGGTCTCAGTATAATATGAGACCACAGATAATTTATATCATGACGTGTCGGACTGTCACCTTTTTGTTAACTGAATGCCGACTTAAATATAGCGTTCCACTAAATATAGCGGGGGTATTCACTGTTTACTCAATATGTGAAATTGTGAAAACATACCGTCATCTTGTGCACATTACCTGTTATTTACCAAACTTAATTTTTAATAGCAATCAATGCGTTATTTCTTCAAACAGATCATACTTATACATGTTATTACCCGATATTTAAATCAGGAAAATTATTGATAAAAAACATTCACATCACGACATTCACATATCTATCTGTATATATTTACGAACAACTGCCTATGTACATTATGAACAAATTGGTTATCTCTGGAGGTGTTTTTAAATTATTAAATCGGTAAATATTCACAGTGTATTGGAAAAATTTAATTTTAATAGGAGCCATAACTCTGTTAACATTTAGTGGTTTGCAACCAAAGTTGAACTTGATCTGTATTTTATGATGTTACACCTATGTACCAAAAATAATTTAAATATGTAAAGCCTTTCATGAGTTATTGTCCATGTTTTTCGAAATTTAAGTCAAAAAGGGGCCATAACTGTGTCAAAATTTAGTGGTTTGTAACCAAAGTCGAACTCGACCTGTATTTTATGATGTTACACATGTGTAGCAATAATTATTTAAATATGTCAAGCCATTGTTGAGTTATTGTCAGGAAACCATGTTTTTAGGAATTTAAGTCAAATAAAGGGCCATAACTCTGTCAAAATTTAGTGGTTTGTAACCAAAGTAGAACTTGACCCGTATTTTATGATGCTACACATGTATACCATGAATTATATGAACATGTCAAGCCATTTTTGAGTTATCGTCCGGAAATCATGTTTTTAGGGAATTTTAAGGCGAAAAGGGGCCATAACTCTGTCAAAATTTAGTGGTTTGTAACCAACAACGAACTTGACCTGTATTCTATGATGTTACACGTGTGTACCAAAAATTATTTGAATATGTCAAGCCTTTCTTGAGTTATCATCCGGAAACCAAAAACCAACAGACCGACAAGCTCACTCCTATATACCCCCTCTAACCATGTTTGTGGGGCTATAATAATTGTATTTCTGGTTTATTTTTTTATTTTTTATGCATAATATATACTTTTCATTTACCTTGTATAATCACACTTTAATAAATAAAATGTACTAAGCAATTACATAACTTAAAAGTTTGCATTCTATATTAACAAAACATAATAAATGGTTTATTTAATATATTGTAATACAACATACATTCATATGCTTGTGTGCTGTAATTAATTGATATGGGTCTAAGAAACCCCCGTAATTAATTAATATGAGTCTAGGAAACCCTGATTACAAAATATTGTTTAAATTTTGGTGAATGGGACAACCACCCATAATAATGACTGCTGTGCAAACCCCGCCATGCATAACAGTGAATTATATGTTGACCCCACCACCCATAAATAAACAAGAGGGCCATGATGGCCCAAAGCGCTTATCTGAAAACTGGTACAGATGAAGACCATACTGTTGACAGTTTTAAAAATTAAGGTATCTGAACAATACGCAGAGGGGGATTAAATCAATTTTGATTTAAAACATCGGTTAGTGCAATGGGCTAACTAAAGCATGTGTTGGGTAGTGGATGTGCGTTTTTTTGCTAATGGTTCTCAAATCATTTTTCTCAATATTCTTACCTGACCCTTTTTCATTTAGTCATTGACAATTCTGGAAAATGCAGAAACAGTAGATTTTGATGTCTTTTTCGCAAACAGTTTTGGAGAACTAGTTGCAATGCGATAATTGCGATGGCTGTGCTAAAAGGTAAAGTTTTGATTTTTCTTTGATAATTTTCTGTCCAATGATGATAAATGATGTCAATACAGGCTCTGAAGACAGCAAAGTTGCATGCACAAATAACTGCATGCAAGTCTTGCAACTGTTGGAAATCTAATTTTATCAATCAATTTTTATGGTCATGCGCAAACTGTGTAAGTTTGGTCAACATTGAATCAAAAATCGTGTGTGCAAGCCAATCGTTGATTACTTGTTGATGTGTTTTTCCAAACACAAGGGGCAATAACTCTGGTTTTTCTGGCCCCATCATAGTTATATTTGAATTCACCTGTAGTCTTACGTTCATAGACTGTACGCGATTTTTGAAGATTGGATTAAAAATTAAGTCTGTATCCTGAATAATGTCCATTTTTGCATATTTTTTTCACAAACAAAGGGCAATAACTATGGTGCTTCTGGTCCGATCATGCTTATATTTGACTTCAACTGTAATCTCATGATAATAGACAAACTGTGCAAGACCGGTGAAGATTGGATGAAAAATGAAGTCTCTATCTTGAATAATGTCCATTTTTGTACATTTTTTAATAAACAAAGGGCAATAACTTTGGTGTCTGAAACACGATCTGGCCCATTTTTGGCATCTACTGAGGTCTGATGGTCGTACACAAACTGTGAAAGTTGGGTTAAGATTGGATGGAAAATAAAGTCTATTCATTGGTTTTTGCACTTTTTTTGCATGAAAAAGGGGCAATTACTCTGGTGTTACTGGTGTGATCTGACCCAATAACAATCCAATCAGAGATTTTATGGTCATACATAAACTGTGCAAGTTAGGTCAAGATTGAATAAAAAATGTAGTCTTTATCGAGATTACGGTCCAAATTGTTGATGGCATACAGACGCCGGAGAGGTCCCCTATACCAATAGCTCATCGAGCACTTCGTGCTCAGGTGAGCTTAAAATTCAGGTGCCTTCCCCTCCCCCACCTAGTTAATAATGGAACTGCCCTAAATAACAACATGTTAACAAACCTTTGAAGAGTTTGGAACTGAGAGATTCAATGCTGAAAAGTCATTGGTGAGGCTGTTGTCATAGCTGTTGTTCAGGTACTGTTTGATGTTTGGGGGCAGCTGTCCATTCATCATGCTGGAGATGGGGCCATTCTGTGGAGGGGGGTGACTCGTCTGGAAAATGGGGCACAGATCTTGGAATAGTATGGTAACACGCATCATTGCACTTTGTAGCAAGGAGTCATTAATAGAACATTTAACTGGAAGAATCTTTTCATAAACAATGCTGAGCTCAAGTTATTGTTTGTTTGGAATGTTTCGCCGTTTTTAACAGTATTTCAGTCATATCACGACGGTCAGTTACCCTACTAATACTTTTTCTGGGCAAGCTTAGCCGATCTAAGCCGTTTACCAGTACTAAGTGCACATACTTATGCCAGTAACTGACAACTGCCCTACTTGAATCAGAGGTAGTTTGAGAATTGCCGTCGAAATAATTTCATAACCAATCCCCACACAAGTTATGTGACCCGGCTGGGGTTCGAACTCACGATCTCCAGATTGACAGTCCAGCGCTCTACCAACTGAGCTAGCCGGGCCCTCTGAGCTCAAGAAACATCACAATGTGCTCTTTCCTGTAAACAAGGTTATACAAATCTGCAGAATGATACCAAAGTAACACGACTGGGCAGTCCTGCAGATTAAATTGAGGCGCGTCTTGGGAAAACCGGAAAAATGCAATTGCGTAAAGTGTCGTCCCGGATTAGCCTGTGCAGTCCGCACAGGCTAATCTGGGATGGCACTTTCCGCCTACAGTGGATTAATGTTTAGAAGAGACTTCCTTGACTGCACAGGCTGATCCGGTACGACACTTTACGCACATGCATTAAGACCGGTTTTCCCTCGACACGCCTCAATTCAAGTTCAACATTTTAAATTTAAATATCACTGGTGTGCGCAATTTTATCTGATAATCAACTTAATTTTGAAAGTAATTGCAGACAAATCAACACCAATTTAAAGTGTTCCTATAAAATCTGAGAACTCGCTACCTGGTGCTGAGACAGGGGGGTGCTCTGAGAGATGGGGGCCTTGTTAGGGGTCATAGAGCTGACACTGAAGGGGCTGGACAGTGGCGGGGGCTGATTTATGCTGCTGTTGGACATGGGGCTGTGGGAGACCAGTGCTCCATTGCCAGACATAACTACACTGCCTCGTGGCTGTCGAGAGATAGGTCCAGGGCGCTGAAACACATCATCATACAATTACTGCAAAGTAGGCTTCATTTTCATTTAAAGGAGAAAGTCTATAACACTACACCTATGTTGTACAAAATTTTCAGAAGGCAAGCAGTTATTTTTAGTGTATCACTCACTGCAATAAAGTTGAATCTTTCACGTTACAGTGGTGCAGAGAATTAACAATTTTCTACTTCTGTCGCAACCAAAATATGTAATTAAATGATAATAATTGAACATACATTTCTATTTTGTACATTTTTAACAAAGTCTTCGTGTTGACGTTTATACTTTAAATAGCACTCAAATAATGGATAAAGTCCCAGTGCAAACATTTTTTTTCTACAGTACACTTACTGAAAATGGCTGAAATTCAGACTGAGGTGTTACTGATGTTTCTGCTCCTGAAAATGTGGCATTGAAAAACTGATCTCCATTGGCTGTCGTCCCTTCTTGAACTGGCATTCCTATAAAAAATAAAATTACAATGGTAACGTTTTCTGCAGCAATACTTGGAAATTGTGTTGCAAACGTACTGCGTAGTTAAATATACATTACCCAAAAGCTCTTCTGCTAAGTGAAAGATAAACATAACAAACCTTGACAAACATCATTATTGGGGTAAATACATTACTTACCAAATCATGTACACTTATGTTTGCATTTTTAGGACATAATTGAATTAATTTTTATTGTATAATTGATCAAATGTGACAAATTTTATTTAGACATAAATGAGACAAAGACTTTAATAGCGGCAATATTTGAATAACTGCGTTATGAATCAGGGTCCGTCTCCCTAAAAACTCTTCGCCCTGGCCCTTTTGTTCCATTCGTTCCTATAATCCTGTTGCCCTGAGTCCATTCGCCCTATTTTTATGTTTATGAAAGGGTATGTGTGGAAATGTATTAATGCATCGAAGTAATTTGATCGTGTTGATAAAATAAAATAATTCCTATTAATGTAACACTACATGGGGACGTCATGTGATATGAAAGAGGTCAAAACAATAGAATAGAGTATCACATTAATGCATCAATTTGTTAATTATATATTGTACTGTGAAATCATTTAAATTTGCGGGTACATATTTTGCGCACTTGCAATTGCGGACATATTCGTGCTGTCTTAAATTCACGCAAATTCAATTTTGAAAAAAACAAAACAACTTCAGTTGTGTTGAGTTGTGTCGTACAAAATATGTGTCAATTATTCTATGAAACACCCAAATTGAGCAGAACTCCAGTGAAGGGTCCTATTGTTACAGCTCGTTTGTTGCAATAAACGTGTGTACCAGTACTGGAATAGGCTCTTCATTGATAACAGTGGTCCACTTATAAGAATAGGCGCCGCATATTTAGGCGAGACACATCGTGTCAAACTGACACCTTGTTGTTAATTAAATGCTGACTGAAATAAAAAAATCCACATGACAGAAGCGCAAATTCTTTACTCAAAATGTCCAGACAACGTGAAAACTGTCAGACACTCAGACATGTCTGACAAAAATCATGCGTGTCTGACAAAAACACCTCATTCATATTTCATGTTAGTTTGATTTATTAAAGGGGATATGTACGATTTCAATATCAACATTTTATTGTCTCATAATTTGAACAACACAAATGACAGGACGAACATAATTGAGGAAAGTTAAAATAACAAGAAATAAATAGATGTTTGTACCATATTTCATATGTTGATTTTTTAAATGAACTTCTTGATAACGACAAATTTATTCCTATTGCTACGCCAATACGACATCTTTAATTTGTTTGTGAGAGAAACAAAAAACGTGTTCATGTGTCATATAAACAATCTGCACAATCTGCACAGAACTTAAGTCAAACAATCTACACAGAACTTAAATCAAACAATCTGCACAGAACTTAAATCAAACAATCTGCACTGAACTTAAGTCAAACAATCTGCACTGAACTTAAGTCAACTCGCAACAAATATTTGGGGATTTCCCAAAATTGTACATGTTAAATGTACATGAATTAGTTTTTGACTGGAAGATGACAAGTATGCGGTGTACAGCTCTAATTTCGAGGATTTTGGAATATCAATTCTTCTGAACTTTTATTATAGTTTGTGTTTTATCAATGTTTTATAGGTTTTGTTTTACTTTCATATTTTTATATGAAAATTTGATGAGATAGTATATACCCTCTTTAAATAAATTATGGATGTTTAACTGAAACAATAAGCTGTATGTATCATTTATTATCATTTATTTACCATACAGGGCTTTCCTTTGACCCGAGCTCCCGGGTTTTCAGGCGTGGAAATTTCAAAATACGCTTGTTTGACTCGCAAGGTAATTATTTCATGCGTCACGTTTGACCCGGGGCAATTTACGGACTTGTGTAATACAGTATAACTCGGTTGGCTGATAATCCCAAACAGTCGAACAGCGATGTCAAAGCTGATAAAACACTCAGCAATTATTGGTTGGAGGCGGAGTCAATCTTTAAAAAGACGCTGTCAATCAGCGGTCAAGTCATTGTGTAGCTCCACCCATTAGGCGGAGTTTTGCAGCTCAGAAAAAATCTATATTGACTAATTAAAACGCAGTTATATACGCTTCCAATGACATGAACAATCGACATATCGACGTAATATACATGTATCCACACTTAAGTTAATGTACATAAGTCTGTTAGAGTATGTTTATTCACGACCATTTAACGTTTTAAAACACAATTTACTCACCGCTTCCGTTGTTGATAAGATCCACATTTCTAAATATCAGGGCATTGTTTTAAATTACTTTCCTTTATATTTCGGGTGAAATTATTAATATATTTCCAAAATTTGGAATCCGATTTAAACGAAAATTCTGAATCTTATGTAAAATTTCTTATATCCGAAATATCCACCATCCAATTTTAGTGTTCGAGTGTCATCAACACAGTTTTTAATAGTCTGTGAACTTCATGTTAATCCTTTGTTTTCAAGAAAAGAGCGCAAAAGTTATGCTGACACAAACGACGTCACGTTCCACGCATGGAAAGCGTGCATGTATCGACCATGTGCTTTACCAAATATATACGTGTCATCGAGGAATAAAAAATTCGTACTGCAAGAACTTTGAAATCTTTTCTTTTTGTATAAAACTTTCGTAGTGCAAGAACTTTGAAATATTTTCTTTTTGTATAAAACTTTCGTAGTGCACAAACTTTGCGATCTTTAGAATTTGCATAACTATTTTATTGCAGTGTATTAATGACACTTTTTAACATTGAAACTATATTTGCGGACCGTAACTACGCATACTTCTTTGGGAAGTAAAGCCTTCGTTTTATTGTTGTACATGATATGCGATTTCTAAAAAAAAAATTGGTATTTTTAGTATGTAAAGAATATGCTAAAATTGTCTTAAGAATTTTAATAATAATAATAATAGATCTAGTAATAATAATAATAGATCTAATAATAATAATAATAGATCTAATAATAATAATACTTGATCTAATAATAATAATATAATAAGCAGAAACTAAAATCAAATAAATTAAAAAGAAAATAATAAGTTAATAAAAAATAATAATTAATAATTTTAAATAATATTATTAAATTATAATATAATTAATACATTAATACAAATAATAATAAAAAGAAGGAAAACGAATGGAAACTACCTACAAATCATCGACTCTTGAGGGTTTATATCTGACTTGGCAAATCTGAATTTGACTCTTGAAAATTTAACCCCAAGAGTCATTGACTCTTGAAAATTTAACCCCAAGAGTCATTGACTCTTGAAATTCAAAGTCTAAGGAAAGCCCTGCCATACATATGTATATCAAGTTTTGAATATGTGGCATACAGGTTACAGTCAGAATGTCTGACAGTTGATTTAGAAGTTTCGCATAGTCTGATTGTCGACTTGTGAAATCAAACTGTCATCTTGTGCAAATTAGCTATTTTAGAAATATGATGGCACTTTATTGTACTAAATTACAAAATCGGTAAATATTAGTGGTTGGCATATATTCACATAATGGCGGGAGTGCGAGAAGCACGAAAATTAGACCTCTGCGAAAAAAAGTGATTCCACAGTACAGTACACGTAATTGATAACTTGCTAAAATGTTTGAAAATTACAGGCTAACGGTGATAAACATGTCAGTTTATATGTTACAATAGTATTGTACAATACTGGTCAAGGACCAAGAACCAAAGGAAAATAAAACATAAATATATCTGTTATTGTGTATACGCATTTTTATGAAATGAAACTGCAACTGAATCAAGGCCAGTATTTTTTCTTTCGATTTCAGTAACTCACCTAATTTATTATTTTGACTCGACATTTTTACAGGCCTTACTAGGGGTACCTAATTTACTAAAAATTTGCAAAATGGAGGGCCAATAACCGAAGACGATAGTTTTCAGTGAAATTTGCTAGAAAATGTACTCATGTTATGTTTTTAATATGTTATATGTATTTAATTGCATTTTAACCTTTTTGGCTCGTACAAATTATTCCCCTTGAATCGGAACAATGTGCATGTACAGATAAATAGTTTTCATGGCAATTCAATGATTTTGCAGATAATTTAATGGGCGTTTATAAAAGATTAAACCATGTGCATGTACAGATAAATAGTTTTCATTGCAATTCGATGATTTTGCAGATAATTTAATGGCCGTTTATAACAGATTAAAACAGCGGATTTGCTATTCAACATATGACATGGGTAAAATTGATAATTATGCGGAATAACTGGCTGCCAGCTGTTTCAATAGTTCCAAGGAAATACTGGACCCCATGCGGGGCCTCCCACATGGTAATTTGGTGCGCATGCACTCATAAACGGAAATTCCCATCAAAGTTTGACAGAACACATGTAAACAAAAGTAATAAACTGCTGCATTTTCTAAATACTTACCAGAAACAATTTAAAATGTGCAGCATTCACGGAAACGTTGCGATAACAACACAATGTACGTTTGATTAACATAATCGAAAGGATTTTAATCAATTATACTGGTTTTCGGTTATTGATTCTCTTCGGTTATTGGCCCTCGACCCAGTGCAAACATATATGTAGGGCGAACAGACTCGATACCTTGTATTTATATTCAAATTTGAAATAATTATTTGCATAAATGAAGATTAACTCTCAATTTTAAAGCCAAAATTAGAATGCATTTATAAAGTTAATTTTGGAACACATCTTGTTTATTAAAAGTGTAAGATTTATAACTTTAGTGAATCATTGCGGTTTGGGGTATTCATTAAAATATGAAGTTTCAGTTTTTAACTGTTAAAAGTGTATCTGAGTGAAAACGTGTACAGAGAATTTTATCGAAATAGCCTCTACACCTATAAGTTTGTGATTGTTATGCATTTGAGTCAGCTCACGCGCATTATATGAAACGGACTGATTTTAATCAACACATTTAAATTTAAATGGCTTCTTTACTTACTATTTCATGCATCAAAACAGTGAACACGTAATAAGAAATATGTTATCTCATTGCAAAATAAATGTGACCTAACAACGCCTTTAACTTGCTCAAATTCCAGTGATTTTTTTACAATTTCACAGCCATGAGTCCTAGGACTCGCTGGACTAAAAATCTATGAGTCCCAAAGTTAAATGTGTGAGTTCAAACATTTTCATTTATTCAAATGGGAAAATAAGCAGTCAGTTAATAAGATGAGTAAGGTAATAATGCAATTAACTCTTTATTATATATAATAACACAAGTAATTTTATCTTAAGTGTTTTTTTTAGAAGCGTGTCTAGCTACAGTAAGTAGAATGTTGAACATTTGTGCAGTGTGCATTTTTTACCATACTATTGCACCTTTTAGCGACCGTACACAAAGTGCAGTACATTTTATTAAATTGTGTAGTTCCATTGTATATGCTCACCAGCTTATCAACTTATCCCAATCTTTATTCTATTAACATATTTTTTTCGGATGATTTTTGGTAGAACCTGACCAGAATTAACTTCAGGAGTATTGTGTTTCGTCATTTGTCATTTTTCGTTTCGGAACCCATGTTGCAGACGAACTTTTAAAAAACTTTCCCAAAAATTTAATATTATTTTACCTTCACACCATTACGTTTAGAAATTTCACGACCAGTGCCATTGGTTATTCCCAAATTGATTATCCAATGAGAATGGTCGTAATAAAAATAGACCGAACAGTGCAATGGTAAATTTTGCGTTCTATTATGACAGTACTCATACACAAAATGCTTCGAAACTGCTGGACAGGACTCGCCATTTACAAAATGCATGCGTCCCGCGAACGCACATAAACTGAAACTTTGCGTCTACGTCAATATTACTTCGTCCTGGACGCAGGATGCAGAGGTAAAAAAATCACTGAAATTTATTCAAGTTTGAGGTTAATTTTAGATGACGTCATATGGCAAGACCACGTCATTGATTTTATGTTTACATATTAAGTGATGAACTTGTTTTTATGCTGCTCAAAATCTATATTTGAATTACGTAAATTGAAACATAATGGAATGTTAAAAACCAAATCAATGATACCAACTATTTATAAAACAGAAAAAATTTAAAACAGTGCATCATAAATGCAATTAACTAAAATAATGTTGTTATTTATAATTTACACTTAAAATTTACACATGTATTTGCTGTTATAATTCTGGGAATTTTCTTCGGGCCAAAAGTTGTGAATAATTAGAACACAAGACGTTGCATCATTGTATAGAAAATGACAGCAGAGCATCATCCACGAACTTGTAAGAGGCCACGAACTTACCGGAATAGATGCTAACACAAAATCCATTTTATTAATAAGGCTAATTCTGTATGTAGAATTACCGAAATCCCAGTAATTACCGAAATCCCCCAAAATTCCTTTTAATTTTAAAGGAGTATTAAATTCCTTTTAAAGGTGTAAGTCACTTAGAAGTGAAATGTATGCACAACTTTTATTGATTTCTGTTGAGCTACATTACTTATATAAAGGCAATTCGGTAACTACGATTGGAGTTATGCAAGTGCTCTCCCTTGTTTTCTGTGTTCGATTACCGAAATCCCTTTCTTGTTTTGGTTTAAAAGACTAGATAGCAATTGTATAACAAATGGCTAGTTCAATGCCTCAAGCCTAAAAATCGGAGAAATAATTTAATAAATATAGAGTTAATCTTATAAAAAACAAGCTCAGTCAGCACAATACTGAATACTACCTAAACTTTCCGACGTGTTTACTGGACTAGTCTGAGAACCATTTTGAAACTGATTTGAAAAACTGCGTGCAGCAAATCCGACTTGAGATTGATGTAAAAATTGACACTCTTCACCAAAAGAACATGAACCTGTGTTCACAAAGTATCGACAAAGTGCAGGCTTTTTAACACTTGGAAACACACTTGTCATGATAAAACAGATGGACGATTGATGATCTTTAATTCTGCACAAATGTCATTTGCATCTGCCAAAGTAAAGTACTCCGATCACCTGCTTTGTTTTCTACTATTATTTTCTTTATTTTGAAAGCAATCAAAAATTATATTCACTTCTGCGCATGCTCAGTCGAAGTGAATTATGGGTAAATTGCTTGCAGCATTGAAAATAAAATATTGCAGTTGTTTCCCTTTCCATCGGCTACACTGCACGTACTTTGTGTGAATTAACCAGTAAAGTTTTTGACATAAGAGCAAAATACCTGTGTCCACTCTTGGTCTGTGTATTGCTAGATGTTTTCAAATATAACATGTGTCCACTCTTGGTCTGTGTATTGCTAGGTGTTTTCATATATAACATTTGCATAATCAAGCACATCTTTGAACAACAAAATATCGAGTCGTTGATTGGCTAATTTTAATCTTCAATTAACATTTTTAATTTTTGGACGCAAGTTTATACTGTACTTTTCTAAAAATAGTATCCTGATCGAATTAAACTTTCACCATTAATGAGATTACTCGATTAGTAAACTCGTGGGCACGAGATTAAATTTTTTTTACACAAATTATATTAAAGTTTTTTTGTCATTTATAATGCCAATTTAATTAAATTTCATTAATTATATATTATATATTAAGATCCACTGATATAACCAATCCCAGACCAAGAACATATGGCAATAATGTGAAGTAGAGAATTATATATTATTATGTGTACATGCATATTCATAGTATAGTATTATTAAAGAAAACAAGTTTTAAATATGTAGAATTTTTATACGTGTTAGTAAATACACGGGCACAATGCAATATACGGGGTAAATAAGCGGTCGGTGTTAGAGAAGACAGAAACGGGTCTCCAACTCGTCCATGTTTATCACTGTAAATACCTGTAACTTAAAGTAAATCTGATTATTGCTTATTAAGAGCACGGCTGGCGCTTCAGTTTCCTAATGAGAAGCAAACATGCGCTCATATCGAGCGCTCATACCGAGTCTAAGAACGATGTTTAGTATAACACCATTAGCGGAAAAAATGTATTGTTTCTGGTGTCGGACGACATGCGGCCTCAGTTGGGGGCATATGAAGGCGAGGACTTTCCGGCCCCATTCCACCCAAAGATGCACACCCCAAATCTCGACGCACTGGCGGGAAAGTGTCTGCTACTGAAGCGCGCGTACGTTTAACTGGCGCTATGTTCTCGAACATCTCTTCAAACGAGTCGACGACCGGATACTACACACGTCTATACAATCGGACCATATTTTCGAAATATAGGGGGAAATTTTACAACGCTTCCAGAGTATTTTAAAATGAATGGATACGCATCTATTGGGATAGGAAATGTGTTCCATTCTGGCGAGTCCTCGGAAGGCGATGATTCCATATCACGGACGGAGCCGTACTTCCATGGAGTAGCAAGTTTTGAGAGCCCTGAACACAGCTGGAGTGCTGTTCCGGATGAGAAACTCATGCATAAACCTTTAATAGATTAACAACTGGCACAACATGCGATACTGACCCTGAGAAGAGTCGCACCGAAAGCTTTTATCAGGGGAACAGCCGTTTTTCATTGCAGTAGGATTTCACAAACCACATCTACCATTTGTGTTCCCGAAGTCTTTTCTCCAGTTTTATCCAGATGTTCGACTTCCGGCAAATCCCTTTGCTCGAGCATATATGCCGCCAATATCGTGGTACTCTTTCGCAAGACTGAGAAATTATGGCGACATTAAACGTCTCCATGCAAGTGGTAAAATAAATTCAACATTTCCAAACTCTGTTGTAATTGATCTACGAAGAGATTACTACTGCGCCGTGTCTTGGATCGATTCTTTGGTTGGTCGTGCGCTAGCAGAACTGGAAAAATCGGGCCATTCCAACAGCACGATTGTCTCGTTTTGGGGCGACCACGGCTGGCAGCTCGGAGAGCACGGGGAATGGTGCAGACAGGTGCGGTCACAAAGCTCCTTAGGGAACACTTGAGTTAATTACGTCTCTGGATGTTTCGTGTAGAAGTCATTTTACATTAAAATATTTCGAACTAGTAAATATTGCTGAAATGGTTTATTGTTTACCCTTTTGTAAACATAAATCATTGGATTTCACTTAGAAAATTGTATTTGAAAATTTCCCTTAAGTATTACTTAAGTTAAGGTTTCCTGTAGGAGGTTTGTGAAAATCAGCCCTGTTTTTATGTTCCACAGTATGTGTGCAATATACCAACACTTGATTATGAAAACAATGAATACGATTGAATGACGGGAAACCGCAATGGAAAGTCTTAACACACATGTGTCGCAAAATATATTTAATGATAAATTTCTATTTCACAGTAAAATAACACTGCTAATAAATCCACTGTTAACTTATATTAATGGTATTTATTATATTGTACAATACAATGTAAGTCATCCAGTAACAACTTTCGCTGAAAGTTGAACAGTTTAGCTTTTTTTGTAAGAGAGTACTGTCCTTTTGTTGTAATAGACAGTTGTATTGTTGTACAATACACATGACTATGCTGACAGTTTATACAGAGCTTTTGGGGCATGTTCTTTTAGTTAGGAAAATAGGAATCTGACGTTTAAATTAACTGAGACCAGCAGGTTTTCAAATGATTGCTTATTATTCTTACATAATTATTAGGGATGGGATACGTATCCTTAACGGGTATTCGGATATCCGTATTCTTTGTAATGCACCTATCAATATTTTCCTCCGGGGGGGGGGGGAGCGGCGGGCAATCCCAGGGGAATTTGACTAATTGTATTTTTGGGGATCTAATCCCCCACCCTAGAGCAAAGCATTTTTGTATAAACCCCCTCAATGGGGGATGCTTAATTGGTGTATTAAATGGCCCGGGGGCCAAAATACCCGCCGCTCCCCCCCTGGGGCAAAATAATGATAGGTGCATAAGGATAACTAATTCAGGCCTTTCCCCAGGATATTGCTAAGGCACAGGGGCAAATACCCATGGATGGAGGTGGGTGTGTGAAGGGGGTACCCCATTCCACGTTCGATTTTTTTAGTACTTTTTTGTTTATTAAATCAAAATCTACAGTACTTCAGAGCTAATACAAACATGAAAATAAACAGACTTTGAACAGTTTTCTCTCTCTTTGGTTTCCCAATGACATTACACTATCATAAAACACACACTATAAAATTTAGTAAAGAAACACAAAAACACAAGTGGCAAAAGTAATGTAACCTGGAAATATATAATGTACCCTGGAAATATATAATGAGACTGTTTACCTAAATGTGTACCTCTTTCAATAAAGTAATTGGCATATTATCACAAAATTATCAGAAATGACCTTAAACAAAGCTTTATTTATACTTCATTTTTCATGTCTGAAATGTTCAGGTCTTCCACTATCCAACACAAACTTTTCATGTTAGTGCAAGCCCTGTACACACATTTAGAAAGCTGTTCTTCGTGGTTTCTGCTGGTGCCATGTGTCCACCAATATGTGATAATGCATAGTGTTTCACTTCCAATATCTGGTACTAAAAAGTTGTTCTTCTGAGAAGAGGTCCTTGTGTGGAGGCTGCTAACAAATCATTCAGAACTTTGTTGGAGAGATATGATCTGTGTGTAGTTTTCACCTTGTTCATGGTTGAGAATCCCCTGCCACAATCTGCAAAAAAAGTATTAAACATTTTTTGTGTGCTGCACGCATATTACACTGAACAAATGACAGGTTTTGAAGTAGATGACTAGACTTAGGTATTATGTTACATGTTTCTGTACATGTTGGGAAACAGACTGCAATGACAGAGCCACAAACTCAATTACTGCATCATTTTGTCTTTCCACCTAAGTTAGACTATATCTAGTGTTATAATTGCATTATAAAATTAAAAATATACACTTTGCCTGTAAGCCAATTCAAGGCAATAGCTCTAAAGTCAAAATTCCATGATATCAGACGGTCTTATATAGTATATTTCAAACACATTGCGTCAACATTACATCATGCTGATTTACTTACACAACAACGTTCCGGTGGGGAACATTTTCTATGTCAGTGGTCATCCCTAAGGACCATCTGAAGCACCCTCGAGTGGTTGAACATTCATTTAACAGGTACTTCCAACTCAATAGCTAACAGAACTTGAAGTCATTAATCTGTTGTTGATTACGGCCATTAATCAAAACACACAGAAGCCGAAAATTACCGCATGGTGTTCATCAACTCTTAGCTCTAACACTCTGACACTTAGGTCACTACACTGTGTAATTCGCTAGCTGCTTTTATAAGATCTAAAAATAGCACGCTGTATACACCTCTTACTGTGCTGAGAACTACCTGGCTGAAATGTCGTCTGCTGTTATTGATTTTTGGAGTGAGCTGCTGTTAGACGCTTATTGAAATTATACTGTGCTGCAGACTGATTTTGGGATTTTAAGCGTTGCGGTGAGATGGATTTGGAAATTAAGGCACAGCGGTACCGCTGTTCTTAAAGCGCCTGGGGAAAGGAAATTAAGTAAAAGTTGTTTCAAAGTATAGTATCAAGCGTTTATACACTTGTGTTATGGTAAAGAAATATTCATTTCTTACTAACTGATTTTTTCGTCAGTGTTATTAATTAATATTATCATAACCCGTATGACTGAACGGCTGGAAACTACTGATACTATGTTATGGGTTGTACGTGTGTCTTAGTTTCTTGCTCAGGACATTTATGTTGTAAATCAGTATTTTTTCTTACAATGCATTGAATACGAAAGTAGCGAATATATTATATATGCAAAATTAGATTTCAAACGTGAGTTGTTTAATGGAAGATCAAACGAACATGTAGAAACATACACAGACTTTTGCAAGATAAACAAATGCTTATATATTTATAGGATATGATGAAAATGAGTCCTTTCTTTATATGTAACAGCTGCGACTTAAACTGCTTTGTATAGAAATTTAAATAATAATTTACATTAGAACACGTTTTACGGCCCAGATAAAGTGCGTACACGCGTAAACTACGCACAGAAAATCGAAATATACGCAAAGGAAATAAAAGACTGGGTGTACAAATATTCAGAGAAAACTAAATCTAGGCGTACATTGACGACCATAACGTTACAATCCAATACGGTCTGCAGCGATATCCGCCAATGATACAATTTCGTATCCATGTTAAGATCATAACGGCAAAGAAATATCGCAGAAAAAGACACCTTTAAATTGTTTGGAAATCTTACCTGTTACATGTTTATATTCCAATGATGTTAAGGATTATTATAATCAGTAATAGTTGTAGCATACTTGTACCGAAATATGTTACTTATTTAACGAGCCCGCAAGACGAAATTACATAACTAACATATTTAGGTAATAGTATGCTACAAGTGTTTTATAGTATATTTAGCGTGCGGCATATTGAAATTTAGTTTTAATTTATACGCACAGTAAGATTTCAAGGCCATAGTGGACAATTATGACGTCGTGAAACAGACAGGGTGAAATGCCCTTCCACCAATTAGCGTATTAATGTCAAACTATGTCAGTGACCCGTCAGAATAATATATTGAATCCAACTTTTACTTTTTTTCTTTAATGACAGCACAAACATAAAAATACAAGGGGAACATCGATTGTTGTATCCGGATACTTCACTTGTAAGCATCCCTCATATTATGCGAAGCTTGTGTAAGTTGTTATTTTTATCACCTTCTTTGTCCAATGCACTAGAGGCTAGGTTACACAAATACAATGACTACACAGTTCAATTGTGCTGTACTTCATTTAGACTCGATTCCGCTTCCACATACCGAACACGATTTCGATGAGGTTGCGGGTTCCCGTAGGTATGGTATCGCGCAATTTAACTGCCAGGTTGAACTTCTGGTCTGTGTCACTGACTGCATGTATAATTAACAAGTAATATCTATATACAAGAGGGCCATGAAGGCCCTAGGTCGCTCACCTGAGTTTAAGGCGTAATGGCTAATAACAAGAGGGAAAAATGGCACTAAACGCCCTACCTGAGTATAACGATCTGGGCCTTGCAATTTCAGATATTGTTTAGTCTATATAAACCATGTGACCCATAGGGCATTGCCGCCTTGTACCCCCGGGGCTTAATTTGAACAATATTTGTTGTGGATCACTTTTCAATGTTACATACCCAATATGATTACACTGGGCCTTGCGGTATCAGAGGAGATTTTTCAAGTCATTTTGCAATTTAAATGTATATAAACCATGTGACCCCCAGCGGGTGGCCAATTTTAACCCAGGGACATCATTTAAACAATCTTTTTATATGACCTCTCTACAATGTTTTACGCAAAATATAAAACCTCTGGGCCTTATGGTTTCAACAAGGAATAGTTTTAAGGCCCACTTGCCATATAAGTCTATATAAATCATGTGACGCCCCGGGTCATGGCCACTTTTTACCCCAGGGGCATAATTTGAAAAATCTTTGTATAGGACCACTATACAATGTTACATATCACATACGAAAAAACTGCGATTTCAGGAGATTTTAAAGTCATTTGGCTTTTAAGTCTATATAAACAATGTGACCCCCAGGGCAGGGCCAGTTTTGACCAATGGGACATCATTTGAACAATTTTTGCAGAGGACCACAATAAAATGTCACATACCACATATGAAACCTCTAGCCCTTGCAGTTTCAGAGGAGAAGATTTTTAAAGTCATCTTGCTATTTAAGTCCATATCAACCATGTGAGCCCTGGGGTGTGGCCAGTTTTGACCCCAGGGTCATCATTTGAGCAGTCTTTGTAGAGGATCACTATACAATGTTACATACCAAATATGAAACCTCTGGGCCTTGCAGTTTCAGAGAAGAATATTTTTAAAGCCATTTTGCTATTTAAGTCTATATAAACCTGGTGACCCCTAGGGTGTGCCCAGTTTTGACCCCCAGGGGCATCATTTGAACAATCTTTATACAATGTTTCCAACCAAATATGAAACCTCTGCGCCTTGTGGTTTCAGATAAGTTTTTTAAAGTAATTTTGCTATTTACATTTATATTAACCAGTTGAGCCCTGGGGTGTGGACAGTTTTGACCCCAGGGGCATCAATTGAACAATCTTTGTAAAGGACCACTATACAATGTTATATACCAAATATGAAACCTCTAGGCCTTGCGGTTCAGAGGAGAAGATTTTTAAAGTCATTTTGCTATATAAGTCTATATAAACCATGTGACCCCTGGGCATGGCCAGTTTTGACCCCAGGGGTATCATTTGAACAATCTTAGTAGAAGACCACTAGAGGATGTCACACATCACAAATAAAAGCCCTGAGCCTTGCGGTTTCATAGGAGAAGATTTTTAAAGTTTTCACTTTTAAAATATATTTTTAGCTCTGGTGACCTACATATGCAGCGGACCGAAAAGATTTAAACAACTTTGAAAGAAGTCCACCCAAGGATTATTCCTGTGAAGTTTGGTGAAAATCTGCCAAGCGGTTTAGGAGGAGATGTTGTTTGAATGAAAAGTTGACGACGCACGCACACACGCACGCAGCACGCACACACGCACGACGGACAACGGGCGATCACAAAAGCTCACCATGAGCACTTTGTGCTCAGGTGAGATAAAAAAGATATTCGGCGTCTGTGGTTATTTCAGACAAGGAATTAAAATTAAACTTCAGCATAAATATTCAAAGCAATGTAACTAAGACTAGATCCGAATGGCATATAAGACTCGAATACTAAACAATACATGTAGATTACGCCTCCTTACATACCATTATATAAATTATTATATACGTTACTTAATATATATATTTTTTAACATTAGCATTTTATATATGCTCTTTGATTAACTAAAGATTATCAATGAAATTAAAACAATATATTCAGCAACACAGAACATGATGCATAAACGTGATGTAGAAACTAGTGAATGAGCGAAGCCAACTAGGATATGAATAGTGACAGAAAGTAGTTAAAAACAACAAGAGAAAAACAAAACAACAATATGCATTTCATATTTATTTTTTCAGACAAAATTTGAAATAGCGACCCACATCCCGATGACTGACAAAGGAGTTTTCACGAAGCAAATCGCTGAATCCGTTGATATGTTTCCCACACTGACCTAGGCGGCAGGTCTTCCTCCCTTACAGTCATGTCCAGAACACTCCGCAGCAGTCGCCATGTGTACGGAAGGTACAAGTCTAATTCCTCTGATTAATAACCCCGGACATCCCATAAAAACGGTAGCGTTTTGCCAGTATCAAGGTAAACGCTACATGGGGTACAGCATGCGGACGTACAGGTAGTGGGCACAGTTCGAAGGTACGCCCGTGTACAGGCCCAACTGGGGCAAGCTGGAAGGCGTGGAGCTGTATGACCACGCAGTTGATCTAGGGGAAAACGTCAACAGGGCCAACCATGAGGCGTACACGTTGGTTAGGTCTAATCTAAGCGCTTTGTTGCGGTCTGGCTACAGACATAAATTTCATGATTTTTCATAAAACTGCTGCAGATTACCATTGATTAACATAATTCTACTAAACAAAACATTGGAATATGTATATTATACATGCAGTAAATACACTCTATAAAAATGTCAGACAAAAAGCAACAAACAGACAATAATTAAGCTATTTTGCTCTATATTTTGCTCTATATACATAAGCTATTATTTAACCCTAACCCTAACCCTAACCCTGACATAAGGGTGAATAATTGTCTCCTTTTTTATTTTCGATGTATTTGAATGATATTGAGGAATTTTTGCTGACTAATAATTATGAAGGAATAACTTTAAGTGATTATATTGTTATATGCAGAGGATATTTTGTTGTTTTTAGATACTGAGACTGGTTTGCAAGAAGGGTTACATGTATTAAAACAATATTGCGATAGATAGAAACTAATGGTAAACTCACAATAGACTAAAGTCATGGTTTTTACAAAAGGAGGAAGACTGAGGAGAAATTTACAGTTTTTTTATGATGATAATTATTTAGAGATTGTTGATCAATTTACTTACTTTTGACAGTTTGTCTGGACAATCTTTGAAAGCTATTTTTAAATTAAGACAATGTTTGTCAAGATTTAATAATATAACAATACACCACAGGTTTGAAATTTTCGATAAACTAATTTATTCTGTGTTAAGCTATGGCTCAGAAATATGGGGGCTTCACAACAGTATCCAAATAGAGCGAATACATGTGAATTTTGGTAAAGAATTACTAGGAGTCCGAATGCAAACATAGAATAACTTTATATACGGCGAATTGGGTAGAGCACCTTTATCGGTTAGACATGCACTAATGTAATTAGATATTGGCTGAAGATAGTAAACTTGCAATCTATTAAATATGTTAAAAAATTTATCATATGATATTTATCCTACTAGAAAATCATGGAAATATATGGTTAAAAAATTATTAGGAAACTGTGGTTTTAATGATGTGTGGTTAAATCAAGGTGTTGGTGATTTAGATGTCGTTTTGAGTTTTTTTAAAGTCAGAGTAACATATATATATTTACAAAGATGGAACTCTGAGTAACCTGAATCAAGCAGAGCTAAGCATACTGGCAGATGTCATAAACCATCATCAATACCTTATGAATAAAGAAAATGTCATTTATGCACTGTTCATGGAAACGAATACAATTTAATCCTTGAATGTACACCGTATCATGATGTTAGAAAGATTTACATAAGCCCAGTTTATTATGTTAAACCAAATATGGTCAAATTTATAGAATAACTTACCTCTCAAAATAACAATGTAATAAAAAATTGGCAATGTTTATTTATAAAGCATTGCAAATTAGAAATTCGTTCTATACGTATTACGACTAATGTATGGTTTTGATTATACAGTATATATGCCACCTCTCGCTTATTATCTATTGATGAATAATTTCGATATTTGTTTGATAAATGTTTATCTAAGTAAACATTGACATTTAAAGCATACTTACTAAGAGGTAAAGTGCTATAAGTGTACTAGTTCCCATGTCCAGTTATGTGACTAACATTTATCAGTGTGTATGTAAAGTGGATGTAACATGGGCAAACATAAGTAGTCTAAGTGAAGCTGTAACTAGGGACTGCTAGAGAAAACAGTGCACGCCAGAAACAGCTATTATGTTGAATCATGGCCATGTATATCAGCTGCAGTGCCATACCAGCGGAGGCCAGCATAAGTGAAATACATGAACGCATGGGAGGCAACCAGTGCCAAACAATATCTTAGTTCACTTAAAACTTGTTAAATGTGAAACGTTACAAAAAATGTCAAACTTTATCGGTCAATTAATGTTTCATTTGCTAATGTTTCATATTGCAATTATCCTGCTAGCTTTTTACGATGGTTTTCAGTCATTCAATGAAACAAACCTTGCCAATATGATACTCATAATTATATGTATTATAATTTATAATGCCCCGGAATACATATATCAGTAAATTCCCGTTGCCAAACAAAACCCAGGTCAAGTTATATTCTATTATCTATTCTTCAGGTTATGGTGTATTTTGACCAGTTGATGGGTTATATTCTGATGTATTTTTTATTACTGGCACAATTATCCTTTTTTGATTATCGGATGTCTTCTGGAACTGTATTGTATCCTTTGTAAATATAATTATTCTGAATTTTTAAATTGCTTGCTTTAGGGTGATTTACGTAATGTTCGATGATGATTAAAAACTTGTTTGTTTTGTGTTTGCAGTAAATACATAATGATGTACTCTTCCATTTTACATGCAAACAAAATGTTTTCCATCACAATAACATTTCATAGCTATCAATGTAATGCAACATTGTATATAAAATCGACTGAAAAAAATCAATATTTTGGACAATCAAAATAGTTAGTAGTACAAAACTGGGACAATGGAATCGCTATAATTGGTTACACATGTTGTCAGCAATCATAATAAAGCGTTCAATGATTTGCAGTAAGTTGTATACTATTGGGATTCATACCGTCTCTGGAAATCTAGGATTTAATCGATATTTAGAGGAAAAATTAGTAAGTTGTTTGTTTCATTATAAAGAATACATTCTGGACTACCTTTTAGTTATATAAATTGTCCATACAAAAACCGTGTGTTAATAAACTCTTTTTTTATTTGTCTTCCACCTAGATTTACACTCAATGGGCGCTAATTTTCCTACTTTCTCGGTTATACACTTCACAATTCTTTGAAAAAAATATAAATCATAAAATGTCCTTAGATGAAAATTATATTAAATGTACGATTCGATTCGTCGTTTTATGTATATCATAAAAAGATTACATGTATGGATGTCAGAATGTTTGGATAGGTTTATCACTACAATCGTAATCACAACATCCGGTAGTACGTTCAACTGGTTTATACACTCTGAAATTGTAAAATAAAAATAGAGCAGTAGTCCCGATTGTAATAAATGCATTCGTTAAACGTTATTAATCAACTGCACAAAAAATCTTACATAATGTTAACCGTATATCATTTGCATTCAGACACAATAAAACAAGGTAACATTGTACCTGTTGTTACGCAAACGATTACTACATATTAATTATGGCATACGTAAAAAGCCCGTTTTCTTTCAGTCCATTATTAGGGTTGGTTAACAAAAAAAAGCGGTCGGTTATCGTAAAAAAGGTGTGTTATTCAGTAAATTCACGCGCCAATAACGACCGGCTGAGTGTTTTACTTATAGGCCTTTCCCAAAACTAGGTTACTTCCCTTGCGTAATCACGAGTGATGTCCCCTATTCAATTCGGGCGACGTTTATTGATTATAAGGCGGGATTAGCGTATTGATATTTACTGAAAAACATGCAATATATTTGATTTTCAATCTTAAAATTGTGTTGATGTCGTAAAAATAAATTTACAAATATCAACATTCGTATATAATACACATCGTTTACTTTATTTACCAATTTAATTAAATTATTATTTTGATTTTTAACAATATTGTCTATTCTTTGCAGATTGACAAGCAAACTGTACACAGTACGTTTAACGGTTATTATGCATATTATGCAACAAAACACACAAATAGCGATTTTAGTATCTTAACAACCTATGCCTTCATCATGTATTAAATTTGCATTATTAAATAAAATAAATAAAAAATCTGTTTTTAGTAAAATGATTTTGCTAAGTAACTCTAAGCTATCATTCTTCTGGCGACTAAAATTTCGAAAATAAGGTATCATCACAGAAAGTTTGAGCGTAATTCCGATTTTTTTTGACAGCAACTTCTTATTTAAATTCCATACACATTTGTGTTTAACTTTCAAGCTTTTTTCGTTGCAGATATTCTTGTTGTGTGCTAAATATTATACGGTGCTTGAACAGGCTTCGCTTTAATAATCTTTAAATATGATGTAACAAAACAACTATCTTTTTAATTACTGTTAACACAATATTAAAATAACTAAAGATGATGTCACTCTTCATTAAATGTTATAACTGATGTTGTATTAAAGAGATTAAGTAAGTAATTTGTTTATTATTGTTTCATGTGTTTAAACAATGTTTATAACTTCATATAATCAACGAAACAAATAACACCCGACCCAATGGGTCTATATGTCACCAGGACATAACTATGTCGTGATAATTATGTACAAAATAGGGTGAGTATCTATCATAAAACAGACATAGATATATACATTTTGAAAAAAGTTTACACAATTCAGAGTAAGTAATTAACTAAGCCAACAGAAGAGTCTAACATACGTTTGAATAAATATTTTATACTTGTTGAGTCTATTTGATCAAGTATTTAGTTTTCCTTCATGTATATAACTCTAACTGAGATTATTTCTTCATTTCTGTCGGAATCGTGGTAAACAAACAACGTTTTATTCTCGCAGCAGCTACGGCAATTCCAGTATGTTTTAGAAAAACAAAATACGATGAGCTCTTAAATATTCACCACCTTTCAATTCTTCAGAATTGAAAATTAAATGCTGTGATATATTATTTCACTCTTCAATTTAAACCAATTTATTAATTCGAAAAAGTGTTTAATGCTTTTAATTATGTTCTGTTCTGTTCAATAAGGTGGCGAAATTTCATAGGGTGATAGGCAAAAACACAACAACGGAGACAACAACATTTTAAAATGTGAGATAAACTTTAATTTGAGACGCAAACAATGGAGACGAAGTGTGACATGTTAGTTGTCTCTGCATGTAGATCTTTATCATCAATGCATTACGCAATTGCACGGATTAGCGGTATTGTTCTAAGGGCAATTTGATAAGATCCCAGCGGTTTGTGGCTTTAGTATTTTTATGACCATCTCTTTAGTCAGATAACTAAGTATCCATTGAGAGAACATGTGGTGGTATTTATGTATAGAAAACAACCATTTAAGACGAGACAACGAGACTACTTATTTTTTGCCGGATACCTGATATACGGACATGTGGCCTTAGTAATGAGTTTAAAACAATAATACAGTTAGTTCTAATAATTTATTTGTGTAAGATATATCCTCTATGAGTTTTTTAAAATAATTTTTAATCAAAAACATATGGTTAAAAAAAATTTCATTACAAGTTTTGAAAGCCGCTTGGTCTTAGATCTATAATACTTTATATGGCAAGCTAGGTAAAACGTAGCCGGAAGTCGGGTTTCAAATATGGCGGATATGAATTCGCAATAACGGGAGGTAATTTCCATCACCTAGTTTTGGGAAAGGCCTACTATTGTCACCGGTCGTCCTTGTTACTGTTATTAATTATTAAACGCGTCCAAGCTTAAATAACAATATTACGACATCGTGATATTATACTATTTACTAAATACGTGATGCACGCTGAAATCCATGTAAAATCGAATGTTAAAATTCGAATCCAGCGAAACACTGAAACACAATGTCGAATAACTAGTGCTATTCCAGCTCGGCTGAACTCAACCTTGGAAGGAAATTATTAAAATGATGTCATACAGGTGATCGAGTTTGGGTTACTCTATACTATAAAATACGATTTTATAGTAAATCGCATTCTATACACAGAGGATGACGTCATTCGTCGAATGTCATTCAGACCGTCGTGTATATAACGTAGTAAATTTTATATACCAGTGAACTGAAGGCCAGATCAGTATGAGGCCGATCCTGGTGATGTTAAACTGTCTATACGTTTTTTTAAATCCATTTTTAACATATCTGTATAAAATATTGTAGACAATCACCTACATAGTACTTTGGTCAACAATCTATAGTACATGAGTGCGACACTGACCCTTAAAGAGGAGTGCCATGTGCAACTGCTCACTCAAAAAGTATACAGGATTAATTGGTTTTCAAAAGGTTAACTCATATTGAATGCATAGTCTACATAGATGTATGCATCGACCTATTGGAAGCATACTTGGTAGTTTATAAAAACATATGAGGCCTGTCGTGGGGAAACCGGGCTGAATGCATGTGCGTAAAGTGTCGTCCCGGATTAGCCTGTGCACTCCGCACAGACTATTCCGGGACGGCACTTTCCGCTTTTATCGTATTTTCTGTACATAACTAACATATTTAGGTAATAGTATGCTACAAGTGTTTTATAGTATATTTAGTGTGCGGTATATTGAAATTTAGTTTCAATGTATACCCACGGTAAGACTCCACCCACCAGTGATATCACAGTTATCAAATACAGCAACACAAGGAAAACTGTCTGAAATATGTTATAATTTTCTGTTTTTGTGTGTGCATATATTGTAGTGTTTTGTTGGATGTAAATGTACCCCACTTATCCTACACACAGCGTACATTACCCCCATACATTCTGGAGAGTGCACATTTACTCACAAATTTTCAGAAATAAGCGTACATTTACCCCCAGTACAAAAGCTTATCTGGAGCGCTGCTATTTGTTTACATTTAATACAAATTGAGTTTCTAAATTCTAATATGTTAATCATTTCCAATCAGTACTTGACTTCACCAGTTAGATCACATAGCCAGTAGTATTACCATTATATTTTGCAATCAGTATTTTGTATTTATAATATAATACAAACATACTTATTTCAAAATATAATGCCATAGCTACTGTACAATGTTCTACCTTCATTTTCTACAGTTAGCCTAACTATCTCCATCCATCAGACCCAGGTAACTTGCCTAGAGTTCAATGTTTCTCTTTTAAACATTATGTGATTTTTTACGCATCGATTGCCATATACGAGTACACCCATAGGCACTTGTAACTAGATCTTCGCTTAATCAGTTATAACTTTTGTAATTTTTGTCCGAATTTCTCCAAACTTTTCAAGAACAGAAAATAATATATTAGCCTTCGATGCATTTAAATTCATGTATCTGAAATTTCGTTTTCATAAAAACTTAACAAAAATAAAACATTATATCAAAACAAAAAATACAAAATGCGAAAACGAAATAAAGTCAATTTCACTGTTAGAAATTAAGAGAAAATATTTTCGTTATTTTCCTTTTATTTTGATTAAAAATAATTAAAATAATGATTTAATAAATTTGAATATAAATAAAGATAAAAATTATCGTATAATAATTACTTCATACCGAAGAAGGTAAATGCGGCCTCTTGCATACCAATGGCGCGCGCGTGGCCTGTATACTGCTCAGTAGCCCTTTCCAGGATTTGCCACTAACATTTTAAACTCCTCTCAATTGGTAATGGATTAATTTACATTCATTAAATATCACAAACAGTTAAGAAGTTTACCACGTGCTCCTTTGTGTAAAATAGATTAAACGTTAATCGCGTGATATCGATGTACAGCGATTGGATAAACTTGCAGATGAATTTTCATTGTGGGATAGTGTTATTAATGAAATTATTGATGTTAAATGTTTTTTGCTTGGGGTGGCGTTGTCAAACACTTTGATTATAAACTTTATCGAATTTCTACACACACCACGATTTTATCGTGCAATTTATATGTTTTTACATCTGAGAGCACGAGGAAACACAAATTATCACTGGATTGTTATTTTTTTTTTTTTTATCTTACCTGTATTGAAAATTGTGTATGATGGGGCTATACAAAATTTGAAACCGATGTGATCTGTCATTTTAGAAAAAATATGCAATTAAAAACATGTCTAGCTGGAAATGCCTATGGTTGTAGACATTCTCAGAATTACTCAAGGCTACTTAATTTGCCTGGTCTTACGGTCGATATGCTTTCCACTTCAGTTGCAATGGGCACTGATGCATTTGTGGCTGCAGATGTTGCATGTTTCGACCATTTATCAGTATCTGCAAATATGTCGGAAAAGAAGACAGCAACATTTATTTTTACATATTAACTGTTAATATACACGTGTGTGTATTTGAAACATGTTCTGCGACATCACAAAGGATTTATGTTTTATTTATTGTCGTGGACGATTTAAGACCACAGCTTGGAGCGTATGAAGGTCAGGACTTTCCTGCTTCATTTTTAACTAAAATGCATACACCCAACATAGACGCCCTGGCGGCAAAAGTCTGCTGTTGAAACGCGCTTCCGTCCAGGTTGCAATTTGCTCGCCTTCCCGTACGTCTCTCCTAACCGGACGTCGACCACAAACGACACATGTGTTTACAATGGGACCATACTTTCATAAAGTAGGTGGTAATTTTACAACTATTCCGCAGTATTTTAAGATGAACGGATATTCTACTATTGGACTGGGGAAAGTGTTTCACGGAGGTCGTTCATCTGGAGAAAATGATCCTATATCATGGACCAAGCCACACTTTGATGGCGTCAGGCGTTTCGAAAAGAGTGGGCGCAATTGGTTAGCAGTGCCGGATGAACACTTAAGAGACAAACCTCTTATAGACGAGCAACTTGCTGATGAAACAATTAAAATTTTACGTAGCGTTGCACCATTAGCACTGTCTGGAAACAACCATTCTTTGTAGGTATCGGTTTTCACAAACCACATCTTCCGTTTGTTTTTCCCGAATCGTTCATGAATTATTACCCAGATGTTAAACTCCCAGAAAACCCATACGCACCGGTCGGTATGCCGCGTATTGCACGGTTTGGTTGTTCTCGGCTGAACGCTTACAAGGACATTAGGGCAAACGTGTGCGTGGAAGAATGAACGCGACCTTACCAGATTCTGTTGGACTGAATTTAAGAAGAGCATATTTCTTGTGTGTGTCATATATTGACTCGCTTGTTGGTCGCGTTCTGAGAGGACTCGAGATATTAGGATTACTACAATCGTATCGTTTTGGAGTGACCATGGATGGCAGCTTGGTGAGCACGGGATGTGGTGTAAACAGGTAAAATTCTCATACATAGATCGGTTCATTTTTTATATGTAACATCAAGCCTATATATATATGTTCGAATAAAGTATTATCACATGCTCTACCTTGTTCACGTGAAATACAGCCATTACAAATATTTATATCTTACATATGTGTAACATTATAAGCGTTTTCATTTGCTACGTATTCTTTGACTGACCAATGCATGACGTTATTTTGGTGAAATGACGTCGTCAACATGAAATGACGTCACGTCAGTACACAACCTTGATAATTTACCAACTTATTTTGGTAAAATTACAAGGATTTTATTTCGTTTAAAAGCATGTGATAAAAAAGATCTGACACTCGTTGTCATTTCATACCATATTTTATTATACTCGTCCAGGAAATTCGTTAGTAAGCTCGCCAAAGGCTCGATTACTAACAAAATTCCTGAACTCGTTTAATAAAATATGGTATGAAATGACAACGAGTGTCAGATCCTATATTTCTTAATATACAGTAGAGCTCAATCGAAACAATATTTTTCCCAACGTCGCGGAGTCAGATTGCTCGAATCGACTAATTATTTAATCGAAGTAACGCAGAGTGAAACCTATTTGATGTTAGTACTGCTAGGTAATGACTAGTAACTTGAGAGACAATACATTTTCCAGTGTTTCCAACAAATATCCAGTTTAGTTTTCCTTTGTTGCTTAAGTTGCTTTTCTGGTTTATTCACAGAAGCATTACATTTAATTTCAGACAAACTTCGAACTTTTGACCCACCTCCCGATGATAATCCGCATTCCAGTACTGACGGACAAAGGAGTTTCTACGAGGCAATTCACTGAGTCCGTTGATATGTTTCCCACAATGGCCGAGGCGGCGGATCTGCTTCCCTTGCCGTCATGTCCAGAACACTCCTCAGATGTCGCCCTGTGTTCGGAAGGTAAAAGTCTCATTTCTTTCATTAATAACCCCGGACATCCTTTAAAAACGGCAGCGTTTTCCCAGTATCAACGTAGAGGCTACATGGGGTACAGTATGCGGACGGACAGGTACCGTTACACTGATTGGGCACAGTTCGAAGGTGCGCCAGTGTACAGGCCCAACTGGGGCAAGCTGGCAGGCGTGGAGCTGTATGACCACGCAGTTGATCCCGGGGAGAACGTCAACAGGGCCTACCACGATGAGTACACGTTGATTAGAGCTAGCCTAAGCGATCTGTGTCGGTCTAGTTACAGAAATAAATTTCACGATTTATCATTAAAAAATTTATTCTGAGGTGTTTGTTGTGAAATTAACACGAGGTTCATATTGTTATCGATTGCACTTCCAGAGTTTCGTTATTTAAAAAGCATATTGCTTCAGCCCGATTTCAAAGGACTTTCGAGACGCTTTTCAACAACTAGTATTCCTTTTTCTTATGATTTTGTTGTGAAATTAACACGAGATTCATATTGTTATAGATGGCAAATCCGGAGTTTCCTTGTTTACCAAACATATTGCTTCAGTCCGATTTCAAATGCGTTTTGGGACGCTTTTTAGCTGTTTAATTCTTATATTTTTGTTGTGAAGTTAACACGAGGTTCATATAGATATCGATTGCACTTCCGGAATTTCGTTGTTTACAAAACATACGTCCGAAACGACAAGCAGCGAAAAGAGCTTTCCAAGTGCAAAAACATAGGTGACGCGTTTAGATTGTCCGCCTCTCACATCGAGGACCCGGGTTAAATTCCCCCCCACCCCCCCAAAAAACGTTGTTCAGAACATTTTTACTTTAATTGTTTAGTTTTAATCCAATGTATTTAAATGGCGTTCTGTGTTTCAATGAAATCTAAAATTCACTTTTAAAATGGAAGCTTTACATAAAAAATTCTGCTACTAATCGTTATCTAAATACATGCTGAAGAACGGGTGCATTCAACATACGTGATGGTTCTTTGTATCCAAGACCCTAATTTAAATCTAATCGTTTGTGTTTGGAATGAGTTGGTTTGCGTGACAGATAATACTAATTACTTAAACTGCAAGAACGTGAAGCCAAGCAAAATTAATTTCTCTCTCACAGTTAAGCAAAATGTGCGATACTACTAATCAATACTTATTTGTCATGGCTACAATATACTCGTTTGCCTAAAGATGTAAACATTTAATTATGTAATCAGTCTTCGAGCTAGCGCCTATGATGTTTCATTAATTTTGTTTTTAAACGGAATGACGGAAACGGAACCGGCAGCACACGTAATGCGTGCATATATACTTGATGAGGCTGCCTGTCTGCATGAAGTTCCCGAATGCTCAGAGAACACCGCGCTTATAGAATTGCATTCTGAAGGCACGAGCCACATGCCGCTTTTGCACAACCCCGACACCCCCCTAGCAGGCGCAATATTTTGTTAGAGACGGATTCTGGTGCAGCCATAGGCTACACAATCAATTCAAATAGCTGCAGTGCGGGCAGTATTCCGAGGCGCTCCAGTGCGCGAGCCAAACTTCGACCAGCTGTCCGGGGTTGAATTGCACGACCGCAAATAGATCCTGAAGAGAACGTTCGCCTTGCAAGCGACGCGAGTTATAATAACATAATGACGCAGTTGAGCCGGCTATTCAATGCGGGATAAAACAGGGATTTTAATTAACATAGTTTTTTTAACGTACATACATTTTTGACTGCAATTTGCAATTTTGCAAATTATATTAAAGGCTCAACATCTGTCAAACTATTTATAAGGTGGTGTGTTTCTTTCTACAGATAGCTTTATAAATATACTGTAGGCACTCGGTTTATTTTTGTATTTGTGCATTCTTTATATTATATGCGTACGTCAAAGATATAACAGAAACGTTATACACGGGAAATAAAGTGACCATGTGCAACGTCCCCAATAAATATGGGGCATAGTGTATTGGTATTAGAAATATTTAATTTTACTGAAGAGGATAAATACAAGTAGGCGTTGACCTATTCGTAGGATATTTAGTGGTCTATATCTAGAAATTACTGATTTCAGTTTATGTTCAATGATTTGCTAATTTCACAGTGCCAGTCATTTACTGCTACACATTATTTCGAGTACTCCCTGACTTTGCCAATGGTATTCATAATGTAGGTGTGACAACTGCCTATAAATGGTACTTGAACTGATAACCCTTGACCTAAAGGGTGACATTAATAATATTCAGAATTATGCAATAACTTATTTATATGTTTTACCGTATATCCACAATAAATAGGGGACCATTCGATGATCTAGTGAATCTACATGATGACAATTTTTTAAGATAATACACATTTTCAATCGTATACTTATTTCCAAACGTTGCTTACATTACTACATTTAACATATAGATACTCTTTGTTTAAACATAATTAACTTAACATTTATAATTACACATTCAGCATGCCCGTAAGCTATGAACTTACTGTTCGAAATATAATGTAATGTTTCGTGTGTTAATTCCCATATAGAGATTCTCTGACTAAAACAAGAAAACAACGTTATTTGCCTAATCTAACGGTCGATATAATTTCCACTTCAATTGCAATAAGTTCTGATGAATATGTGGTTGCGGCTGTTGCATATGTCGAGCATTTTGCAGTTACCAGTGTTTAATATTATGTCGGAAATGAAGGTAGTAACATTTATTTTCGCTTATTTGCTGGTAATATATTTGAAAACATGTCCCACCACATCGCAGAGGCTGAATGTTTTATTTCTTGTCATGGACGATTTAAGACCACAGCTTGGAGCATATGAAGGTCAGGATTTTCCAGCTTCTGTTCACCCAAAAATGCACACGCCTAACATAGACGCTCTGGCGGCAAAAAGTCTGCTGTTGAAACGCGCTTACGTCCAGGTTGCACTTTGCTCGCCTTCCCGTACGTCTCTCCTAACTGGACGTCGACCGCAAACGACGCATGTGTTTAAAATAGGACCATACTTTCGTCAAGTAGGTGGTAATTTTACGACAATTCCACAATATTTTAAGATGAACGGATATTCTACTACTGGACTGGGGAAAGTGTTTCACGGAGGTGTTTCATCTGGAGGAAATGATCCTATATCATGGACAAAGCCTCACATTGATGGCATCGGGCATTTCGAAAAGACTGGGCGCAGTTGGTTAGCTGTGCCAAATGCACAAATAAAAAACAAACCTTTAATCGACCAGCAAATTGTTGATAAAACCATAAAAACTTTACGTAGAGTTGCACCATTAGCATTATCTGGAGAACGACCATTCTTTGTAGCTACCGGCTTTTACAAACCACATCTTCCGTTTGTGTTTCCCAAGTCGTTTATGAAGTATTACCCAAATGTTGAACTGCCAAAAAACCCACACGTACCGGTTGGTATGCCGCGTATTGCACGGCATAAGTGTTCACGAATACACGGTTACAAGGACGTTAGGGCTCATCGCAAGCGTGGAAGAAGCAAATCGAAATTGCCAGACTTTGTTGTACGGAATCTGCGTAGAGCATATTACTCCTGTGTGTCATATATTGACTCGCTAGTTGGTCGCATTTTGAGAGAACTCGAGATATTAGGACTTAGGAATAACACTATCGTATCGATTTGGAGTGACAATGGATGGCAGCTTGGTGAGCACGGAATGTGGTGTAAACAGGTAACATTGTTCATTAATTCGCAAAATTGATCGGTTGAACGTTTTCCAATGTATCAATTAGCCGTAACGAATACAGTGAAACCTGTTCAAACCGAACCCTTAGAAAACCGGATCCCTGCCAAACCCAACGGCTGTGTCGGTCCCGATTTTTTTCCTTTTTATTTTATATATCAAAAAAACTTAAAAACCAAACCCTGTCCGAACGGAATACCGAACGAATTCTTTTACAAATTAGATCTCATTCGGCATTAAAAACCTGAATAAACCGAACGGTGTATCCTGTCAGGTGTCACTTCGCGATACCGCGGAAGCGTGAACCCGATAATTGGTGACACACACAATGGGCATAATCGCCATGGTGGTAACGAGCCAGTGGTGCATTTAGGGATCAGCTAGTTGGCGCATACGACAAGAAATCAATACATATTGCCTAACTTTTCCTTTTTAATAATGTGTCTTATTTTGTGCGTATTTTAACACCAGGTCCATAGAGACTTTTCATAAAATATGTAAAGCATTTTACCACGTCCTGTGCATTTATGTTTTATATAGTTTTGAATGTAGACTCCTTTTAGTAATCTATGAATTATTGACAAATACTTATGTTTTGCATTACCTCATGAAAAGCACATTTTGAAGGAGAATGTCATTTATTAAAAAACCCTCTGGGTAAACCGAATACCTTTGAAAACCGAACGATCGGCCCGGTCCTGACACCGCTCGATTAAGACAGGTTCTACTGTAGTATACACTAAACAGCACTTCTAACCCGACACTACATAACTCGCCATTTTCAAGCAAATCTGATCAAATTTGGACAGCGATTAAATCAATGACGCAGACATTCACTTGTATATATTTCATTGTATTCTGCGCAAAATTTAATATCAAAATTAACATAATTAAACAATAAACCTAAAATAAAAGTCTCAGAATTCTGTGAGTGTGCTGAAACTCTGCACAATATTAATACACAACTTCGCGTTCGTAAAATAATAATTTATACATTGTGTGTCTTCCTATTACTCTTAAGACATACCGGCACATCTGTCTCATGGACATATCATATTTTGTTATGAAAGTTTGAGGAATATTCCTCCATGCTTCAATTAAAGCCTGCTCCAATTGCACCAGATTTCGAGGGGCTACGTGTCGCTTTCTTACACGCCTGTCGACTTCATCCCACAGATGCTCAATGGGGTTAAGATTTAGTGATTTTGCAGGTAACGGTTCCTGTCGAATATAATTGTGTCGCAACAATGTTTGAGTTGTTCGAGCAGTGTGGGCTTGAGCCCCATCCTGCAGCAAACCCATGCGGTGTCCCTCTGCACGAATGTGTGGAATTGTAACAGGCAGCAAAATATATTGCAGCATTTACATTCCCTTCAACAATAACTAATTCTGTCTTGGTGTGTAAGATACCCCGGTAACTCCATCAGAGACCCGCCACCGAACCGATCTCGCTTGACAACGCACGCATCATTAGCGTTCATCTTTGAGTCGGTAAACGCGCATTCTGCCGTCGGCGTGGTGCAAGTTAAATCGACTCTCGTCCGTAAATAGGTCACAAGCTCATTTTGCCCTATTCATTCACTTGTGACGGCGTGCCCACCTTACTCGCTCCTCTCGGTGACGTAGTGTCAGGATCAGCCCCTTGAATCGTCTTTGAGCTCTTATTCCTTGATCGTGCAGTCGCAGTACAGTATCGAAGCTCACTCTTCTTACGTGCCGCCCTATTGTCGTCCTAGCACTGGTATCGGCGGTCTTACAACGGTTGTGGAGATGCTCGCCAACAATTTGAGCGTTCTGTGCGGGCTTAGTTACTCTTCTACGTACCCGGCTAGTGCGCCTAAACTTCTGTAGAAGACTGGTTATTGTAGAATGGTGCCTACCAAAAGAATCGGGCTACCTGCAAATAATAAAAAAACATAACATATAAAGAAACCTTAAAATAATCGCAACGTCGGATTATTTTCTATAGAATGATCAATGTAATATTAAATAATAAACTTTATAAAGTGGTTATTATTAACGTTCTTTTATACTATCATGCTAAATTTACATATACTTACAAATACGAGAGACGGATTGTAACATGCCAATTGCTTGTCCACGTTGTTGATTACTCATTCGACCTATTTATTGATAATCAAGTGTCTTTAAATGAATGGTTACGTATGGTAAGACACATTAAAATAAAACAAATCAATATTGTATATTTACCTACATTTCCTCGTAGAAAACAATTAAAAACGGACCTAGATCCCGTGTCTAAGACCGTTCAAGTTATTCAGTGCAGTATTTTGCGACTTTTCATGTTGAGGGTTGTAGTGTCATTATAATAAATTACATATCAAACTATGCAGTGTTTCAAATAAAATTGTACATACAAATACGTATGTCCATAAATTATTGGCTGCCTAAATTTGATCAAATTCCCCTGACAAATGAATATTTTATTGCGTTATTTGTAGTTGGAGGGTTAGAAGTGTTGTTCAGTGTATATTTAAATATAAATATTTATGCTATCTTTTAACAAATCTCAAATATTCAGTAGTAAACGCGACAAAATACTGGTTCGATGTTGGTTCTGTCTGCTACTCTCTAGTAACTTTAGAGATTCAATACAATACATTTCCAAGTCTCCAACAAACATCCAGTTGTTTCCTTTCATGTTACTATGGTCTATGAACAGAAGCACTGCATTAACTTTCAGACAAACTTCGAACTAGCTACCCACATCCCGATGATGATCCGCATTCCAGGACTGACGGATAAAGGAGTTTCCACGAGGCAAATCACTGAATCCGTCGATATGTTTCCCACACTGGTGGAGGCGGCGGGTCTGCAGCCCTTACGGTCATGTCCAGAGCACTCCTCAAAAGTCGCCCTGTGTACGGAAGGTACAAGTTTGATCCCCCTCATTAATAACCCCGGGCATCCTTTAAAAACTGCAGCGTTTTCCCAGTATCAACGTAAAGGCTACATGGGGTACAGCATGCGGACGGACAGGTACCGTTACACTGAGTGGGCAAAGTTCGAAGATGCGCCAGTGTACAGGCCCAACTGGGGCAAGCTGGCAGGCGTGGAGTTGTATGACCACGCTATTGATCCCGGGGAGAACGTCAACAGGGCCCACCACAGGGAGTACCGCAACATCAGGGCGGAGTTGAGGCGCCTTTTACGTTCGGGGTACAAACGAGGCTTATAGAGCAATATGAAATAAATCCGTGTGCATTAGGCATTGAGAATAATTAAAAATGGTAATAGTTGCAAACTGCGTTTACTTTTTACAATAGGTTTTGTCTGAGAGCATCGAGATGTACGGTAATGTGGTTTTAGTATGCTTTATTACGTACCTACAGAAGGTAACCGAAGTCTTGACTAAATGGTAATAATTAAAATACAAGGACATTTTTATATAGAAAACTAACACATCATAGAAATTTACAACAGCCACAATGTATATTGTGACTGGAACTACTTTTTGTTATTACAGGCTTTATTTACTAAAATATTGCAAAGGATACTGAATAAAACGAACATGGATATTTTGTGAGACAATTCAATAGAGTTGCTAATAATAAATCCACACATCGGGTCCAAATTTTAATTCTAACAGCTTGAATGGTAAATGAAGCTCTCGCTTCTTATTAATATTATATGAATAATATTAGATGGATGTATTTTCAATTTTTTTTTATAGATAGTTATACAATTGTTTAAATTTAAAAGTTTTAAACAAATTAGACTCTTATTACACTATCGTATAGATATATATGTTTCTATACCATATATAATAATAAAGTATTATGTACACACACACATTTGTTGTCAACAATGTGCATTTGGATGTGTCGTTAGTTTTCACCATCGGATGGCTGTTATGGACTGATGGCGAGCAGGTCTTGGTCGAGAGCAACGGATATTCTCCTGAAATCCGCGCCTAAAGCTCCTACTCATGAAGCAGTATGTTATTGGATGTATAAACGACGATGTGTACGCTAAAAGGAGGATGAATGATTTAGTGAGTGGGGAGATGTATCGTAGCACTGAACGGAAGTCAAATGCCTGCCATGAGTTCAGAAGTGTAAGTGGTGTCCAGCACAGGAAGTACTGTAAAACGACAACCACTAGCATTCTAATGACTCGTTTCCGGCTAGACGGGTCGTGTGTTGTACGATTTCCGTCACTTGTCATTGACTGAGTGCTTTCGTCTCTTTCTGTCAGCGGAGGAGCTCGCCGTACATATCTGGTTCGAGATGTATTGTCTGTAAAAAACAACGTCTTTTCGTGTTAACTGCACCATGAAAAACATATAACTAAGTATAGTTTACAATGAATCATTTAATAAATGTGCAAGAAGCAAATACTGGAAACACCAGTAATTCATCATAGATATACTTGCAATTTCAAAATCATTTGAACTGACACATTTGAACGTTTTGTTGATCAAGAAATTATACTGACCTAGGGATGCCGACGTGCGTGTAGACGCCATCCAGAGCTTCTTTGCTACAAGGCTATAAAATGTACTCATCATCAGAAGAGGAAGCAGTAATAGAATCACAGCCAGCAAGATGCTGTACATGATGTCTATTTTATACCGCAGGAACACTTCCGGCCACACTTCCCGACACGCCTGACCACCAGTCTGAATCTTGATTACCCTGTGGAACATGGCGATGGGCATCATGACGGTGAGAACACTGGCCCAGATGCCGACCAGCATTCTGCGGGCGTGAGAGAGGGTCTGCCAGCGTCGGGACCTAAGGGGTTCACAGATGGCGTAGTAGCGCTCCAGAGAGATAGCAACCAGGGTATAACAGCTCACGCCAACGGACACGGCTAAAATAGAAACGGGAAAACAATCTTAGTTAACATAAGGCGATGTTTGAAAAACACTTTAGACACATACTACTTAGAATATAATTTCTTTCACAATTAAACATACGAAAATCAACGCTGCGATCGAACATATGTGACAAAATGAACGACATTCCCGATTTAATGTTTATCATACATATTGCGCACATATCATTAACTTATCAACTACGGTCACACATCATTTAATTACATACTAGGATTGATATTTGTAGAGAAATCTGTTGTAAGTAGTTATTGGAAAGGAATTAGCATTAACAAAAGGCCCACAACAACTCATCGACATCTGCTTGTGAACTTCCTAGTCAATTATCACACATCGTGAAAGTACTCAGAAATCGATAGTTGCCATCTTATAAAACAGATTTGCAACATACGTTAAAGAAACTGACTGAAACAGACAAAGGTAATGGGTACATTTCAAGCGAGAAATTCCTTATTTGTCTGTAATGCCCGCACATTTTGATATTGCTTTTCCAGCCAAAATATGTTTCACTTGCAAAGTTATTCAATCTGGTTAATTCTTGTGGGCCTATTTTATGTCCTGTAATGGCCCAACACAAAACGTTTGTTAACCGATATTGTCATTTATGGCACAGAATTGTCAAAAAGATAATAATAATTATTGTAACCTGACATACGAAAACGATATTGTTATTTAAGTGTACTTTTATGTTAATCGTATACTATACCAGTACTATGCGTTCTAAAAACACTTTACTAGGAAGTTTGAATGATACAACATGTACATGCACATAATCCACATCAATAACGCCTCCGTATATTTCGTGTTTATAACGTGGATTAGTACTGTACATTAACCATGCTATATAATCTTAGCATGTTTGCAAATATAAGATAAATCAGATTATGACGAAATAAAGTAATATACAAATGGCATGAATTATATTTAGAAGATGGTTAATTGTTTGCGACACCACTGTAACTGAAGGACGATGTAAGATTTGGCGATACATTATTTGTGTATATACAAATGGCATGAATTATATTTAGAAGATGGTTAATTGTTTGCGACACCACTGTAACTGAAGGACGATGTAAGATTTGGCGACACATTATTTGTGCAACACGTTTTGTGCCTTATTGTAGCAATTACGAAGATGCATTTAACATAAGCTGTTATGAAAATATGTGCAGACCTAAAATGACAAACTTGGGCCTTAGAGGTCGCCACATTTGTCAACGTGTAATTTTCTCCAAGAAAGCTGAACTGGATCATGCGCTGAAATTCAATTAAGAGGACACGGACGCTAGATTGAATACTTTCACCATTACGTGTATGAATTCATCAGTGACAAAAGAAATGCGTGCAGCTGACGTTTTTGTATATGCTTTTATTTAAATCGACAACAACAAAATAGGGAACAAAATTAACATGTTTATCGCACACCGTACATTTGATTTTTATTGTTGTTCGACAAATTCAATTTTAAATTAGTAATTTCGTGTCCGTCTAGATATAAATAAATGCATACAAAATATATTGCTATGAACACATAATTATTTAACAAGACGAATGCATAAGTAAATAAATGTATGAATGCACATATAAATGAAGAAATCCGTGGACACATGCTAGAATGAGCACATAATTACATACTTAAATGCCTAAATGAAAACAAATGGATATGTGGGTATAGAACGAAATGTCAATAAATGACTTAAACCACAAATGAACGAATACAAGTATGAAATAAATCAGATTGAATTAATTAATCCATGAACGAAAGACCGAAATACTCAAAATCTTATCCTGTCATATTAATGTGTTCTCGAAATGTGCCTGTTGTGCTTACAAATTTGATGTTAGGATATTACACATCGCTTGCTTCCATTTGCTTTGAGAATTAACAATACCATGCTGACATGCTCAATTCCAAAATGCATTAATTTTAGTACCAACATCGACTATTTCCGCATCGAATATTCCCAAGTAGCAAAATTGTTACATGTTGCTTCTCATATTCTCACTTTTCCTTGTACAGCTTTTCTCGAAGTGGTTGGATTATGCGGACAAATTCATTTGCATTAAACGGGACATTTGTCACAAATAATCATCGTTTTGTCAAAGTACAACTCCTTTGTTCAATAATACCCACCACTGCCATATATAAACGCGATTCAAATTATCTGTCAATCGGTTAATAAGCGTACTTGGGGCACTATCTTTTCTTCAGATGTCTCAACGATTTACGTCGTTTCCAATTATTTATGTTGAAGCTAAGACAATATTCATACACGAAAACACACTTTAGGCTCCAAGAACGGAATAAATGCAATGTTGCTCCTGGGACAAACTGTTTGTGGTTTCGATCTAAATGTTAAGACCACATTACTCTTTTGAACATATTGCATTAAACACATAGTGTTGTTGTCAAACGCCAAAGAGGATAAAATAATTGAAATACATTGGTTTGCCCGTTTATACGTGTATATGAATAGTTTCAATCTGGGACAAAGTGCAAAGATATGCTCAATTCAAAATACAACAACTTCAACCTTGGTACTCCAAGGCGGTTATCTTATTGTGAATGATGTTTATATACAACAGTTGTATATACAATATTTTTCTGCATTCATAGAATTGATCACATTTCTTATTTAAAAAAAACAACATTACACACAACAAGTACAAAATAAAAAGAAATAATTTTGCCACTGTCGATGACGATGACATCTAGATTTCTGATTATTTTCTAAATAATTTCATAACACATATAAAATAATTAATTTTTTTGGACAGATTCAATCAATGGATTAGCATACACACGTATAACGGCGAGGTTTCAGTTGCCATTTAGACTAATTCTAATGGAAAATGATACACTCTCACAGCAAATTATTTTCCAAAGTTATGTAAACTAGTTTTTTATAATTGTAACAAATAACTTTACAACAAAGTAGATTTATAATGCAAATAACTTGTTGCTAGTTTATCGCATCTCGATGCGTTGCTTTGTGCAAACAATTCCAGTCTACTTGGTTTCGCTATTTTATTATGGAAATTTCAGAACCAATTAACCCTAACCCGAAATACGCCCACTTTATTTATATTTAAGTTTTCTGTTTACTACAGCATGCGTCTGTATACATATTCTGAGGGAGTATAGATATAACGCTCGAGTACATTTCGAATGTTTCGATTTCACTATATGAATGATGATATATTGTCAGTGTTAACATATCATTTTGCGCATTATATGGTATGCATTTCAATGCGCAGTTATAAAAAATATGTGCCCAACTGAACAGCATTTCTCGGCATAAGATGCTGACACATTTGTCAAAGTGTCAATTTATCCAAAAAAGGAGAGCTGGATAATGCTTTCAAATTCGATGTAGAGAACACGGACGCTAAATTGAATGCTTCCGCCGTCTCATGTCTGTTGAGATTCATTGGTTCCATAAAATGCACTGACCTTTGTAGATGTTTCTATCCAGACAACATTTTCTTCCAATTTAATTTAATTGAGTTATTTCGGTCCATTCTGTATATAAATACACAACTTTATAACATTTTAATATGAAGCACCAATTAATTAACTATGATGAGGAAAGCTGAAAAAAATATGTAAACATATGTGCATAAATTAGTACATAAAGGACTATTATATTAGTTTGTAATTCGTTTACCATGTATGAATGAAATAATTGAATAAAGACGCACTAACAGATTATTACAATATAAGAGTAAAATGGACTATTGTGGTTGCAATTTTGGAGTTTGGACATCTGCCTTGAGAATTGAACAAAATCTAACAAATTCGTTATATTACTTACACATACGACTGTGTAAGATCCCCAGATGCATTCAGTTTGTCCCAATATTTAATATTTCCTTTTCTTACATTGGCAACGAAATGACGCTTTTACATGTTACTTGTCATATTTTTCATAGATAAAGCCTTTAAATACACAAATTTAATAGACGTGGTTGGATTATGCGAAAGACAGCATTTGCATCGAATGCAATACTTGACTCGTGCAACTAGTAATGAGTCTATTGCAATACTACACGCATATCACAAGAGTTAAAAAGGTTTCTGTTGCTTTTTGGATAATCATTTACTCCAGATACTACTGCTTTTTGTTGTGAGTTTTTGTGACTGTATAACAGTTCAAAATAATGCTAATTTTAATGAGTGATGTCTGATATTGAGTTTGTGTTGGTTGAATCAGCCAAACTCCAGTTGCATCAGCAGCACAAAGGTAAACATTTTAAATTAAAAATATGTAAACTTCAGCGGCATCAGGTGAAAAGAAATCCTTATTAACAGAAAAAGGTCCTTTGTTTAAGGCAAGTGACAAACGGCCTATATTTCACCCATGATCATTAACAAGCGCGACTCAAATTATATGTCAAACGGTTGGTAAGAGTACTTGGGGCACTATCTTTTCCTTAGATGTTTCAACCATTTACGGCTCTTCCAATCATTTATATTTAAACTGAGACAATTTTCATACACGAGATCACACGTTATATTCCCGAACGGAACAAGCGCACTCTTGCTTCAGGGATGAGCAGATTATGGCTCCTATCTGGGCTTTAATACTACATTACAATTTTGAACATTTTGCATTTGACACAAAGCGCTGTTGCCAAGTAATGCAGTGCATGTTCAAAACATGCAAATAACGCAGTGCCTGTTATAATTTACTTATAATTGCAATACATTGGTTCGCTAATGTAATGAAGTCAATAGCAAGTGCAAAACTTTGCTCAGTTTTAAGTACAATAGCTTCAACGTAGCCACTGGAAGGCGGTTGCCTAATTATATGGAGGGGGATCTCCGCCAAAATTCAATCCTTGTTCACTGTACGTTCGTAGCTTGTAACATTGACAAAGTATACGTGCAAGTGTGTATTTTAACACGTTATCTGTGTAAGCTGCTAAAATAAATGTTCTTATTGTGCTTTTTCGTGCCGTCTTATAAAGCAAATTCAATTCAAACTTGTCAACGCGTCAGTTTTTCACGCGCGCGGTTTACAAAAGTCAGCACAGAAAGACACAACAGTTGAGTTGAAAATCAAGAAATACTAAGACACGATTCTAAGTCATGCGTGAATGTCAACGAAATTCCACCCAATGGCCTTTCAGCTGCCAACTGAAATTGTCATTAGTTTTCATGCAAACTGGGGTGTATAAAAGCGAACGCATATGCGGGATATGGTACGTACATTTTCTCATGAAATGTTCTCTTAAAATAAATGAAATGTTACTTAATTCGATATGTAGCAAATGGAGTTCAAACTGTATCATCAATTGTGTTTTTATTATAATTTTAATATAAATTACAAGCTTCATGAAAGTTTTAATTATTATTAAAGGTAGAGATGTATCAATATAAACACATTGATATCGTTAATCTTAATGATAATTACATTTAATTACAGGCGCGGTACATACTTTTGAGTTAAAAGGGGCGAAACTATTCTATAAATGAAAAACGGACCAAGAAGAAAACCAATGGACCAAAACGGTTGTTGCTGGTTAGCTGACTGCCAAACCTGTGAATGTTTCAATTGCAGCTGAATCTGTTTCATGTATGTTGATCACATAACTATTTAACATTGTTTAATTAAATTTATTGGTGTGCATCCATGCTTGTTTGTTCTCTTAAATGCGGCTAGTGAGCTAAAACTGGTTTAATTGAACTCCCACTGTAAATAATAATGTGTGCACACTGCCTAATCTTTGATTCCTTTAATAATTTTTAGATTCCTCAGTGGTTTGTTCTCCAAGCCAGTCAGCTGGCAATTATTCAATGTACATGCATTTGTAAATGATATAAAGATATAAACTATTTGTATTTATCACCACCGGCATCAGAGAAATCACCTTATGATATTGCTACACGTTTTCTGGGGGGAAATGCATCAGTAGTCTACTTGATTTCGCTTTATGTAATTCAAATAACGCGGTGTTAACAACTCAAAAAATAGCTGTAATTGAAATCTTGTATATCAAAAGAGAACAAACCAACACATTCTACCAACGACAGCTGAACGGTACAAATAAATTGAAGTCTATCCCACAATTGACACTTAAATGTCAAGCAAAAAATGATGCCGTTTGATATTTGCATTTCTACAAATAATATTATGTAGATTATGCACATAAGACGATTTATAGTATTAATACGTATATAAATGATTTGAATTTTAGAAGACTGTTATTTGTTTTCGACACAAATGTATGACTGATGTAATGTCGGCGATATATTTCTTTTTTTTCCCGCATCATATGGTATGCCTTAATTCCCTGCGGAAAATATTAATTTCTTAAAATGTGCATTTATAGAAATCTTTTGCCACCTGAAGCGTAAATCCCGGGCATAAGAGGTCGCCACATTTGTCAACCTGTCAATTTCCAAGACAGCTGAACTGGATACTGCGTTCAAATTAAATTTATTCGACACGGACGCTATATTGAATTCTGAATTCTTTCACTGTCTCATTTCTTTTGAGCTTCATCGGTGAGAAAAGGAATTTCAACAATTGACTGACCATTGTATGTGTTTCTATCCAGAAGACAAGAGTTCCTTTGGGCAAATTTAATTTATGGATTTAAATACATAATTATAAATTATGAAAACATCAATTCATGACAATATGGTGAAAAATAAGTGAGTGAATATATTTATTCTTGCATTAAATATAAGAGTAAAATGGCACAGTTTAGTAAGTATTATTCCCGGATGTAGTCATATCGTCCCAATGTCGGATACTTCATCATCACATATTTGCAAAATAATGACACTGCAACACGTTACTTGTCATTTTCTCATATGATAGATGTAGCTTTGAAGTACACAACTTTATGCAAGTTTTAGGATTACGTGGACGAGGACCTTTGCTTCGAATGTGAATATATTTTGACACGAGTAGTTAGACATTTGTAACACTACACAAGAGAATCATACCAGTAAAATAGTTTTTTTTTGCTAGCACTAGTATTTACACAATATAATACTTGTACGTTATGTTATATTATTGAATGTTCAAATGAGAGGATTGTTTGGTATCCTTAAGTTATTAAAATGAAGAACTATTTATTTAAATCATATGTTTGCATCAGTTGAAGACAGCCTTTATATAATGTTGAGTAACAACTGCACGATATATCGAAAAACATATTTTAATAACGCTCTTAGCTTAATTCCTTAATACGCCCTACGTACATAATAAGGTTTAAGGTCATTACGTCTGCGTGCAACTACGAGGTCCATGACCATATGTAAACATACACTAAATTATCTATCAAATGGTTGACAGGCGTACGTGGGGCACTATCGTATCCGTAGATTTCTCGACTAGTTACGTCGCTTCCAATAATTTATGTTAAAACTGAGACTATTTCTATACACAAGAGATCACATTTCATACTCCACGAATGGAACAAGTGCAATTTTGCTTTAGGGATAAACGATTTGTGGCGCGTCATGAGAAAACCGGTCACAAAGCATGTGCGTAAAGTGTCGTCCCGGATTAGCCTGTGCAGTCCGCACAGGCTAATCCAGGACGGCACTTTCCGCTTTTATGGTATTTTCTGTTTCGAGGAAGTCTCTTCTAAACATAAATCCTCTGTCGGCGGAAAGTGCCGTCCCGGATTAGCCTGTGCGGACTGCACAGGATAATCCTGGAAGACACTTTACGCACATGCATTAAGACCGGTTTTACCACGACGCGCCACATTTATGTTTCGGAGCCGGATGTCAAGGCTACATTAATTTGTGTATATACATTTTGCTTCCAAGTAGTAATTTACGAGTTCACAAATATGTAAAAAACATTAAATTCCATTAATCAAATTACTGTTTAGTACTAAAGTCTTTGCTGTACATGTAAGCATTTTACTAAATATTACTTTAAGGAAACCATCATTTTCTGGGAATGAATGAAGTTAAATCCGAATTAAACTATTAAACTATTAAATGCCTTATTCTGCTTTTGTTGCATTTTAAAACAAAAGCACATTGTCAACATTTTAATATCACGCGTCGCAATAGACACACATCCATTCTAAACGAACACTGCCTGCATTGGGCAATCGTTTTGAACACACAGCGCGGATTAATATACATAAAGTTAGTATTCGGGAATATTCATTGCCAAACAGAAGCTCTGAATTACATACACGATTGGCGGATCATGGGATTTTTTCCTCCTATTTTCTGACCCGAAAATAAATACTATAATATGCTTGTGATCAGCAGCTCTACAAAGGTTGAATGTAAAATATAGGAAAATCGATATAAAACAGGCGCAAACGTTCCACTGCGGTGAGTCCGTGACCCCAGTTTTACTTATATTTCTGTTTTGTGTCTCATCAAAATATGATGAGACATAAAAATTCGACATCCTGACAATTCGAACGAATGTTACCCAGAAGGTCAGTAATCGGGAATGTTCACTGTCAAAACGATGCTCTGAATCACACACACGATTGCCGTATCGTGGGAGTCCATCCTCCCGTTTTCTGCTCAGATAGCTTAAGACTCGATGATCATGATCACATTACGCAGATGAAATATTACCAGGTCAAGACAAAAAAAAAACAGGCGATAAAATTGTACTAAAAAGTTGCTCGTTGCTCGTATTGATATTTCATACGTTTAAATAAAACGTTTCTTTGGAAAGTTGACCAATATGGTTTCTGGAAAAAAATCGGACAGAAATGGTACATTATTTACGATGAAAAGTTATCATTAGATGATCAAACTGCGATTACGATAATAATAATTCAACATTCTGACTGTCGAACGAACATCCCCCGTGGTATAAATCGCTCATATAGTGTCATAAAAGTCCAGACAGTGTCAGTTGAGATATAGGCCGGAAATTGACATTGGACGGATGAGCATTGAGACCATTATATGCTCACAATGTATCCAGTAAAATGTCTCAAAGACCACATAGTGACCATGATGAATGTTTTCAGGCATAGATCACTTTAAGTAATTATCAAAATTGATCCGAAAGCAGTACAAAACCACTTAAGAGGAACATTGCCCAGCAGCGGTTAGTAAAAATACACATGCTTTAATATTGGCCGCGCGATGATAAGGTTTACTGACTGACTAGCGCGCATTAATATTGGCCGCGCGACGATAAGGTTTACTGACTGACTAGCGCGCATTAATATTGGCCGCGCGATGATAAGGTTTACTGACTGACTAGCGCGCATTAATATTGGCCGCGCGACGATAAGGTTTACTGACTGACTAGCGCGCATTAATATTGGCCACGCGATGATAAGGTTTACTGACTGACTAGCGCGCATTAATATTGGCCACGCGATGATAAGGTTTACTGACTGACTAGCGCGCATTAATATTGGCCGCGCGATGATAAGGTTTACTGACTGACTAGCGCGCATTAATATTGGCCACGCGACGATAAGGTTTACTGACTGACTAGCGCGCATTAATATTGGCCGCGCGATGATAAGGTTTACTGACTGACTAGCGCGATGATAAGGTTTACTGACTGACTAGCGCGCATTAATATTGGCCGCGCGACGATAAGGTTTACTGACTGACTAGCGCGATGATAAGGTTTACTGACTGACTAGCGCGCATTAATATTGGTCGCGCGATGATAAGGTTTACTGACTGACTAGCGCGCATTAATATTGGCCGCGCGACGATAAGGTTTACTGACTGACTAGCGCGATGATAAGGTTTACTGACTGACTAGCGCGCATTAATATTGGCCGCGCGACGATAAGGTTTACTGACTGACTAGCGCGATGATAAGGTTTACTGACTGACTAGCGCGCATTAATATTGGCCGCGCGACGATAAGGTTTACTGACTGACTAGCGCGATGATAAGGTTTACTGACTGACTAGCGCGCATTAATATTGGTCGCGCGATGATAAGGTTTACTGACTGACTAGCGCGATGATAAGGTTTACTGACTGACTAGCGCGATGATAAAGGTTTACTGACTGACTAGCGCGATGATAAGGTTTACTGACTGACTAGCGCGATGATAAGGTTTACTGACTGACTAGCGCGATGATAAGGTTTGCTGACTGACTAGCGCGATGATAAGGTTTACTGACTGACTAGCGCGATGATAAGGTTTACTGACTGACTAGCGCGATGATAAGGTTTACTGACTGACTAGCGCGATAATGTCATTGGCTTTTCCAGCAATCTTGTATTAACTTTAACTCTACAGTAGTTATCAAATCAAAATAGAATACCGTTATATTTATGTGTGAAAGTCGGCTACATTGTTCTAGTATAGTGTGCCATGCCCAACAGGCAATAAACTCGAATGAACAATATGGTGGATTTACATTGATAAATATTCATTTTTAGTGTTTCCGATAATATATTACATTCCTTATCCACAGACGGAGACGTATGATACGTTTAAGTAAAGTGGTTATAACGATGGCTATAACAGATGGCTATAAAGATGGGGATTGGTGACATAATCGAAAAAAGCCTGTAACATAAAACGCCTAGTTAGTACTTATGTGATATTCCGATGAAAAATCTGGCTTTTGATTCCGGGATCGTAGGATTTTAGATCCGAAATTTAGGTGTTTAATCATATTTTTCAAATGTCTGTAAGTCCCATACTGTGACTACGTACACACAGATTTATCTGCGTAATCCGTAATCTACTAAGAAAATCATATTTACGACGACGACTACGACGATGACGACCACGACGATGACGACAACGTCGACGACGACCACGACGACGACGACGACTATGATGATGATGATTTTTCAAATGTCTGTGAATAAGTCCCATACTGTAACTACGTACACAAAAACTCATCTGTATAATCGGTAATCTACTGAGAAAATGATTTCCACTACGACGACGACGACGACGACGATGATGATGATGATGATGAGGATGATTATGAACAAGAAGGAATGCAACAAATATGCTCTTTTATAATTGTTTTAGACTTTAACAACATTAACGACTCTAAAACAACTCTCCACTCCTTGCTTCCTATTATCATTTAAAACTCATGATCCCCGAGACATTTCCTCCACAAGGAGCGAATTTTGGATTTAAAACTCATGATCCCCGAGACATTTCCTCCACAAGGAGCGCCGTTTGGATTTAAAACTCATGATCCCCGAGACATTTCCTCCACAAGGAGCGCCTTTTGGATTTAAAACTCATGATCCCCGAGACACTTCCTCCACAAGGAGCGCCTTTTGGATTTAAAACTCATGATCCCCGAGACATTTCCTCCACAAGGAGCGCCGTTTGGATTTAAAACTCATGATCCCCGAGACACTTCCTTCACAAGGAGCGCCTTTTGGATTTAAAACTGATGATCCCCGAGACATTTCCTCCACAAGGAGCGCCTTTTGGATTTAAAACTGATGATCCCCGAGACATTTCCTCCACAAGGAGCGCCTTTTGGATTTAAAACTGATGATCCCCGAGACATTTCCTCCACGAGGAGCGAATTTTGGATTTAAAACTCATGATCCCCGAGACACTTCCTCCACAAGGAGCGCCTTTTGGATTTAAAACTCATGATCCCCAAGACATTTCCTCCACAAGGAGCGCCTTTTGGATTTAAAACTCAAGATCCCCGAGACATTTCCTCCACAAGGAGCGAATTTTGGATTTAAAACTCATGATCCCCGAGACATTTCCTCCACAAGGAGCGCCTTTTGGATTTAAAACTCATGATCCCCGAGACATTTCCTCCACAAGGAGCGCCTTTTGGATTTGCGACAGGATGTGTTGACTCTGTAACAATCAAAATAGTTCTTAAACACGCAAACTCTTGGAATTTGTATGCAAATGACAATAGACCCTAATCCTGTTTTATGCAAGTCCAACTAGTCACGTTATATATTTATATACCTTTTCCAATATAATAAAACCGATATATCGAAGAAAAGTATTATATTATATTATTATAAATATTGTTCATGGTATTCGTTTTAAAATGAAACAGTAATGGATTATACGTGCATTTCTATTCATTTACATTACATTTTAAATGCTTGTATGTTGACTATTTCAAGACAGCAAGTGAGTTTGATGCATTGATGGTCTGTGTAACCGCAATGTTTTTTGACGGTCATCTTAAAATCAAATACTGTAATTGACTAGATAACTTTGTATGCTTTAATTTTTGTTTGTGTTTTGTAAGGCAAAGAGTAAGTTGGTTTTATTAGTATATGTATTTTAATAACTGATGTCGTTACTGATTTACATGATTATTATACAAAAATGAACTATTATGAATAGAAAGCAAATAAAACGCATTTGTTTGTGGAAAATACGTTCAGAGTTGATGTCCCCATACTGAAATATGTTAATAGCCATTATACCATATGTTTATATTGATTTACATAAGCTATTTATATTACAACTGCTATGCTAGGTGTTCTGGGAACATTTATCAGTCGATTTGGTTGTACAGCAGGCCCGGTTATTACTTGGCACAACCAACGAGACTTACACCAGTTCTCAGTGCACCATAGTATTGTAGTATTCAATTCAATACCTATCTTTTCAGCATATTATTTCTTTTAAATAACTCAAATATACGAACATTTTTATTTCATGCAAATAATATTCTTCTCAGAGATGTAAATATAGGGAAAGTTGATGAAAAAACAGTGGTTAACGTTTGAGTAATATACTTTCTAGATAAGACTGTGTCTTTTGGTGGCGACCTTGCAGGAAATAATGGCCTCCTGGTCTATAGCCTTTAGTACAGTTATAAGCAGGCTCTCATCTTTCTCGAACTTCTCCTTGATTTGCATGCCCTAAATATGTTCAAAGTTGCTGAAAAATCATATACCAGTTGTCTCTAGAAAGAAACATCTGTAGCTAAGCAAGAGTTAAGATAAGCAATTAATATTTTATATTTGCACACAATTAGATTTCAAGCTACATGTGCTGATCTAGACACGACCTCAAAACACCTAGCAGAGTTATCGTTCGTTGCTCTAGCAAAACACCTCTGCCTGAAACGGGCTCAATGTCAAGAATCTTGTCAATACGGAAAAGATGTATTGATCGCAAATTAAATATTATTTTTAGGACCACAAACAAAGAAATAAACAATTTAAAAGTTTTTTAAATTATCATAAGTAGAGAAAAAAAAAATGATTTATATTATTGGAACTATTTTAATGCCCATATACGGAGATGGAATCATTTCGCAGATGTCAACAAAATGAGTGGCTGGTATAGTGCGCTGCGTTTGAATGTTATGATCGTGTGACTAAAGACACGTGCATGAGTTGGTACTACTTTCCCAGCCAACTACAGAGGTGGATTGAATGAAGCCTGTGTGCAAGAGATTGCATCAAAAGTTGTAAATTTACCTTCTGACGAATACCGAATTTAAATGTTTGGTTTGACATAAATGTAGTCCGTTTACACTTGCTACTAGTATAACACGGAAACAGAATACGCTCTTACCCGTACTTAAATGTCAAATACAGTACCTATTCATTTTAGAAGAACGAAAGTTTTATAATAAACTGATTTATTCATAAGTTATAGTGTCACTTAAAAAACGGTCCCAATTTGAAAACTCAAGTTTTAATTGCTTTTTGTGTTTTGTTGTTTCTGTTTGGTGTTTTTTGTTGTGTCGTAAGCATAATTGGCTATGCATGACTGGTTATTTGGAGTTTATATAGTTTGGTTGAGATGACGTTTAATAAAAAATAATATAGTAATCACTTCAGAAGTTATCTTATATCCAATATTATTGTTTATATAGAATATTTATATTTATGTTGATAAAAGTGTATATACGACATATTGTGTTGCATCAAAATTGATGTATTTTTGAGGTATCTGTGCAATTTCATAGAAACATTTCGATTTCTCATTTCCTTCATTAATGTATGATTAAAATAAACATTCTTATGTCCAACTGGGACCATAAACGCAACATTGAAATACAACAGATATTTAACCGAATGTTACGGCGTGTTTTTTAATCTGAATGTCGGTTACTATTCAGTTTTGCTTATTTATTGTGGGATAGGGATTTATGACAATTCTGTCTGGATGACATGATGCGCGTCGTGGGAAAAACGGGCTTAGTGCATGTGCGTAAAGTGTCGTCCCGGATAAGCCTGTGCAGTCCGCACAGGCTAATCCAGGACGGCACTTTCCGCCTTATGGTATTTTATTTTTCAAGGAAGTCTCTTCTAAACATAAATCCACTGTAGGCGGACAGTGTTTCAATTTCCATCACGGGAAAGATAAGCATGATATAGACCTGACTATTGTCACTTTATTTGTATACATACCGCACGATAATAGTAATTGAAAACGTCAGTTAGTGTCTTCACAATGATGAAACAACAGCGAACCGAAACAGTAAAACGCATGTTGAAAGTGTACCGACATCTCAATTAATTACGTAATCAGTGTTGTCTATTATAATTCTCTGTCCATTCTTGATTCAGTTGAATCCAGGCTATGGAACATACGAAAACCTTCATGCGTAAACAATAACAGTTTTTCTTTTTTAGCTCTTTTTATACTAGATTGTGAAAACTGAAATCGATATCTGAAAATTTAAACTCGACGGCTTTTGAAGTATAAACGAATAAGTATATTTCTGTGTACCAATTAGATATTTCACACACTTAGTCTGTCATATGATATTACATTTATGTTTTTGTGAGATTGTGTTACTCATGCTAGCTTGAGTTTAAATATAATAAGATTTTCATAGAAATATGTGATCATTTTTTCTATAACCCATACATTTAATTTAAAACATAAAATATCTACCAGCAAAGGTTTAGCCAGGTATATTTTGGTGTGGTTTATACGTATAACGACATGTATAAAAGGAGAGCGTCAGACAGAATTTGAAGTTTATGACAATTCCCGTGAATAAACAGTGCCAAATTGCAAGAATACAATCAGAAACGTCAAATAATAATGTGTTACATATAAACTGAAAATTACACAATTAAACAAAAATCTGACAATCGGGACTTCGTTGGTACAGCATAAAATAGACATACAGAATGTTTGGATACGGCCAGCTTATCTTTTGCTCGCTAAACAAACATTAAAACAGACATAACAACGTAAATTATATTGACAATAAGCTACAAACCGTGCATGAAATAGAGGGTTTTTGTTGATTTCGGTGATTAATCAAATTTTATTTCACCAGTGGGTATAGAAAACTGTATTTTCACGAGTGGCGTAGCCACAAGCGAAATATTATTGTCCATGACCACAAGTTTATTTATTTATATAAAATAGTCAGTGTTATGTTTTTATTTTTGTTGCAGTAGGAACAGTGAAAATACCAAATTTTGTTTCACCAATTGTATTATATATTTCACTGAAAAAACAAACAATAATATAGTATCATCAGATTAAATTATAAGACGTTATGTTTCAAATCAGATTCAGTTAGCGCTGAACCATACATTCGTGGAGACGCAAAGGTGCTAACTGCTGTCTCTAATGACTTTTTTTGAAAACACAAAGTGTGTTCAGAAAAATGTTCGTGATACGTAGTTTTAAAAATTAAAAATCAAATCGGATGTAAATGTCACTCTAATTTCATTGCGAAAAAAAACAACAACAAAAAACATAATAAAGTATAAATATTTGCACATGCGCATGGATGATATTGCGGAATAAACATCAAATTATGTGTTGCCTAATACTTGAATTTGACGAACTGTTTCATAAGTTATGAAACGATTGCAAACAAAATTATATTACCTTGAAAGTACCTAATAATGACGCACATGGCTTCTCCAAATACGAAGTTTCGCAGCAGCATTGTCGCCACCAGGGAGAAAGGCATACACAGCAGTTCACTGACTGCCAGGTTCGTCAAGAATAGATTCGTGCGCATCCGTTTGTTCCTGATTAATGTTATTATGACCAAACTGTTTACACATACCGACATGATAAATATAATGCTATATAACGTAATGTTAAGTTCCGCCGAGAATGCAGCATAAAACTTGCCTTTCAGGCTTGTGATGTTCTTCATTATTTCATTCACTGATACATTATATTCCTTTAATGCAATTGATGCACTGCTTTCCATGTCTTATTACATACCTATTTTTTGTTACGTTCACAATGTCATTATTGCCGACCAATCTACCACTCAATAGTTCCCGCAAGTCAATTTAAAGTAATATAAAAGCCTGCTAGACCAGAACCAGTTGGATCTGATTATTAGTTTCTTTCATCGACGACTTCTGCTGTTAGTCTAGTTTTTGTCAAATTGCGAACGATACAGTCCTATTTGTAAATTGCATACTTGAAACATATTGATAATCTTCTACATATAAAACCAAGAACAAACATAGATAAGACTTATTTAACAGAATCAGGTAAATAACCTAGTCATATTTTACACTGTCAGTTAAATATAAAATATATAAAACCACAGAAAGCACAGTAAACAATAATATACTTTAATATTTCACAAGAACAATTATGATCACGTAGAGGAAAATAACAAATGGATATGTGAGCCGGACAGACTTTATTTTTGGCACTTGTTCGCACAGATATTTGTTTCTGTAAATATCGAGATATAATCCTTATTAAACCGTTAGACTGGTGTTTGTTTTGGCAAATATAGGGTCGTTTTAATTCCTGTAAATTACCCAAATATTGACCCCCAGTAGAGTTAATACTATTGATTGATTTACAACTTGTGTGTTCTAAAAAGACGTCATGTCAACTATCAATTAAAGTACATCTATAACGTGTATTTGTTTCGGAATATCGCGAGGTAATTAAGTTAAACTAAAGAAAAAACGTACGTACCAAGCCATTTTGAAATATATGAATAATGAAACTCTAGGACATCATCAGGAGAGAAACCCTTATTACCATCCGCTGGTCCTTTATTTGAGGCAAGTGATCAATTGCCTATACAATACAGGACAATACATACAACACAACACAATACATAAAAATGATTAAAACTGGGGTCACATCATTGGAACGGTAAATGCAAAGCATTGGGGGTTCAAACCGGTTTAAAGGCATGCCGAACCTCGCACTTAACCCAGAATTAATCACCAATATAGGAATATTGAAACTCTAGAGACATCATATCGAGAGAAACCCTTATTAACATCCGCTGGTCCTATATTTGAGGCAAGTGACCAATTGCCTTTATAATACAGGACAATACATACAATACAATACACAACATAAAAATGATTAAAACTGGGGTCACCGCCTTGGAACGGTCAATGCAAAGCATTGGGGGTTCAAACCGGTTAAATGGCATGCCGAACTAAAACAAAACACGCATTTGAAACTAAACTTTAACCTCATATAATTGCAATTCAAATTAAATAGTACTACAACAGAATATTAATTCAATTGAATCACAATTTAATTACTCAATGGTTTAATGTTCACCAGAGCAACAGAGTTAGGGTTGAAAGACTGAGAGGCGGATGGACGGAATGACGAACATACAGACATACACAGACACACAATCGATTTATATTGAATCATATTGATTACTTAATATTGTAGCTCGTTTAATACTAGTTTATTAAACACAAACACAAAACTACATTGCGTGCGGCCAATAAACGACATGTGATTAAGATCTAACACGAGGTTAGTTGAAACTATAGATGAAGTAATTTCCGGGTTGTACAGTTACTGTTGGTTATGAATAAGTGGTATTACGTTGTAAGGCAATGTTATGACGTTCATGAATATTTACTATTTCGTATTATATCGGTTATTTCTAGGCCAAGGATTTAATTGTCAGTTTTTCATTTTACTACTTTTTCATGGTTTACATTTAATGTGTTTTTGTGTCTATGTATAGACAACTGGTCGTCTGTCTGAGATAAAGTTCCATCAATTGTACAATCGAGGTTCAATCCGTTTTTTATGTCATCAAATATTATAGCGTCAATAACGAAAACAATTATAATTTAGAATACGACCACTTAATTTTTTTATGTTTACTGTTTACTACAGCATGCGTCTCTAAAACAGTATTCAACGAAATATTTAATAATTATAAGACATGCACATAATACATAGCTATAACGCTTGAGTACATGTCGCGTTTGTAACGTAGATTAGAATCGTACATCAAGTTTACTGTATGGTAGTTGCATCTTTACAAACAAAGTTTTACGTGGATTATGTAATAACACAATTAAAAGTAATACTTAAAGAAACTAGCTGACTGTTAAATGTGTGCGACACCACAATATGAATGATGATGATAAGTTGGCGATGCATTTTTGCGGATCATGAGGCATGCTTTACTACAGAAAACCTATTAAATTGATCGGTTATTAATATCTGTGCCCCAAATAAATCGCCAATCTCTGGCATAAGAGGTCGGCATATTTGTCAACGCGTCAGTTTATCTGGATAATGCGCCCAAATTGATTTTAGAAGACACGGACGCTATTTTAATACTTTCAACGTCACATTTCTTTGAGGTCCGACTGAGATTTATTTGACAAAATAATTCCATAAAATTTAATGAGCTATCTAAATACTATCCAGAAAGACAACACACTGGCGGTCAAAAATTTACGTTTACCAAACCCAGTATAAATACATATTATTTTCTGACAAAATTATTTTAATTAATTGAATCAATTTTGGGAATAAATAAATAATTATACATATATATCTATGAAAACACCAATTCATTAGCTATGACGAAATTTAATAATTAAACACATATATTGATTTGTGCATGAATAAATAAACAAATCATTAGATTAGATTGAACATTCAGGAATAAATGAATAAAGGAGTACAAAAACGAGAAATATAATAGGTTGCGTGATTCGTTCATCAGTTCCGAAATGAATGAATGAATGCAATAATTAAAAGAACAACGCAATAGTTACAGTGTTTTAGGTATAAGAATAACATACAACTACATTGACATCGTTTAGAATGATTGTAGCGACTACATTACTGTAGGACATCCACATAACTCGTACGTTGCTGTCGTCGTACAGGTGAATTAGTGCTTTGTGTTACTTACGTGTTTGTGTATTGTGCTGTGTTGGTTTGGATATTGGTAACGTGCCTTAGGTAAAAGACCTTGCGCTGCTTATACGAAGTCTCTCCTGCTTATGCAACAGGGGTTTCACTTTATGTATATTGAGAATTTAACATATCAACTACGTTAATCGATTACGGAGATGTAAACGCTTGCATCGATCCTGATATTTTACTTTTGCAACAAGTAATCAGCCATAGCTACAAGTAACATACTTTCTGTTGCTTTAGAACTAGTATTTTCACCAGATAATACTGCTACTTGATATATTTTCCCGACTGTAAAACATACGCGATTACCGTATCATGGGATTTCATCCTCCCAATTTCTGTTAAAACATGAATAATATAATATGTCTGTGATCAGAGCCAATGAAAAGGTTGAATGTGATATATATAGAGACTTATGGATAATGGTTATGATTACGCAGAGGAAATATCGGCTCAAAGAAAATCGGTGTAAAACAGGCGAACACTGTACTATAAGTTGCGTGTCGCTTATATTTATATTTCATATGTTTTGACATACACTTTTTTGCATAGTTGATAAATATGGTTCCTGGACATACTCCGGACAGAAATGATACTATTTGGACAGATCTAGGAGAGGTATTTCGCCTGAAAATAACATTAAACGGACGGATATCAAATTCATTATACGTCCACAATGTATCTAGTTAAATGTCATGAAGACCATAAATGTTGATGCATGTTTAAGGGAATATAGTCCGGTACGGTATATACCATGATAAGCTATTTTTAAACGATCATCAATATCAGATAACTCATCAACATCATGCTGATATTGTTTTTAAATTTGTATTTGTAGCAGTTGACAAAGGGTCAAAACTCTACAAAATAACTGACGCGGAATATTAAAAACTAAATATGTGCTCATATACTGTGTGTATTCCTAGAATGCCTAGCAATGATTGGTGAAAATTGGCATGCAGTAATAGAGGACGCACGGTGACTTAATATTTATTAATGTAACTGTACAGAAGATATAGCAAATGAAAATAGAATACCGTTATTTCTATTTGTGAAAATCAACTACATAGTTCCAACTATCAAGATATGTTTATGCAGTAAACTCGAATGAACAATGTGGTATAGCTACGTCAAAATTATGTTCCATTGAATGTGTCCTTATATACTTCACATATCCGCAGACGTAAGGCACGTTGAAGTAATCTGGGTGGCTATACAGATTGTTATTTTTGACGCAATCGAAAAAGTTAATGTAATAAAACAAGAAATTGGTTATATAATATTTAGATAAAATATCTGTACTTTGATAACGGGAACTTAAGTTTTGCTTTACCGCCGCAATTAAGGATAAATCTTTTTTTTTAAACGGCCGTCCCATAATGTAACTTTACAAATATTCACCTGTATAATCGGTACTCAACTTAGCAAATGATAACAACAACGATCACGACGACAATGATGCTGCTGCTGATGATGATGAAATTCAGCAGGTAGCTCCTCTCTTACTGTTGGAGATTAAACATATCAACGACTGTAACATCCCACTCACTGCTTTCCTATTATCATTTTAAGCACTTGATTGACTAGAAAGTGCCACTACAAGTATGAATCTGTGCATTGGAGACAGGATTTGTTAACTGTGTAACGATTGTAGATAGGACTGAAACACGCAAAGGCTATGAATTGACATGCAGATAACAATAAACCATAGTACACGCATTAGTAAACCACAATTGATTTATGTTAGAACATTTAGTCATGTCAGAAATTATGATACCTTTTCCAATAAAAAGAAACCTATCTACCGTAAAAAAGTATGATAACATAGTATTATAAATATTTTTATTGGTATAAATTTTGAAATGAAACAGAACTGGACAATAATTTTATTTGTGCCCATTAAGAGTAAATATCAAAGCATCGATTTCCTTATCCGGTTCACCTTATGGTTAGGATTCACCTTTGTTTAATATTTGTGAAGCCACTGAATGTACGTTATCATTGAATCGTATCGGGCGGTAAGAATACGTACTATAACAATAGTCCGTCCTAAATCATGCTTCTCTAGAAGGAAATTGAAATTTCCCGTTATAATACCTAATGCTTTAGAAAGTATGACCTTCCAGACATTCGTAACACAGTCTCAGATTTCTTAAGCATTATCCATTTCAATTGTATTCACCCTATATACCTTATATTCACATCCTATGTCGATATCGAATATGCTGAATATTTATAACAATAATCTGACAGTTTCTTTTGTTTACATTTGTCCTTTCGAAACAGGTATAGTCTTTATTACATATGCAATAAAAACACATTTTACAAATGTTTGTTCTTAATAAGTTTGCTAATTATTATTGTCTTAAAAATATGAATATTAAATTCAAGGTCATGGTTCAGTTGATGTATACACACTATATGCACATGTAAGACCGTTTCAGTTTCAAAAATATTTTCATAAAAAAAAGAAGACCATGAAAAGACTTTTAAATAAGAGATTTATTTTGTATAGTTTTTCGATTCGAGGAAAGTCTTTAACATATAATCAAAAGAGTGCAGGTTTTTCTAGTTTAAAAAAAGATAAAGACAATATGAATCAAATAATCAGATTACGAATTGCTATTTAATCGAATTCCGCCAGATTGGAAAAACAGTTTGTGAAGACAAAATGTTCATTTATCACTTTCCCACAATAGCTAAGCTGAACGTATAGCCACCGACATTCAGCTTAAAATAATACGGTTGGAGATCCGTTGTATTTCACTGTTGCGTGTATGGTCCACAGTAAGACACAATAATTTTACTGCAATCGTATATTTACAACGATAATGAGACTTATTGCGCAGAAATTTCAAACATACACCATTAAGGTTGTAACAAAAAAACAACACTATACTATATCGTAAATTGGAACTGCGATAAATGTTGATAAAAGTGATAACTACATTATTCTTTACAAATACAATTCTGCTAATGTCCCAACATAAAGCTTTTGTTTTGTTCGTTTAGTTTGTTTCACTCAGACACAGTATAGACAAAAAAGATAATAATACTTATTTCAACCTGACATAAGAAAACTATGTATTTAATAAATAAATACATAGTTTTCTTATGTCAGGTTAAATAAATTTTACTTATGTGTACTATAATGTAAATGATATATTATATTGGTACCATGCGTTTGTAAACAACACCACACGGAAGACTTAATGATATAATCCATATCAATAACAACTGTGAATATTTTGTATTATTTATGTAGTTTTATCTTTGCATTCTTTCACATGAAACATAAAAGTAATATAGAAATGATAGGAATTATTTATATAGACAAAGGTGAACTATTTACCACTGTAACTGAATGATGATTTCATATTTGCGATACACTGTTTGAGCATCATATTATGCCTTATTGCAGTACTAGCGAATATAGGAATAATGAAATTCCAGAGAATATAGGAATAATGAAACTCCAGAGAAGATGTATTTAAAATGGGCATTTATGGATATGTGTGCAAAGCTGTTATGACAATTTCAGGCATAAAAGTTCGGCACATTCGTCAACGTGTCACTGTCTCCAAGGAACTGAAATTCAATTTGCAGGACAGGGACGCTAAACAGAACATTACCGTCGAGTGGCTTAATTCATCGGCAAAACAACAACAACAACAGCAAAACGACTTTAGTAGAAGCTTCTGTCCAGAAAGACAACAACAAAATAAAGCATACAAAATAATATATTTATAGTGCACCGTTATTTTGGGTTCTCTTGATATAAAGAAATCACACAATACATGCATGCAACGAATGGGGGCGAAGTCATGAATGAACGAACGAAATACTAAAAATATTATACAATAATTCGACTTTCTTAATATCATCTAGAGTTATTGCTACTGTGCTTACAATTCTGTAGTTTGGATATTTACTAAACGCAGATCTGCATTTGCCTTAAGAATGTACAATTTAATTCATGCTTTGCCCCCAACGCTTTGCATTAACCGTTCCAAGGCGGTGACCCCAGTTTTAATCATATTTTATGTTTGTTGTATGTATTGTCTTGTGTTGTAAACGCAATTGGTCACTTGCCTCAAATAAAGGACCTGCGGGTTGAAATAAGGGTTTCTCTTCTGATAGTGTCTCTGGAGTTTCATTATTCCTATATTTGATGTGACAGGGTGGAACATACTAGTGAATAGTAACCCATACATTTCACTACGGGTCATTTGGTAGTCCAAAGGCATGAAATAAAAGAAAATATGACGATTTCAGTGGATGATTATAATTATGTTATGATTATGATTATGTTTCATTTATACTCGTAGAAAAAGTAATATTTTAAACTTGGCTGCGCCACTGGTGAAATATATGTTTTCTGGGACCACTCGTGCAATTGAATTCGACGTTACGCTACAACTTGCAACCAGATCAATTACAGTTATTGACATATTGTTACTTTTGGTTGGATTATGCGGACAAAACATTTGCATTGAACGGGACATTTTTCGTAGACAATCATCGTTTTGTAAAAGCACATAGATTTAGTACATGTTGTATCAGATATAGCAGGCAATATTGATTTTTGATAAAACATTTCGCGATTGTAAATCAGTTTAAAACATGTATATTGTAATCAATGTAATTTGTACATATTTCAAATACTGGAGATAGCTAATTTCATTATAACAATATATATGTACTCTGTAGTGTTAATTATCCTTTAAACTACGAAGCTCAATGCCTTATATAAAGGTGAACCAAAGTACCTGTCAATCAGTTGATAAACGTACTTGGGGCACTTTATTTCCTTAGATGTCTCGACAAATTCCGTCGTTTCCAATTATTTATGTTGACGATAAGACAATAATCTTGCACGAAACCCACTGTATGCTCCAAGAACGGAATACATGCAATGTTGCTCTTGGGACAACCCGTGTATGGTTAAGATCTCAATATTAAGACTATATTACTCTTTTATACATTTTGCATTTAACACATAGCGTTGTTACTAAGTAACGCAGTGCATGTGCAAAGAGGTTGACAAATAATTGTAATACGTTAGTCTTTCTCGTTAGTCAAACACTTTAGTCGTTTATTAAAAATACAATCAAAATATATAATTTTGCCACACGGTCGATGACATTGACATCTCGTTTTCTGAATTGGTTTTTTCAAAATAATTTCATAAAACAAATACAATTATTTTGTTTGACAAATAAATCCGTGAGATAGGCATAAATACGTATAATGGCCAGGTTTCAGCTGCCATTTAGATTAACTCTAAAGGAAAAATGATAAATCTCAAATCAAGTTATTTTCAAAAGTTATGTAAAATGTTTTTGTAAAAGTTTAACAAATCAGCTTACAACAAGCAGGTCTGTAATGCAAATAACTTGTTGCTTGTTTTAAATATGCGTTTGTAAATTATGCAAATATCAGCACAGGCAGCGAAAGCATTATTTTATTGCTAGACGTTGGCATTACACACATCTCTGTGCGTTGTGCAAACAATAACAGTCTACTTGATTTCGAATTTTTTTCAAATAACACGTTGTCAACACTTAAAATAAGCTACACGAGTGGTGATCCGGAATTAACCGGTCAGGCTTTGTGTTGTATTTATTGCTTTATATATTTTACTGAGAATTTTAGAAAGATTTGTTCATTAAATTATTGAAATAATGTGTATCAATAGAGAACGAAAACAACACATTCTTCCAAGACAAACCTGAAAGGAACAAATATATCGAAGTCTATCCGTCATGGGACACTAGAATATCAAACAAATGGACAACGTAAAAGAACTCGTGACTATAATCATAGCATTTAATTTACACATTTTAAAGAAGAACATGATGGACATACTAGTAATCATGAATTAATCACCACATAAACTTACAAAATACAGCTAATTTATATTAGAAGGTTAGTATTCGGGAATGGTCAAACAGTAGCTCTAAATAACATTCGCGATTGCCGGATTATGGGATGCCAACCGCCCGTTTTCTGATCAGAAAGTAAATACTATAATTTAACGGAGATCAGCAGTCAAAATATGATGTATATAGCATAAAGCTTACACCTCGAAGTGATAGTTGCCTGTTTACTGTACAAACACAAATTTAAGAACCAGACTAAAATAAACATGAGTAATGGATACATTTATAGCGATTGTTTTTGCCTTTAATTCCAGCACATTGTGACCTTCCAACCAATGTGTGTTACACTGTGCCTAGAAACGCAACTGTAATAGACGTTGTTGGTTTACGCGGTCGACAACATTTGCATCGAATGCATTACTTTATACTTGCAATAAGTAATCAGCCATTTGCAATACTACTCGCACATCACACGAGTTAAACAGGTTTCTGTTTGCTTTTGGATAACTTTTTACTCCAGATAATAGTGCTTTTGTTGTGAGTTTTCGCGACTGTAAAACAGGTCAAAATAATGATAATTTTAATGAGTGATGTCTTATAATGGGTTTGTGTTTGTTGAAATATAAACAAAGTGAAATTCCAGTTGCATCAGCAGGTGAGAATTAGCAGCACAAGGTAAAACTTTTAAATTTAATTTTATTTGTAAAACTTCATCTGCATAAGGAGAAGGGAAATCCGTATTTACACGTGAAGGTCCTTTATTAAGGGCAAGTGATCAATGGTCTATACAAAAACAACAACACACTTACGATACAAACAAACGAAACAAGTACTAAACAAAAAATGACTATGATTAAAATGGGAGCACACCTTTGGAACGGTCTATGCAATATAAAGAACTACATATTAGAAATATAATGTGTTTGCATTTTTATCGCTTTAAGAAATCGTCATATGTTGTCAAGCAACAACTAATCAACGAATCAAATAACTTATTATGTTAATAACACATGCTAGTATAGCTTAGTTCATAAAGGCAGGTCTACAAAATACTAATTTGAAATACGATCTCTTTACTTTTATTTAAGTTAAATAACACCTCCTACAATATAATTAAGTTAAGGGTCTTTAAGAATGTATCCCAGTAAGCACAGCCATATCGGATGGATATCGGCATTTGATCGGACACATTTTCTGTATCCAGTCGATATCAAGCCGATATTCGTGCAAATCACATTTATAAACGCATGATTCCAAATCACGGCCCGTCACCAACTAGTTGTCGTGTAAAACGAAAAGGACGACAACGATAAGGGCAGCTTTTTTACTGTACCCATAAACTTGATCTGCATAAAAAACGGTGAAATTTGTGTATGTAGTTATTTATCAAATATTGGGAATGTAAATTAAACTTCCGAAATATCTTACATTTTAAATCATTGTCTTTATTTAGCGCAATAAGGTTGAATTATTTTAAAACATCCCTGGACTTATATATTATAATTATATAATGATGCTTATAATTGTGTACATTGTTAAAATCATTGGCGATCTACGATGGTTGTTTTTTATACGTTTTAAAAATAAAATGTTTTATTGCCAAATTGCACAATGTTTTAATTTTATCGGGTTTTCAATAGCAATAAAACATGTTATACTTAAACCGATTAAAAATATATCGTCTCAGAACATCTTTTTAGCAATTTACTAAATTTAATGAGCATCGTTTTTACAATACATTATGAAAGAGCAAGAATTCAGTATTTTGGGGCCTTTATATTATCCATGAAAATGTCTGCTAAATACTATGGAAGTATTATACATTTTGTTAAATGACCAGGCATACGTCTGCCACCTGTATTTTTAGGGCACTTAGAATCAAACTTGACACCATGTTGTTAGTAACTGTCTGGGCAGTATCTGATCATAATGAGATAATGGGTTTGTGCTCAAACAAAGGGGCCGTTAATTGCCTGATAAAATTATTAAACGATGGGTAGAGTGTGAAATATGCACAAGCTGGTGAAAATATAAAATTAAGATTAAGTTAGATAAAATTTTATTTTTATGAAAATGGATTAAAATATATAAGCAGGTTAAGTTTTTCTGACCTGTGTAGGTTCTGGTAAGGTTTCAATATTTAATTAATGTATTACATAAAGCCTATTTGGCATGATCCATTATAATTGCTTTGTACATCATAATTTGCTTTAGTGCCCTGTATTCTGGAACAAGTTAAATTAAAATCATTTTTTTTTAAATTTTCTTTTGTCACGAACAACAACTTTGTCTTGTATATGTGTTGCATACATGGATATTGGGCACAATGAATTTATTACTTTTAAATGCATCATAAGTAAACAATAATTATAAAAACAAACGTTTAATAATGAAATATATCTTATTATAACATCATTATGTGCCAAAATGTTTTAAAACATTGAATTATTGTGAAAATTAACTAATGTTTTTTCAACACTATCTGTATGTCCAACGTTATTCCTACCACCTTTTGCCAACCAGTTGGTGCAGTCTAAACATAGCAGGTGCGCGTGATGTCACACGTCAACGTTCCTATTGGACAAAAACGCCGAAATATAAGATCATATGTGGCTGAACATATTGATTGTTTGTACAATCCATCTGGGGATACACAAACTGAAGAATCTTCGTTGGTAAATAATGAAGTGGTTGAAAATCAGGTTGATGAAAATGATACATTTTTCATCTCTTGACACTTGTAATGTTCTTGATGGTAAAAGTGTCATTGCTGTTAGAACAAAATTACAAATATATGTCTTGCACATGATGACCAACACATCTGGTGTTTAAAAAAATTCCTAAAAGCCTCCAAACTTTAAAGGGGCATATTGACTGTATTTCCCATAAATTTAGACACGTATTAAAATAACACATGTTCCCCTATTTTACGAATATAATTTTTCGTACCAGTACTATATTGATGAAATTATTAAGAACAAAACAACATACACAATGCCATTTTTTTTCGATACACGGTTCCAGCAGGATTCGAACTCGCGCCTACACAATCGCGCATTTCAGTGGAAACTGTCCGACGCTAAGCTATATTTATCAATAGTGCGCATGCGATAAGCGGTACTTTATGTAAATGTCATTCATATCGATTTTTCTACTACTATCAATTGTCCCGCGCCCGCGAAAAGTATAACAGCAAAAACTTTTTTATAATTAAAAAAATATATTTTACTTTTTGTATATAAAAACGAGTCCTATATGTGAAGTAATCATTTAAGGTAGACCTTATAAAATATATTTTTATTTCTGAAAATATAATACTAGTTACGCCCCTTTAAAGTATTTTAAAGAATTCACCGCTGTGTTTTTCAAATATTACATGCACATGTTTATTTGCAGATCAATCACCCCTCTGCAGATGGTCTTACAAGAGGATGACATAACCAGTTATGAAGTATATATTTTGGCAAACGACCTTGCCATTCAATACAGTTCGACAGTTAAAATGAATTTATTATCATAATTTTACCTGTAATTATTGAACAAGGCAGATCTGTAATGCAACCAACGTGTTTGCTTGTTTTAAACATGCATTAGTAAATGATATGAAATATTTGTATTAATCACAACCGGCCTGAGATAAATGATGTTATAATATTGCTACACGTTTGCTGGGGGAAATGCATTAGTAGACTACTTGATTTCGCTTAATGATATTTAAATAACGCGTTATTAACAAATAAAAAAATGCTATAATTGAAATCATGTATATCAAAATAGAACAAAACAACACAAGCAAAAAGGACAGTGTAAAAGAACTCGTTATTATATCTTATCATATCAGCAACATATTTTTAGAACAACGAGATTGGATAAACATAGATCAAACTAAATAGAACCTATGCATATACAGACAGTCAGTAAACGGAAATGTTCATTGCCAAACCGAAGCCCCGAATATCATACACAATTGCCGGATCATGGAATTTCCTCCTCACGTTTTCTGTTCAGAAAATAAATATTATAATTTCACGGAGATCAGCAGCCAAATTAACATGAATACAAACTGATAGTTGCCTGTTCGCTCTGAAAATACATTACAATGCGGTCTAAAACAGCCAGAAGAAATGACTTCATTTAAAGCAAGCATTATCTTATTTGTATTTAATGCCTGTCCTGTGTTTGATTTTGCCTTTCAAGCCAATAATTGTTTCAGTCGGACAGGTTATTCAATCTGGTTAATACTTTTGGGCGTATTTTATGTCATGTAATGTCCCAACACAATGCTTTACTTTCCAAATATTGTCATTTATGACATGGATATGTAAAACAAAACAATAATTTTAACCTGAAGTAAGACAACTGTATTTCTAGAAAAGCTTAATAAAAACTTACTACACCAACCGTTTGTTAAACAGTAGTATGCGGGATATTCAATATATTACATGCGCACAATCCATTGCTATACTAATATGGGGTTCATTTGGCGTTTATAACGTGGATTGGTATCGTGCCATATTAATGCCGTTTGATATTTGCATTTTCACAAATAATACAATGTGGATTATGCACATAAGACGATTTATAATAGTAGGTATAGAAATGATCTGAATTCTAAAAGACTGTAATTTGTTTTCAACACAAATATATGAATTATGTAATGTCGGCGATACATTTCATTTTGAATGGAAATATTAATTTCTTAAAATGTGCATTTAAACAAATCTGTGGCCACCTGAACCGTGAATCGCGAGTATAAGATGTCGCCACATTTGTCAGCCTGTTAATTAATCCAAGAAAGCTGAACTGGATAATATTCGATTTATAGGACACGGACTCTATATTGAATTCTGAATACTTTCACTACCTCAATTCTTTTGAGATTCATCGGTGACAAAAAATATTGCATACGTCCATTGACCGTTGTTTGTTTTTCTACCAAGAAGAGAAGATTATCTTTCAACAAATTTAATTTATTTAATTCGGTCCATTGAATAAATGGATCTATATACATAATTATAAAATTTATTAAGGTGAAAACATTAATTCATCACATTATGGTCAAAAATAAGTGAGCGAATATATGTTTTCATACATTAAGAGTAAAATATTTGTTATATATAGTTAAGTAAGTACGATTCCCGAATGTAGTCCGATTTTTGAATACTGCATCATATTTTCAAAGTAATGACACTGCTACATGTTTTACTTGTCATATTCTCATATGATAGATGCAACTTTTAAATACACAACCTTAATACAAGTTGTTGGATTACGCGAACGAGAACATTTGCTTCAAATGTGTTACATTATTATTGACACTAGTAAATAGACATTTGTAACACTACACAAGAAAATGATACAAGTAAAATCATTTTTTTTGCTGGCACTAGTATTTACACCGTATAATACTAATACGTGTTGAGATTTTATAGCGACTGCAAAACAGTTTGAAACAATATTATATTAGTTAATGTTTACTGAATGAGATGATTGTTTGTTATCCTTCAAAACTTATCAATATAAAGAACTATGTATTCTAATCATGTGTTGGCATCAATTGAAGACACTCTGTATATGATGTTGAGTAACAACTGATCGATGGATCGAATAACATTTGTTTTAAAAACGCTCTTAGCTTAATTCCTTAATTCCTTAACACCCCCTACAGACATAAGACGGTTTAATGTCATACGTCTGCCTGTTACCAAGAGGTCCATGACCATATATAAACATATACTACATTTTCTACCAAATGGTTGACAAGCGTACTTGGAGCATTATCTTTTCCGTAGATATCTCGACACGTTACGTCACTTCCAATTATTTATTTTAGAACTGAGACCATTTATACAAGAGATCACATTTTATACTCCAAGAACGGAACAAGTGCACTTTTGCTTCAGGGATGAACCGTTTATGCTTTCGGAGCCGGATTATTTTTGTTTAATAAATTTTGCATTTAATACAGAGTTGTTTCCAAAAGGAGCAATTTACGAGTCAAGAAACATGTAAAAGGCATAAAGTATTCAACCCAGCATACTCAATGTCTAGAACACCACAAATCATATTATTTTCTTGAAGGGCATCCATATCTGGACCCTTCTGCAAAATTTTAGGCGATTTTACAATTTGGTTTGTCAGATATAGTTGTTTAATTACCATGCCCCCTCATTTGCTAAACACATCAAAAACTGAAAAGCTATAGGCATCTTTACAAGTGAAATACTTTATTAATATGTCATAAACTTCATATAAATATACATTTATGAATGGTATATTGAACACATATTATGAAAATAATGAACAATTATTCTTGAATTAATTTATATGGAAGTAATATGTACTCATATTGCTAATTATATTTATGATCCATGAGAATTTTCCTGTTATATTTTTTGAAAGCCATAAACAAAATGTGAAAAACTGGCTTATTTTTGCGTGTCCTGAATCTAAACCATAAATATATTTTATTCCTGGACTATAAGCCGCACAATGAAGGCAAAACAAATAAACTTTACCATGCGAATTTGAAAAATAAAAACAGTTTTTAACACTACCCCCATAAAAATTAAGCCTGATTTTTTTTTCAGAAATACCTTTTTTTAATATTATAAATAATTATTGAGAACCTAAGAAAGATAGTCCCATAAAACTTTAAAAAAGATCTTAGATACAAAATACAAGCAATATATAAAATTAGTTCCATAACTTTTGAACATAAAACATTAAAATTAAACTTTGTTTCATCATTGTATATTCAATTTTAAACAATATTTATTCAAAAAGTATAAAACACATAATCTGGAATATGAACAAAAGAGTTGTATTAACTAAACTAACAATTGATTGCTACATTTTATAAATGAAATAAATATAAACATAATAGACAAAACCAATATGTGCTGCTATAATACATTTTCATCTAAAAATTTTTAACGTTCCATTCCATGTCCATTATGAACTTTACTGGGTTTAAAATATGGCTGTTGTTTTTCCCCAAAAAATCCGCTTATTTGTTTTATAAAAGTTTCCAACGTCCTTTTTGCAGCTGTAATATAGGGGTTCCCATCCATTAAATTTACATGTTGAATACTAAATGAACTGTCCGCGCCTTCACAGTTGAATGTTTCGATGGTATATAAACCGGAGCCAGCGATGTCCTCGGCCGTAGTATTTTTATCACGTCAGTATAGGCAAAAAGACCCAGAGAATCAATGTTTCTGGCCTTCTCATTTCTGAACATCAGCTGGTTGCGCCCAGCTGTTGATGAATATAGGAATGCGACTGCTACTAGAGATGCCTCTGGTTGAACACTAACAGCCTGGTCGCTATCTAACAGGTCGCTCATCGTACTGGATGTGTGTTTGCTTTTCTGAACAGCAGCATCACTGAAAATAAGTTTTCAGTACACAGCTTAACAGTAGATTCTGCTTACAGGCCGTTATTAATTTACACAACAATCATTGCTTTAATAATTGTATGATATGGCACCAATGTCAGTTGAGCAAGATGTAATGCCAAATGTTGATTTTTTAGACATGTTTTAGTAACCGACCTATACGGTTATGTTATAACACTTAACAGAATGACAAAGGTAAATTGATGGCATTTTCAATATGGAAATTGTAACATATTTATATCATTATGTCAAAACATAGAACTTTGTTAAATAAGCTTGGAAACTAATACTAGTACTTCATCTTATTATATTTCCAAACTTTATGTTCCGTGTATTAATACAAATCAAACATTTTTATTTAGTATATTTACTCGACCATTCACGAGTTGTCATTATCTTAGTAACTATTACCATACAAACAAAAGGCTTTACAATTAGATAATGAACTGATACTAACCCGTACACAGCTTGGTATTAGGCTTGCCGTTTGACTTGGTTTCTTTGTCAGTTTTACAATAGAGAACATTATTGACATCACATTAGTCAATGTTACAATATTTCACGTAGACATAAACAGTAACACTAATATGCTTCTCGGTAATTTTCCAACCACACTGTCACAGATCATGGCAGCTGATCATAGCCGACAAAATGTACATTGTTACTTTTTTTTTCCCTTGAAAATCTACCTCTTTTATTACGTTTTCGTCAGTCAGAATGATTTATATGAAGGTAAATAAACGCTGTCATATGCACATAAAATTGAATAAGCATTCAAATGATCATGATTTCTAAAGGGAACACACTCCGATTATACTTTCGTTTTAATTATTCTCGTTACATTTTGATATTTATTTTATATCTAATTTGCTATTAAAAGCGACGATATTAAAATCTGAAACAAATACTACGGTGTAGCTAAAGAAATATATAATTTTAAAAGAAGTTGTGTATGTATTCCGAATGCGGTAATGTACGGACGGCTACGGCTTTCGTCGAAATTATACGGAAATTAACGATCTAATGATGGGTCGAATACCTTAAATTCCATGAATCAAACTACAGTTTTGTACTAAAGTCATTTCTGTCTTTGTCATTATTTTACTTAAAATTCTTTAAGGAAGCCATCTTTACCTGGGCATGAATGAAGTTAGATCCGAATAAAACCATGAAACTATTAAATGACTACTTTCTGCTTTTGTTGTCTTCGTATTTTAAAACAACAGCACATTGTCAACACTTCAATAAGCAATTGATAAAATCGCGAATCGCAAGACATTCATTCTAAAGAAACCCCGACTGAATTGGACAATCGAAGTAGACCACACACACACACACACACACACGCATCCAACACTTTAACAACTTACGTGGACTTATTTCAATGTAGCACATTCATATGGATTTATAGAACAACGTTATCCATGAAAATACAGATATATTAAATGTATTGAACAGCATATATAACTGAATTAAATTAAATACACGATCGCCGATTCATGGGATTTTATCTACCTGTTTTCTGCTCAGTCTAACAGTCTTGTTAGATGTTCAGTGTATAACAGTACTAAACTACATTCATCGGGTAAATGTAAACGACCACGATGTACGCATTGTAATAATATCAATGTATGTTCTCAATTCAATAGTAGCGTTACTGGTTTAACATATGATTTGCACAATGATGTAGATTGTACCTCACGTGATGTTATATATCTTATTACATGTAAAAAATGCAATAAACAGTATGTCGGACAAACCAATCAAAGTGTTTCCCGTAGAAGGAATAACCATAGATTTGATATAAGAAACTGTTCAATAAATCCTGTATCACATGTTGCAACCCATTTTGGGTCTCTAAACAATAATTGTACATTGTCAGATTTCTCTTTTGTTCCAATAGATGTTGTTCATAATAATCTAGACCGTTTATGTAAAGAAACGTTTTGGATACATAAATTGAAGACTATGCTTCCTAACGGTCTTAATAACAAAGTGCTGTACGATATATAATACGTTCACATACTTGACATATATTCGATGTTTGCCTATTACTATGTTTTTTATTATATTATAATTAATAGGCTGATGAATCAACTCTGATCCATCATTTTATACTATCATGATTATGTGTTCTATATATGTCAGCATAATGCTATTTTACAGGTCATCATTTTTCCGCCAAACGACCTAATGTCACTGTATGACGTCGACGTCACTTCCTTTGTTTATATTTATATTACTACTGATGAAGGCATCATGCCGAAACGTTTAGTGTATTAAAATTAAATAAACAAACGTGTTTGTGCGATAATAATTATTATTATTTTCTGCTCAGAAAATAAATAATATAATTTATACAATCGATATAAAACAGGCGAAACTTTCCACGGCGGTGACCACAGTTGTATTCATATTTCTGTGTTATATTTGTTAGTTATTTTTTGTTTTGTTCTGTTCCGTTTTTACAATTAGTCCTTTGCCTTAAATAAAGGACCGTGTGCTGTTAACAATTCTCACGTGCGGATGCACTGGAATTTCATAGTGTTTATGTTTGAAATATTAGTTCTAAATGTCGCTGGCTTGTATTTATATTTCATATGTTTAAATAAAACATGTATTTGAATGTTGACTAATATGGTACAAATCAAGACAATTATGGGGCTATTAAAATGTGATATATGATGGCCAAAATATGCTTGGAGACATAAAACTTTGACATCCAGACGAATATTTCCTAGAGGTTAGTAATCAGAAATGTTCATTGTCAAATAGAAGCTCTGAATTACACACCGGATCATAGGATATATACAGCTGAATACTCGAGAATTAGCATCACATTACGCAGTTTAAATATTATCAGCTAAAGAAAAATCGAAAACAGGCGAAACATTTGCAATAATAGTAGCTTGTTTTTATATTTCAAATGTTGAAATTAAACATTTATTTGGATAGCTGACTAATATGATTTCTAAAAAAATCCGGACAGAAATGGTACTGTATTTACCATGACAAAATATAATTAGATGAGCAACCTATGATTACAATCGTAATAATTCAACATTCTGACACGTCGAACAAACACCGCGTGGTATTAACTCGCTCATATAGTGTCATGAAAGTCCAGGCAGTGTTAGTTGAGATATAGGCCGGAAAATAACATTTAACGGACGGCCATTGAGACCATTATATGCTCACAATGTATCCAGTGAAATGTCACATAGACCATAGTGACCATGATGAATGTTTTCGTGCAAATAGAGTCCGATACTAATATATAATAAGAAGTTATTATACAAAAATCATCACTATTAGATACCTTGTCAACATTAAACATGTAAACTATTTGTTGGTTTTGAAATTTCCCATACATGTTATTTGAGCAGCCAGGTTAAAGGTTATTTGCAGTATTTGTAGCAATTGACAAAAACCCAAAACAGTACAAAACCACTAGAGCGGAACATTGTGTTAATATGCTCATTTCCTGTGTGTATTCCTAAAAGTTCTAGCAGTGGGTAGTGAAAATAGACATGCAGCAATATGGGCCGCATGGGCCAGACGACAAATATGTTTTGCTCCAGTTTTGCGGAATCATACCAGTAAATCTGATAAGGTTTACTGACTGAATAGAGCAATAATGTAATTGGCTTTTTGAACCGTTTAGTAATAACTTTAACTCTACAACAGATATAACATATACCAAAATAATACCGTTTTTATGTATGAACGTCGGCAACTTAGATCTAGTATAACGTGTCTCGCCAAACATGCAGTTAACTCGAATAAACAGTATGCGATACGTCCAATAAATATTCAATTTAATGTTTGTATGTCTTTACCCTTATCCACAGACGGAGACGTATGTCACGTTCAAGTAAAGTGGATATAACGATGGCTATAACGATGGCTATAACGATGGGGATTTGTGACGTAATCGAAAGAAGACATAAAACGCCTACTCAGTACTTATGAAATATTATGATGAACAATCTGTCATTTGATTCCGGGATCATAGGTGTTGCTTTAAACCCGAAATTAAAGTGGTTCATCATATTTTTCAAATGCCTGGGAGTAAGTCCCATAATGTAACTACGTACACAAAGACTGATCTATAAAATCGGTAATTATTGAGAACAATGATATTCACGACGACTACGATGACAACGACGGCGACGGCGGCGACGACGACGACGATGATGATGATGATGATGAAATGCAGCAAATATACTCTTTTCTAATTGTTGGAGACTTATCAACATTAACGACTGTAATACAACACTCCACTCCTTGCTTCCTATTATCATTTAAAACTCATGATCCCCGAGACATTTCCTCCACAAGGAGCGCCTTTTGGATTTAAAACTCATAATTCACGAGACATTTCCTCCACCTGGATTTGCGACAGGATGTGTTAACTCTGCAACAATCGAAACTTGTTCAAAATAGTTCTTACACACGCAAAAGTTGGCATTTGTATGCAAATAACAATAAACGCTAATCATGTTTAATACAGTCCAAATAGTCACGTTATAAACGTGTAATCATTCCAATATATATTAAAGCTATAATTGAATTGCAAAACGTTCACTATAAGAATTACTTTTCTTGTACAAAAGTGTTTATGGTATTCTGTGAAACTGAAAGTATCATGCATATTCGCATATGGAATAAGTAAACCGTGCATTAGAATGAAAAATGAACTAACACTGAACAAAATAACAAGCTGATTGCGTTTAAACGACATAAAAGTCATTCCAGATCTTTAAGTTGTAATTCCATACTTTTAAACAACAATTGAGACAAAGTATTGAACAAGCATATTTAGGGACACATGTTTATACAATGTATTTGCATTGTAACACTATCAACACAGTGTTTTGTTGATTCGGTTCGCTTTTGTTTCATCATTGTTAAGACACTAAATTGACGTTTCCATTGAATCTTATCGTACGGTAAGAATGCAAATGATGTGTCAGGCCTATATCATGCTTATCTTTCTCTCGAAGAAAATTGAAATCCCGTAATACTACCTAATGCTTTCAGACGTGAATCCTAGCTCCAACAATCCCACATTTCTTAAGCATTATCCATTTCAATAATTTACCTTCTATTGTGGTCACTGTATACTGTACAAAATACTGACAACAATAAATTGAACACTTTTCGATTTCCATTTTTAATTGGAAACAGGTATGGCCGTCAGTTTATTTTCAGCAACTACAGCAGTATTTATCCTACATTCCGATGAATTACAAAACCCGTTTTTTTTCCATTATTCTTCATACGAAAAACTACCTGCGTAGAAATATACAACTTTTCTTTTTCATTCTCTTTTATACTTCATTATGCGAGCTTAAAACGATATCTGAATATATCAACACGACGGCTGTTAACGAATAATTATATTCCTGATTGCCACTAAGCTATTTTATAGAAATGGTCTGTCTATGATATTACATTATATAATCTTTTGTGAGATTGTATTACTCATGCTAGCTTGCGTTTTAATATAATAATATTTCCATAGCCAGATGTGAACATTTTTTTTCATAACCATAAACATGTAAAAGGTTTTCATTGCCCATATGAACATAATGAAGTTCAAATTGGCATGCGAGATCAAAACTCAAATACTGCACTAATTTAGGCCAATTTAAAAAAGCACTAAAATAAAAAAAATATAACGGAACACAAATATTATAATGTCATAAATAGTAAAAAAATACTATTTAAAATGGCAAAATCGATTTTATATTTAAAAGATTAAATATTCTACCAGCAAGAGATTAGCCAGGTATATTTGTGGTGAGGTATACGTAAAGCGACAAGTAGCAAAGAAGAACGTTAGACAGAATGTGAAGTTTATGAACAATCCAATGAGGAAGTAGTCTAACCCACCTAATACAAAATGACCAGTGAGGAACGGCTTAAATACAAACAGAAAATCAATTTAATAGTATGTTACATATAAACTGAAAATTACAAAATTAAACAAAGATCTCACAAGCGGGACGTGGCTTGCATACATTAGACGTACACAATGGTTGAATACGGCAAGCAAGGCTTTTCCTCGTTAAAATAACTTTAAAACCGACATTTTAACGCTAATGATATTAACAATAAACTGCGAACACTTCATGTAATAGAGAATACTTGGTGATTTCGGTGAATAATCGATTTTTATTTCACGAGTAGTTATAGAAAAAAAGCATATAATAATGTCGTATCATTAGTCTCTTTTCCAAGAAGTCGGATATCGCTGCACCATACATTCGCGGAGACGCGAATGTGCTAACTGCTGTCTTGTTGACTTGTTTGGAAATGATTTGTGTTTTCAGAGAAATTACTAAACCCTTGGATAGACGCTCAGGGTTTCCCGCAGGCCTGTTTCGCTTGTCGGGCCCGACATGCCTTCATAGCAGTTAGTCATTTGCCGACATGCTTAAATAACGCCGACATGCTTTAATTTTCAAAGTGACAACCCTTAATCCTTTTATCTATTACACCGATCTTTAATCACAGGGCCATACACGATTCGGAAAGGTGGGGTCGCGCGATGCGCCCGGGGGGGGGGGAGGAGTCGGATTGGAACGATCCGGGGAGAGTGAGTCGAGACGACTTTTGTCACGGGGATGTCGGGAATGCCGAAATGCCCTCAAGAAATCCTGCGGGAAACCCTGGACGCTCTCTTAACGTAACATTGGGTAATTTTATATTTGGGAGATAAACCCACACACTTGAGAACAACGTTACAGATACGAGCACTTGCTCGATATGTTGTAATGGGGTTTTGTACTGTATTGTTTTATATCTAGTAGTGACATAACAATAAATATAATAATGTAAAAATATTTGCAGATCTATTTTAATTTATTATCGAAACAAGTAATAAAGAAATACAATCAAAATGCAACGTTTTCTTTTTCTACCAACATAAGAACACAATTTGTTTTATAACAGCTGTATTATCACGACTATTATGTAGGTAAATTCTGTACTTCAAACAATGTTTGTGATACGTGTTTATAAAATTAAAAACAAAATGTTACTGTAATTTGAGAAAACCATGCGAATGGATGCTATTGCGGAATAAACATCACATTATGTGTTGCCTCACATTTTAAGTTGTAGATCTGTTTCATAAGTTAAAAAACAATTGGAAACAAAATTATATTACCTTGAAAGTACCTAATTATAATGCACATGGCTTCTCCGAATATGAAGTTTCGCAGCAGCATGGTCGCCACCAGGGAGAAAGGCATACACAGCACGGACAGCATGAGGTCACTGACTGCCAGGTTCACCAGGAATAGGTTCGTTATCGTGCGCATCCTTTTGTTCCTGATTAATGTAATTATAATCAAACTGTTTCCACATACCGACAAGATAAATATAATGCTATACAGCGTAATGTTAAGTTCCGCCGAGAATGCAGCATAAAGCTTGCCTTTCAGGCTTGTCATGTTGTTCACCATTTCATTCAGTGTTACATTATATTCCTTTAATACAATTGGTGCACTGCTTTCCATTTCGTATTATACACCTAATGTTGTTGCATTCACAATGCTATTATTCTCGACCAATCTACCACACTCAATGGCTCTCGAAGTCAAATTGAAGCAATATGAACGCCTTCAAGACCAGAACCATTTGGATCGGATTATTAGTTTCTTTCATCGACCACTGCTGCTGTTCGGTACTGAACAGGTTCCGTTTTTGTTGTTAAAATGCGGAACGTTACAGTCTTAATGTCCTTTGAAACATATATATAATTTTTACGAACAAAACCATACATATGTACAACTTATTTAACAGAATTATGTAAATAAAACAGTCGTGTATTAAACTGCCAGTTAAATATGAAATAGATGAACCCACAGAAAGCACAGTAAAACAGCACTATACTTTAATTTTCCACAACGACAACTGTGATCTCGTAGAGGAAAATAACATATGGACATGCAAACCGGACAATTTTTTAGGCATTTGTTCTCGCAGAATTCTGTTTATGTAAATATGGAGATCAGTATCCATATTAAACCGTCCGATTGGTGTTTCTTGGCAAATAAGATCGTTTTCTTTCATCTCAATTATAAGAAATGTGACCCTCCCGATAGAGTCAGTGAAATTGATATATTTACAACTTGCATTTGCAAAAAGCCGCCACGTCAACTATCGATTAAAGTATACCTTAAAGGTGTACAAGTATTTGTCTAACAAACACGTAAGTACCAAGCAATTTTGTAACACAGATAAGCGGATGACCGACACACATACATACACACAGACAATATAGTCTAAATAATTTAACACATTATTGCTATCTTAAATTGCAATATAAAAACAATGTGAAACTCCATCTGCGACAGCAGAAGAAAACTCCTAGCCGCCAGAGGTCCATTTTTATGGCAAGTGAATTACAATCGATTTATATTGAAATATATTGATTACTTAATATTGTAGCTTGTTTAGTAATGGTTTATTAAACACACACACAAAACGACATTGCGTGCGGCCAGAGGACAATATGTGATGAGGTTCTGACACGAGGTTAGTTGCAACTACAGAGGAAGTAATTCCTGGTTTGTACTTTTTGTTGGTTATTACGTTGTATGGTAATGTAAAGACGTTCGTAAATATTTACTATTTCCTGTTATATTGGCTACTTCCAGGCCAAGGGTTTAAATGTCAGTTTTAACATTATACTATTTTTGCATGGTTTACATTTATTGTGTGTTTTTGTGAGTTTTGTGTAGACAACTGGTCACATTAAGTTCCATGGGTTGTACAACCGAACTTCAATTCGCTTTGTTTTTAGAAAAACATTATTATGTCAATAACGAAAACAATTACATTTTAAACTTGAAATTCGACCACTTTCTTTTCATTTAGGTTTACTGCTTACTACAGCATGCGTCTGTAAAACATTATTCATAAGAGAATATCATTTTTATAAGACATGCACATAATCCATAGATATAACGCTTGAACACATGTCGCGTTTGTAACGTAGATTAAATCGTACATTATTTACACTGTATGATTTCTGCATCTTTACAAATACAGTATTACGCGGATTACGTAATACATCGATTACAAGTACAGATATTATATCTAAAGCTGACCGTTATCTGTGTACGACACTACTATGTGAATGATGATTATAAGCTGGCAATACATATCATTTCTGTCAATAATATGGTATACCATAATTCAGAAAACCTATTTAAATTAGGCCGTTATTGATGTATGTGCTCAACTAAACCGCGAATCTCTAGCATTCGAGTTCGGCATATTTGTCAACGTGTCAGTTTATCTGGATAATACGCTCAAATTCAATTTGACAATTTCAGAAAGACACGGGCGCTATATTGAATACTTTCAACGTCACATTTAAATTAGAATTAGATTTCTTTGTAAAAAAATCCATAAAATTGATACTTCTTTCCATAAAGTCAACAATAACAATGACCGAAACATCACGTTTATCATACACAGTATAAATACATGTAATTTTCCGACTATTATAGAAAATAATTTAATTAATTTGATCCATTCTGGATATAAATAAACACTTATACATATATAACTATGAAAACACCAATTCATTAACTGTGAAGAAATTTCGTAAGTAAACAAATATATTTATTTGTGTGTAAATAAATGAACATATCACTGGATTAGAATAAGGGGTACACAAACGAGTAATATAATAGTTATGTGTGTTTCCATCTTCAATGCACAAAATGTGTGTTAAAGTATCGCTATTATATGAAAATACCTTGAAATCGTTTAGTTTGATTATAGTGACTACAGTTCTTTAGTTACGACATCTATACAACTCTAACGTTGTTGCCGACGTATACGTGTACTTGTGTTTCTTACCAGTTTTTGTAATGTGCTGTTTTGGTTTGGGAATTGGTCACGTGCGTTAAATAAAATAACTCGTACTGCTTATTGGAGTTCTTTCTTGCTGATGCAGCAGGAGTTTCACTTTTATAATAAGAATTTAACATATACAATACGTTAATTGATGTGGTTGGATTACGCGGAGGAGAAGATTTGTATCGATTCTGATAATTGTTTTCCTTAGCTACAGCTAAAAAAGCTTCGGCTTTAGAACTAGTATTTGCACCAGATAATACTGCTACTTGTTGAGATGTTTTTTTGCGACTGTAAAACATACACGTTGCCGGATCCCGGGATTTCATCCCTCAGCTTTTGTGTAAAAAAATATATATAATATGACTGGGATCAGAAGCGATGCAATGGTTGCATGTGACATATATTAAGACTTGAGTATTATAATTACGCAGAGGAAATATCGGCTCAAGAAATTGATGTAAAAGAGGTTAAAACTTTGTAATATTAATTGTCGCTTGTATTTATATTTCATAGAATTAAATCAAATATATATTTGCATTGTTGTTTAATATGGTTCCTGGAAAAACTACGGACATAAATGGTACTATTTTGACGATGAAAAATTATAATCAGATGACCAAAATAGTTCCAACTATCAAGATGTTTACATGCAGTAAACTCGAATGAACAATGTGGTATAGGCACGTCTAAATTATATTTAATTTAATGTTTCCTTATATACTTCTCATATCCGCAGACGTAAGGCACGTTTAAGTAAACTGAGTGGCTATTAAGGTGGGGAATTGTGACGTAATTGAAAAATGAAACTCTAAAGAAAATGTTACGAAATATTTAGATGAACAAAACTGTCGTTTGATTCCGGTATCGTATGTTTATCTTGATACCCAAATTAAGGTTTAAAGGTTTAAACATATTGTTAAAATGTCCGTCCTATAATTTGACTATATAAACATTCAAATGTATAATTAGTACTCAACCGAGCAAATGACAACGACAACGATCACGACGACAACGACAATGAGGATGATGAAACGCAGCAGGTAGCTCCTGTATTATTGGTGGAGATTTAACACATCAATGTCTGTAACACAACTCCCCTCTCCTTGCTTCCTATTATCATTTAAAACAAATGATTGAGTAGAAATGTCCCCCACAAGTACGGCTCGTGCATTGGAGACAGGATTTGTTAATTGCGTAACGACTGTAGATAGCACTAAAACGTGTAAAGGCTTGGAATTGGCATTCACATAACAATACACGTTAGTACACGTATTAGTAGACTACACGAATGTTTTATGTTAGTCCATATAGTCACTTCATGAATTTAGATTCCTTCCCCAATAAAGAAATATACCGTATAATAGTATGATAAATATATTTCTTGGTATCAATTTTGAACTGAAACAGAACTGGATTAAAATTTCATTTCTGTCAAGTAACATTAAAATTTAAATATCAACGCATCTTTTTTTGATCCGGTTAAAATTTGGATAATGGTAAGGGTTCACCTTTGTTTAATAATTGTTAAGGCACTCAATGTATGCTTCCATTGAATAGTATCGGACGGTAAGAATACATACTATAACAATAGTCAGTCCTAAATCACGCTTCTCTCGAAGGAAAATGAAATTTCCCGTAATAATACATAATGCTTTTGAATGCATGACCTTTCAGACATTCGTATAATGTGTGAAGAAAAAAGACTCAGATTTCTTAAGCATTATCCATTTCAATATTATACCTTATATTCACATTTCTATGTCGATATATAATATTCTAAATATTGATGAAATAAAAATAAACTCATAGTTTATTTTATTAACATCAACAATTTGGGAACATTATGACATTTAGTACATCTGCAATACAAATGTATTGTACAAATGTTTGTCCTTAATAAAATTGCTAATTATTATTTTCTTAATTGTTGATTAAAATTATGAATATTTAATTCAAAGACATGGCTAAGTCGATGTATACACACTATTTACCATACCACTTTGCTAATATCGGCCTGATACAAAGGTGCCTGATACTGTTTATATCAGATTATTTATATCAGTCAATGTCTTGGAGGTACGTCATATTATTCGGAATCAACTAAAAAGTCAACATTTTCAGTAAAAATGAATCAGATTCAACAAAAACGAACATTTTGAACGCATATAGTTTAATATTTTTAATCGTCATAAATCACAAAAACTTTATTTTTTAATATTCACATAAACCCGTACTTTGGTAGTGGTATGACGTCCTCAATGGAACAATACATTATCCATACAAAATTATTTCAATACATTCCAAATAAATGCACAAAAGCTCACTACACAGGATCAGTTTATGTTGAGCCTAAAACATTTTCTAACTAAAAAATGTAAACGCTATAGTCAATATTGACACGGTTTTGAAAATGTCAATTTCGATACACAAATCCAAAATGTCGTCTAAAACATTTCAACGTTGTTTGTTCTCCTCTGAAAATGATCGTTGCAATCCATTCCTGTTTACATTTTAAATAGTATATGTATACTCGATTGTGTAATCTATGTATTTGTAGTGAAACAGCTCATTAATCATTACGAAATGTTGATAATAACGTATCATCCAGTCAACTTTTAGAAATCAATAACTACATGGTCCGTGAACGTGTAGCACCGGCTCAGCAAAATCAGCGCTGCTTTTAGTTTTATAATAGATACAAAATCAGCTCGTTTGGTGTAATTTTAAGAAAACCGTGGTATGTTAAATAAAAAACAGGTTACTGAATGTTCTTTTCTAATATATCAGGTTCGGCATGAATAAAATAACGACTCGGCAAGCCTCGCCGTTATAGTATTCTAAGTCTCACCTGACATGTTACACAAGACCAGGCAGTAACTTGTTATTCTCTATATAACATGTAAGGCCGTTTCAGTTTTAAATATATATTTGTATTTCATTGTTGCGTTTATGGTCGACATTAAGACATACTAGATTTTAAAACAATCGTACTCTTGCATGTTCTCGTCATAAAAGTAAAGTAAAGTGTTTGTTTATTATAGTGTCACCCCTCGCCAGGGCCAGCCAGTTTTGACTTATGAGACACCTTTACTGATGAACATCTTTACACCCGATTCCTATCCTATATGCCGGGCGCTTGGCAGGAAGGCAATCGGTACATCTTGATTTAACTAGCTGCTGGGTAGGCAACCGGCCATATTAGAACTCGCCCTGTGTAGGACTCGAACCTTCGACCTCCCGCTCCGTAGGCTAACGCCCTAACCACTAGGCTACGGAGACGGCATATTCTCATATGGATAGATTGCACTTTTAAACGCAAATCTTTAATATAAGTGGTTGAATTAAGCGTACATAACCATTTGCATTGAACGGCATATTTTGTCACAAATTATCATCTTTTTGTAAAAGTACATATTTAAATTACATTTTGTACCATATATAGAAAATCCAGAAGGCCATATTGATTATTGATATTAAATTTAGCGATTGTAAATCAGTTTTAAACATGTTCATTGCAATCATTTTAATTTGTAATAAATTATTTACATAATTAAAATACTGAATATAGCTATGTTTATTGTAACAATATCTATGTAATCAGTTATGGTTATGATAAGTTGAACTCCTTTGGATTACAATTCCCATTGCCATGTATAAAAGCGAACCAAATTATCTGACAATCGGTTGATCAACGTACTCGAGGCACTATCTTCCCTTAAATGTCTCTACAGTTACGTCGCTTCCAAGTATTTAGGTTGAAGCTAAGCTAAGACAATGTTTATACACGATACCAAACTTTATGCTCCAAGAACGGAACAAGTGCAATGTTGTTTCTGGGATAAACAATTTATGTTTCTGATCTAACCGTTTGGACTACATTACCCTTTTAAACATATTGTATTGAACACAAAGCGTTGTTGCCAAGCAACGCTGTGCATTTTCAAAGAGATTTACAAATTATTTAAATACATCGGCTCGCCCATTTATATATCAATGGATTTAATTTGAGACCTAGTGCAAATTGTTGCTTATATTAAAATACAACAGTTTCGACAAAGCCACTGCAAGGCGGTTACCTAATTATGCATGATGCTTTTATGCAACAGTTATTAATACAGTATTTTATGGCCATGTGCTGTTCTGTGTTGTTGTGTAATTTGTCACCTTTCTTATTTAAAACAAAAACATGTTTTAAATATACATTATGTAAGAAATGTTTGTACAACTGTCGATGAAGTCGAAATCTCGTCTTCTAATTATTTTTATAATTATTTAATCTACCAAATATATATAGGATCTGACATTTCATATCATATTTTATTAAACAAGTTGAGGAATTTTTTAGTAAGCGAGTCTTTGGCGAGCTTACTAACGAATTTCCTGGACGAGTTTAATAAAACATGATATGAAATGACAACGAGTGTCAGATCTTTTTTATCACATGCTTTTAAACGAAAAAAATGCTTCTAATTTTACCAAAGCATGTCGATAAATCCTAAAAGTTGTTTACTGCATTGACGTCATTTCATGTTGACGACTTCATTTCACCAAAATAACGTCATGCGATTGGTCAGTCAAAAAATATGTAGCCAATGAAAACGCTGAAAATGTTATCTTACACATGTGTAAGAAAAAAATATTTGTAATGGTTGTATTACATGAAAAACAAGGTATAGCATGTGATAAAATCGTCTATTTTTTTCACATATAAACTGTGTTACATACATTTTAGAACAGCCAGGTTAAATGTTATTTGCTTATTTGTAGCAATTGGCAATGGTCCAAAACTGTACCAAACCATTGAAACAGAACATTTTGAAGATGTTTTATCATTTTTGTTTAAATGTTTTTTAATATCCAAAACAATTTTCACTACAACAACCGCGAACACGTTGACGACGACGGCAACAATGAAATCTTAGGAATATGATGAAATTCAACCACTATGCTCCTCTCTTGTTGTAAGAGACACAACACATCAAATACTGAAATACAACACCCCACTCCTTATTTCAGATTATTATTTGAAACTCCTAATCCACTAGACATTTCCTCCACAAGAAGCGTCCTGTAATTTGGACACAGGATGTGTTCACTCTGTAAGGATTGCAGATAGACCTTAAACATGCAAAGGCTTCTAATGTGTCTGCAAATAAAACATTAAACCTTATAATGTTTAATGTTAGTCTATATTGTCTCGTCATGAACTCGGATAAGTTTTTCATAATGAAATCTTTATACCGTAGAAAAGGATATATAATAGTATTATAAATATTTTAATGGTGTCATTTTTATAATGAGTTCGAATTTAATTTAATTTCCATTCCGTTACATAACAATTAAAAAACAATACAAACTAAAAAAGCTTTTATTTTTATTATTTCAGGGCAGAACGTAAGTTTGGCGACTCGAGGCCCACGCTACTACTGTCCTTAAATCCAATAACTGTTAGTTACAAAGTTAATAACATGTATGCTTCAGTTGCTGTTTTTTGTTCTTTCCTGTGTTTTGTACATCAGCTAGGTACTTAGTTATGTTAGTATATTATGTTAATCAAGGATTGATTCACTGCGTAAGTAATTACTCGTATTACTCAGCAAATAAAATAGATAATTTACAGGAATTGTTCAGTGCGCAAGGTATGCAAATTTAACAGGTATAAAGAATATAAAAAATTACCACTGGCAATAGACCTGCATTGCATTGATAAACTAAAGAATCGCATATCTAGCATAAATTCCTGTTTTGCCTTGGATCTAGATCGTTTAGGAAGCAACACTTGAGGCAATGGGTTAAAAATATATCAGCTCATTAGTTTGTATCTTTAACACTATTATCTACAAGGTTTGTAAAAATAGCCCCTATACTTAAAATGACACGATAGAATAAGATAGTTTTATCCTTTCTATTTATTTTAAAATGTATTGCGGAAAACCATAATTATTCCAAAGTAATAAAAATAGCAAAAGTACAGACCTACATGTTTGTATATTCAAACTGTTATGTCTTAATTATGTTCGCTGCAGGTCTAACAGAGACAGAATTATGTTTTACCTTTACACACACACTGGCAATACACCGTTGAGAAAAATTGTCCGGTACATATTATTTTTTCATTTGAACATATGATAGATTAAATACACAATACCTCGCCATAACCGTCTGTTATTCTCTACTGCCGTTTGATAAATAAAGGTGATGTTGGCGTATGGCGGATTATGATAAAACAGCGGTTAACGTTCAGTTTTTATAGTTTTTCGATATATTTGAAAGTTGCTGAAAAATTATGTACCAGGTGTCTCTTGGGAGAAATCTTGGTAGCCAGAGCTTATATAAGCAATTAATTTAATAATAGTCATTCGATAACTTTAAATTGCAATTAATGCAATAGTTTAAGCAAACATATTAAAGACAAATACGTATACATTATTATTTTAAATCAGATGTAAATCAAAAGCTTGCTCAAAAATGACCTATCGGCCAAACATGTTTCGATATTAAAAATGAGATTTTTTAAATTCAAAAGCTGTACATTTATTGTTTTCTATTTTGTACATTAGACAGCCACCATAACAAGTACATAGAAGGTAAATAATTGTAATGGATAATGCGTATGAAATCTGGCATTGTTTGAACTAATGGATTCATTCCGTAGAGAGAAAGAGAAGCATGATATAGGCCTGACCATCGCCACATCATTTGTATTCTAATTGACGACTAGATGCAATGGAAACGTCCATTTAGTGTATTAGCACTGATGAAAAAAAAGCGAACTGAATCCACAAAACGCTTTGCGTGAAATTATTTGAAAAACTAGCCATAGGTTTAGAATAAAATATCGTTTAGACATATTTCTAAACTGCCGTTAAGATATATTTCCGTTTTTAGCTCTGGCGACCATCTTGTGCAGTGAGGCGGAACCATTTGAATAGGTTTGGTAGAGGACTACTAAACGACCATTGGTGTGAAATTATTTGAAAATCTAGCCATACGTTTAGAAGAAATTGGCGTTTAGACATATTTCAATTTTAAGCTCTGTGGCTATCTTGTGCAGTGAAGCGGAACCATTTTCACAGATTTGGTAGAAGACCATCCAAGGAACATTTGTGTTAAGTTTCATCAAGATTAATCAAGAACTTCAGAAAATATGACAGGAATACGAAACTTTAACACAAATTATATTTTTAGCTCTAGAGACCATTTTGTGCATTGAGGCGGAACCATTTGAATAACTTTGGTAGAGAACCACTAAACAAACATTGGTGTGAAATTATTTGAAAATCTAGCCATAGTTCTAGAAGAAATTGGCGTTTAGACATATTTCTATTTTTAGCACTGGCGGCCATCATGTGCAGTGAAGCGTAACCGTTTTCACAAGTTTGGTATAGGACTATCAACGGAACATTACTGTGAAGATTGACCGAGAACTTTTGAAAATATGACAGGAATACGAAACTTTAACGCACATTCTATTTTTAGCTCTAGTGGCCATTTGTGTAGTGAGGCGGAACCATTTGAATAAGTTTGGTAGAGGAACACTAAAAAAACATTTGAGTAAATTATTTCAAAATCTAGCCATAGGTTAAGAATAAATTGGCGTTTAGACATAGTTATATTTTTAGCTCCTGCGGCCACCTTATGCATTGAAGCGGAACCATTTTCACAGGTTTGGTAGAGGACAATCCAAGGAACATTTTTGTAAAATCTCATGACGATTAACCACGAACTTTCGAAAATATGGCAGGAATACAAAAAATTTACGCAAATTCATTATATTTTTCGCTCTAGAGGCCATTTTGTGCAGTGAGGCGAAACCATTTGAATAAGTTTGGTAGAGGAACACTAAACAAACATTTGTGTAAAATTAATTGAAAATCTAGCCATAGGTTTAGAAAAAATTGGCGTTAAGACTTAAATCTACTTTTAGCTTTGACGGTCATCTTGTGCAGTGAAGCGGAACCATGTTCACAGGTTTGGTAGTATGCTATTCAAGGCACATTTCTGTAAAGTTTCATTAAGATTAACTTAGAACTTTTGGAAATATGACAGAAATACGAAACTTTAATGCAAATTCTATTTTTAGCTCTAGTGGCCATTTTGTGCAGTGAAGCGAAAGCATTTGAATAAGTTTGGTAGAGGAACACTAAAAGAACATTTGTGTAAATTTATTTCAAAATCTAGCCATAGGTTTAGAATAAATTGGCGTTTAGACATAATTATATTTTTAGCTCTGGCGGCCACCTTGTGCAGTGAAATGGAACCATTTTCACGGGTTTGGTAGAGGACCATCCAAGGAACATTTGTGTTAAGTTTCATCAAGATTGACCAAGAACTTTTGAAAATATGACAGGAATACGAAACTTTAACGCAAATTGTTTACGACATCGCAACGCCCATCCTACCCAACCGACCGGTTTTCGCTTATTTATAAATATAAACAAAGCGAAACTCCAGTTGCGACAGCAGGATATAACTCTTATTAGCAGCCCGAGGTCTTCTATTTATGGCAAGTGACCATTTGCCAAAAACAATATACAGGACATCACAAAAACACATATCAAACACAAAACACACATGAATAAAACTGGGGTCACCGCCTTGGAACGGTCAATGCAAAGCATTGGGGGTTTAAACCGTTATATGTGAGCACGAACCTAACATTTGGCCTAGAATTATTCACAAAACAAGTAAGTGTAAAAAAAAAAATAACCTTATATAATCGCAATTCAAATTAAACAGCAATTAAAGAGAATATTATTCAATTTAATTACCATTTAATTACTCAATGGCTAGATGCAAACAAGAGCAGCAGAAACAAAAAACAAGTATCAACTACATCTCGTCTTTTTATAAAAAGCTTTAAAGAAATAGCATCATAACGTTCAATGTTCAGATCATCGTCATGCAATTTCAGGAAGAAGCCGTAATGTTGGGTGTAAAAAGCCAGATTATATAGCTTTGTTGTATATGTTTATTTTAAACTGAATAAAACTTAATATATTAATATACATCTTCCTGCTAACCCAAATTGAAAAAAATAATTTAACTGAATAACGTGGGTGTTAAAACCAGTGTATAAATCGGAAATGCTGTAAAATATTAAATAAAATATTAATGTTTTTAGCCGGATTGAAAAATCCGGGTAAAAAGATTAAGATTCTAGCAGCAAGTGATTAGCCAGGTATATTTGGGGTGAGGTATACGTAAAGCGACAAGTAGAAAAGTCGAGCGTCAGACAGGATGTTTAGTTTTATTAACACATCAGTGAGGAAGTAGGCTAACCTACATAATATAAAATTACCAATGACGAATTGCTAAAGCACAAACAAAAAACAGAAAACCCCCCAGAAAAACTGAAACTTCCTAAACAAAAACTTGATAATCGGTACTTGGAATTCATCAGCATAAACGAGACATACACCATGGTTGGATACGGCCAGATATTCTTTTCCTCGCTAAACAAACATTAAAACAAACATTTCAACACTACATGAATGTTGTCTTATTAGACTCCCTTCTAATAAGTCATTATTTAGAATAAACTACGATAGCGCTACATCAATTAGTCTTGGAGACGAGGAGGTGTTAATTGCTATCTCAAAAGACTCTTTAAAATTGATTTGTTTTTATAAAAAATAATCACTTAACCCTTTGACAGTCGCTCTTTTAACGAATTGTTGGTTAATTTATATTTGGTAAAATAACAATAAAACTTGAGGAAAATGGAACAAATACGAACATTTGCTGGATGGTTCTGTATTATAAACTTTAAAATAATAAACATTATTATTGTGACTTAACAATATCATTAAAAGAGTAAAACGTTTTGCAGCTTTTTTAAGTTAACATCATCGTTATTATTATAATTATTAATTATATTATTAGAAAAAGTAAACAAACAAACACAGTCAACAATTTGTTCATATCAACATAATAAAATAGTGGGTCTGTTTATGGGAAGACAGTAAAAAAGTTCACAATTCTCAACGGGATTATACTTCATAATTCTTAAATGAATTTATACTTAATAATAATCAATAGTTTATTTTTGTTATGTCAATTGTGTTTCCCTAGATGTTTAATTTTTTTTAGATAGTACCACAAAACCAGTATATTAAAGTTAGTTGATCTACTTATATTTTATTACTGCTCGACTTTCGCGACTTTATTATAGTACAATTCAGTACTTCAATGTTTTCATTGCATTATTTTTAAACAGTCGGAATTAAATGTCAATCTAATTTACAAATACCTCTATACCTCAAAATAATTATAGCAAGTCAATTTAGATTCTGTTCTTATTCGTTTGACAATTACGTTGTAGTTAACCGTCGTTATAGTTTATACCGTATCACTACATAATATCAGCAGCTCATTTACATCGACAGAAGAGAGATATAGTATAAGCTTCAAGCTTTCTTCTCAATTCTGTCGAATTTATTCAATGACTAAGTCTTGGGCATCTTCTCAACATCTGTAACTTATGACTCTTGAAATTTTCTCAAATGTATTATGTATGTTTGTTTTGTGATGCTTGCATGTATATTTGATTGATTAAATAAATACAGTTTAAACCAATGTCACTTTAATTACATTTTGAAATTATCAATTAAATGCTAATGATTGACGGTACAAATTCGTAATTTGTTAAACAATCAAAGTATGGTAATATATACAGAACGCATTATACATATCGGTCGGAATTGAAATCATTTTACAAAATGTATTCCTGTACAATAAAATGTATACACTAATTTTATATTGCGGTAGTTTTGTATTGCTGTCTATCATATGGTACTTTATTGTACGTTGATACTGGTATATCTATAACACATTCGCGAACGTGAACATTAATCAAAACCAACTTATATTCCATAAATATTTGCACATGCACATAAATGATACTGAGGAATAAACATAAATGTATGTGTTGTTTCACATTTTATGTTGGACAACTGTTTCATAAGTTATAAAACTATTGAAAAATTATATTACCTAATAATGACGCACATGGCTTCTCTGAATATGAAGTTTCGCAGCAGGATGGTCGCAACCAGGGTTAAAGGCATACAAAGTTCACCAGGAATAGGTTCGTTATCGTGCGCATCCGTTTGTTCCTGATTAGTGTTATTATGATCAAACTGTTTCCACATACCGACAAAATAAATATAATGCTATACAGCGTAATGTTGAGTTCCGCCGAGAATGCAGCATACGACTTGCCTTGCAGGCTAGTCACTTTATTAACAATCGTATACAGTGTTACATTATATTCCCCTCATGAAACGGCTGCACTGCTTTCCATTGCTTTTTATACACCTAGTTTTTGTTACGTTCACAATGCAAATCAAATATTGCCGACCCAATCTACCATTCAATAGTTCCCGCAAGTCAATTTGAACAATATGAAGGCCTGCAATACCGGAACCAGTTGGGTCTGATTATTGGTTTCTTTCATAGACCATTTCTCATGTTCAGTACTGAAAATATTTGTCCAAGTTTGGAAAGATTTAGTCCTAATTTTATGTTAAATGTTTGTAGCATAGCGATAATCATCTACGAATGAAACAACAAACAAATATGTGTACAACTTATTTAACAGAAATAGGTAAATAACATAGAGAGTCATGTATTACACTGCCAATTAAATATTAGATTAATGAAACTAAAGAAAGCGCACTCAAACAACAATATAATTTAATATCTCACTAGAGAAATTGAGGAGGAAAATAACATATGTGCATGCGATCCGGACAGACAGTTTGGCAGATACCAGCTTATGTAAATATCAAGATCAATAGCGATTTTAAACCGTTTGATTGGTGTTTCTTGGCAAATATGAGATCGTTTTCCTTCTGATTTATCCAAAATGTGACCTCCCAGTAGAGTCAAATACCGGTTAAATTGATCGATTTACAACTTCCATTTGTAAAAAAAAGACGTCATGTCAACTATCAATTAAAGTATGCTTATACGTTAATTTGTTTATGACTACCGGGAAGTAATTAAGTTAAACTAAATCAATACAAACGCAGCAGGCAATTTTGACATACTGATAGGCGCTCGGACAAAACGACGTACCTACATACATCCTGACAAACACTTTAAAGACTGTATAAAAGCAATAATTTAACAATTCTTGTTATCTGAAATTGTAAATATTACCATTATGTTTTATATAGAATTATATTTTATACTGAATATTGTAGCGTTGTGTGTTTAGTAATTTGTATACAAGGCACAAAAACAAAACTACATTGCGTGTGGCCAGTGGCCGACATGCGATAGGGAACTTACATGAGGTTTGTTGGAATAATAGAGGAAGTAATTTTCGGCATGTGATTGTTTTGTTGGTTATGTATCAATGTTATTATATTTTATGGCAATCTTTTGACTTTCGTAAATATTTACTATTTCCAGTATTGATTACTTCTAGACCTGTAATGGAATCAAATAGTATTGTTTAATGCGCTGCACTGGCCATTTCTCAGCAGTGACCTCAGTGTTTACTATTTTTGCACGGTTTACAATTATTTTGTCTTTATGTGTTTTGTACCGCCTGGTAAAGGCAATTGGTCACATATCTTAAATAAACAACATGGGCTGTACAGCCGGGGTTTCTCCACTGGTACAGAAGCTGAAACTCAATAATATGTTTTATCTGTAATACATCCATATTGGTAGCGTGATAATTTGTTGTCATGGTTATACTGCAACACATTCAGAGCATGCAGCTCATTTATGAACTCGTTCATATTGTATAAACAACATATATTAAAGACTAATTCGATGTAATCATGAAACAAAAAGCACGGTGATCAATGTAACACATTAGAGCTTATGTACAGACGGTAAGTATACGGAAATGTTTCTGACGGACAGAAGCTTCGAAAAACATGCACATTTCTGGGTCATGGTATTCTCTTGTCTGGGTCATGGTGTTTCAATCGCCATGTTTCAGTTCAGAAAATTATATGATGTCAATAACGAAAAGAATAATCGTTCAACTTGAAAATACAACAAATGTTCTTTTGTAAGCATGCGTAAGAAGTATTTAGCGAGAATTCCTATAAATATAATACATGCTAATACTCCATAGATATGTAGAAAAGATACAAAGATATATCATATATGATCCAACAGAGCCACTATGGAATTACGTGCCCAAACTATAGCTCTGGCATAAGAGGTCGACACATTTGTCCATAAGTCAATTTATCTGGATAATGCGTTTCAATTCAATTTATATGATACAGACGCTATATAATATTGAATACTTTCACCGTCACTTGTCATTGAGATTCATCGAGTACATAAAATTGAATTACCTTTCTAGATACTTCTATCTAAAATGGCGACCTAAACATTACGTTTATCATACAAAATACGTGTGATAAATATTATTTTCCGACAAAGTTAATGTATTTAATTCGGTTCATTCTGGATATAAATAAATAAGTATAATTTAACGAAGGACCAAACAATATTAGGGGGGAAATAGAGCTTTATTATCTACGTACTAACTACAGCTCCAGTCTATAAAAAGCGCGCGCACACTGTATATAAAGAATAAAAGGATGCACGCGCACAAATATAAAGAATAAAAGAAAGCGCGCGCATTGTTACATTTCAAAAAGTTAAGCAATAACAAATGCGCGCTCAGAAAACATAAATCAGATTACTGTATATAATCAAAACACATATTACATTATCGGTACATATATACAATACCCATGGGGTAAAGCGCAATTGAGATAAACAATGTACATGACAAGCTTCAAAATATGAGGTCGAACCAAATGCGCGCACACTAAATGTAATACAAGTTAATATTTATCAAACAACTTATGTTTACACAAGACAAACAATACGAAAAGTGAAAGAACAGCATTGTATTCATACACATTAAACAATGACCCTTCCTAAAAGAGAGGAATATTCAACTGAAGCTATCAGTGCGAAAAATAAAATAAACAGGGAGGGTGGGAGGGAGAAAACTGCTCTCATTGAGCTGCGCGCTCTGACTGGCAGATAGGGCTGCAGACTGGGCAGTCGGCGGCTACTAACACGTGATCTCCCATTGGAGACCCACACGGGGACCAGCGGGTTTAAGATATCGTCTAAATACAATTAAGAATCTTAATTACACATAAATAACTACGAAACGACGATTTGATTTATTATGATGAAATAATAAGTGATCAAATATATTTATTCATGCATGAATAAATGAAAAAATCACTTGACCGGATTGAAAATGCAGGAGTAAATGAATAAAGAGTAAATACACGAGTAATATAATAGCTTGTGTAATTTGTTCTTCAGTTACCAAATGAAAGAATGAATGCAATAATCATAAGAACAACGCATGACCTGTGTGTTAAAAATATCCGAATAATGTGACTCTTCCTTGACATGTGAGGTTCGGTCGCCCCTGAACCGGTTTCAATCCCCAATGCGTTGAGTTGACGGTTCCAAGGCGGCAACCCGTTTTATTCATATTTGTGTTTTGTGTTTGTTGCGTGTGTTTTGTATTGTGCTGTGTTGTTTTGACTGTCCACTTGCTGTAAATGAAGGACCTTGTAATGCTAATATAATTTCTCTCCTTTTGATGAGCTGGAGTTTCACTTGGGGTGGTTAGATTAAGCGGACGAGAACATTTGCATCGAACCTGATATTTTACTCTTGCAAGAAGTAGTCAACCATAGCTACGATTAAGAGTTTCTGTGGCTTTAGAACTAGCATACTAGCCTTTAAATTGGTTTAAACCCCAAATGCTTTGCATTGACCGTTTTAGGGCGGTGGTCAATTTTTAATTATGCTTATGTTTTGTGTCGTGTTGTGCTTATTGTCCTGTATTGTATAGTCAATTCTTTTTCCTTGTGATGTCTCTGGAGTTTCATTATTCGTATATTTCCACCAGATACTACTGCTAATTTTGGGATGTTTTTGCGGCTGTAAAACAGAGTAAAATAATGCTAATGTAAATAAATGTTTACTAAATGAGGCAACTGAATGATGCTTGAAATTGAGTTGTTGTTTAAACCTTTTCACCCGTTAACTATATAATAAGGTTTGGCCTATACAATTTTATAAGATATAAACATGAAATCCGGATCAAATGTCTGTGAGTGCATGCAATTCCAATACTGTTTCTACACAAATATACATCTGTAAAATCAGTGCTCTTCCGAGAAAATGAATACATTTTGTTCACAGTATCATTTTAAAAATGAACCAGAACTGGATTACAATTTCATTTCCGTCCGGTTATATTGCAATTTAAATACTCCCTGCTTGGGTATTGATTATTTCTGGTTAAAACGTGAGTTTGAGGCCATGAAGCTGGCTCAAAGCGCAATGTTTTCTTTTGACTGCCATCTTAAATTCAATAATTTTATGTTGATTCGTAAAATGTGCATGTAAGAATTATCTATTTATTTCGTTTTGAGTGTTTATAGTTAGGCAAACTGTAGCTTTTTAAAAAATATGTATTTAACATTTAGAAAGCAAATGAACTGAGATGCTATCTCTTCCATACTCCACAAGTTTGTGTTGTAGAAACATATGTTCACATCTGGCAATGAAAATCGTATATTATATAAAACAAACAAGCTAACGTGAATATCACAATCACAAAGCAACAGACAAATTAACATATTTGTATAATGTTATATCATATGACATTTTTATCTACATTCTATTGGTAATCAATGGTATATGTATTAATGTTTTCTTCAAAAGCCGTTGTTTTTGCCATTTTCAGATACTATCAGTGACATTGTTAGTAACTGAGGGTGTATGGGATATACACCCTCAGTGGTTTCATAGCATACGAGAGCGTAGCTCGAGTACGGTATGATGCCACTAAGGGTGTATATCCCATACACCCTCAGTTACTAAAAGTGTAACGAATATATCTGACCGACTTCCTTTTACTGGTTTCTTTTATTTGATATCACTTGTAAATTAACGAAAGAAAAACGTACAAAATAACACAAAACATAAGATTTCGTCATTGGACTTTTATAAATTGAAATTAGCCCATGGTGTATGGAAAATACCCCATAGTCAAGATGTTTTTGTATGAACCAATTGCTTTTATATCACTGTTTAATCAAGAATATAAAGCGAAAAATAATAGAAACACTGCCAAACAGGTACAACAGATCATCTAAGTAACGGTACAATATCAACGCATAGAGTCAGACCTACATCATGCTTATCTCTCCCTGTACACATGTTAGTCCTTAATATATTTGCTCATTATAATTTTTTCATTTATGATCGTTAATTCAAAGATAATCATAATTATGTGAACCTGACATACAAAAACTATATTGTAATTTAATTGTACTATAATTTAGTAACTGATATATTTGACTGGTACCATGAATTTGAAATCCACATCACTCAGAATATTAAATTGCTTATGTGCACTTAATCCATATCAATAACATCTTTGCATATTGTGCGTTTATAACGTGGATTAGTACTGTACATTATTAATGCTGTTTGATCTTTGCATCCTTACATATTTACATATCGAATAACGTCCATAAGACCAGTTAAAGTAAAATATAAATTATATGAATTATACCTAGACGAAGTGGAAGTGTTTGCAACACCTCTGTAACTGAATGATGATGTAATATTGGCGATACATTTTTTGAGCAACATATTGTGCCTTATTGCAGTACATTAGATTGAATTATGTAACCATCCCTTATCTTATTTCATCGGCGAGTTTAATAACAAGAAATATCTTTAAAAAAGACAATCGGCGTTGAAATTAATATTGAGATGTCATTTTCGATATAATATAACAGGACCAAAATGATCGGTTACGTGACTTCTCGGACCCGAGATTTTTCGGTCCCTACTAAAAATATTTCTCGGACCCCAGATTGTTCGGTCCCTACTAAGGAGACTTCTCATACTCTAGATAATTTGAGATAAACTCAATCATTATAAATATCTGTACCGTGAATAAACCGATCATAAAACGCACCATGTTTTCGCCAGTGAGACATGTATAACCTAAATACTAGTAATTTACGTAAACATAATTAATACATGAATTTGTCAGGCAAATTTAACAAATTAACATTGTCAGAAAATAAAAGCGGGAATGATTGAAATGTAATATAAACCCGTATATCAGACACGTGTACGTAGTTAAATAATTGACTATATGTATCATAAGTATTGCACTTAGTGTATTCATGCTACGCAAATGAATTTAAATTAACATGAATAAAATTTCGACGTATTACGAGACTTCTTTTACCACATTTTACTTATAGAAATATGTTTAACATTTTTATAGATTGAATAACATCTACTGAAGAAGTTGATATAAAGTGCAATTATAAATGATTCTTAATAAAACGCAACCACAATTCAAATCTAATTTAACATGCACCGTTAGTTTATAAATATATTCCATATTTATTGAAATTCTCGGGTTTAGGATTCTCCGGACGCTAATTGATGCGTATGCATTAACACAGCCTTACCGCTTGCTATTTGTAGAATGATTCAGTCTCCTGCTGGAGTGTGTGGTACTCACTGTAATTAATTCACGGGAACCCAAGTCGGTTACAGCGTACACTATAACTTTTACACAATTATACAATAATAGGAAATATAAGCTCCATCAAATTTGCTAATATTTTTTTTGCTTATTGATCAGAAATTTACCACATTTGTGTTTGTAACAAAAACCCTTAACGCTATGATAGGCAGACGTGACGCGAGCTCAACAATCAACATTGTACGTTGTGATCGACTGAGGTTCGCGTGAATTGTAGCATTGTAATTGCTATTCATAGAGCGCGCCGATTATGTAGGCTAAACAAAATAGGTATTTCATTATCTGTATGAATATAACATCTTGATTATGGCACACAATGAGTTAAATTGTTCATATTCATGTTCATTTCTAGAATGATATGTTTTTAACTTTATTTTAACCGCTTATTTTAACCGCTTATGTTAACAATTATGTAAATTGTAATCACCAAAAGTATGCACCACTTATGGTATATATTAAACCATTGTTGTAAGTTTGCATGGGGTTAGACAAATTTGCCTAATTCGATTGGCATTCAATTTTCCCGCTGCATAATTATCGCAAAAAATTGAGGTCAAAAGTGATCTTATACAGCTACCCCGAAAAATAACGATTTTAATAGAAGCTTAAATTTGCCTAATTCGATTGCATTCAATTTTTTTCGCTGCATAATTATCGCAAGAAATCTAGGTCAAAAATGCTCTTAGACAGCTACCACGAACAGAAGATTTTAATAGAAGCTTCTATCCAGAAACAAAACACGCAACCGAAATAATAACATTTTGGTTCTCTGAAAAAAGAAAACAAAACTAGAAATGCGACTGTTGTGCTTAAAATTCTGTTGTTTGGATATATACCCAACGCAGACCTGCATTGGCCTTAAGAATGTACCTTTTAGTTCATTGCTTGTGGTTAAGTAGTAGAACATACTAGATAACCCGATCATTTCACTATGGGCCTTTGTGCAGTCCACAAGCATGAAATAAAAAGGAAATATGTTGGAAAATCATATTTGATCATATTTGATTTCATTTATTGTCAAAGAAAAGATGATATTTTTTCACTCCTGGCTGCAGCACTTGCAAAATATGTTTTTATGACCACTCATGAAATAAAATACGATCTTTCACTGCAATCGGCAAACATACCAATTACACTAATTGGAGTATTGCAACATACACAATTATTCCAAATTAATTTTTGTTCAATTCCCGAATGCATTCAGTTTAATCCTAGCGTCGAATATTTAATCGCACATCTAATCATATGAACATCATATTTCTTGAACATCCTGATTGGAAATACTAGTAATTATGAAAAAAAAAACATACATCAAAGTAACAAAATAGAGCTGATGTATATACAGAATGTTAAAATACGGAACAGGTCATTGTTTAAACCGAAGCTTCGAATAACATACACTATTAGATTTACCGTATCATCGGAATTCATCTTACCGTTTTCTGTTCAGAAAATAAATAATATAATTTACGGAGATCAGCAGGCAAATTAAGTTGCATATGACATATAGCTTTACACTGATAGTTGCCTGTTTACTCCTGAAAATATATAAAACAGCTAAATTAAACAGCCAGAAGAAATGACTTCATTTGAAGCGAGCATTATCTTATTTGTCTATAATGAATGCGTATTTCGATATTGCCTTTCAAGCCGATATGTTTTGCTCTGCAAAGTAATTCAATCTGGTTGATACTTGTGGGCGTATTTTATGTCCTGTAATGTCCCAGCAGAAAGCTTTCGTTTCCCAATATCGTCAAACATATAACAATACTAACTGTATCCCTACATACGACAACTTTATTTATTTCAGCTACTAAAATATTACCTACACCACGCGCCAGTCAGACAGGAATTACTGGGAGATTGAATATATTACATGCAAACAACCCATAACTATACACAGATGTAGTAAAGTTCGCGAATAAAACGTGGATTAGTATCGTGCCACATTAATGCTTTTTAATATTTGTATTGTTACAAAAGACGATTTATAGTAATACGTTTATAAATGATCGGAATTGTAGAAGACAATTGTTTGCGACACCCCAAAATGATTGATGACGTAATGTCGGCGATACATGTCATATTTGCGCATTATATGGTATGCCTTACTGCAGAACAGATTCTTTAAATGTGATCAGTTATAGAAATATGTGCCCACCTAAAGCGCGAATATTGGGCAATAGAGGTTGATACATTTGTCAACGTGTCAATTATAGCAAGAAAGCTGGAATAACTGGATAATGCTACATTGGACACTTTCTACGTCTGAAGTCTTTTGAGATTAATTGGTGAAAAATGAATTTCCTAAAATTGAATGACCACTGTAGGTTTTTCTATCCAGAAAGACAAGATTATCTTTCGACAAATTTATTTAATGTCGGTCCATTCTGGGTATTAATACAATACTATAACACATATTCATATGCAAACACCAAATTATTAACTGTATACATGAAAAACAAGTAAACAAATACAGTTATTCCTGCATGGACATATCACTGTACTAGAATGAAAATGCACGAATGTTTGAAAAATATGATAGTACAAACGAATATTGTAATTCGTTTACTAAGTTAATGTATAAATGAAATAATTAAAGAACGACGAACGAACAAGAATTAAATAAAAAAAATGTACCTGACAATTTTAACTTATAATTTAGTAAGTGTGATTGTTATGATTTTAAATCGGTTTTTTTACATCTGCAAAACTCGTACTTCATTGCTGGCGTACTCGTGCCTTGAGAATTTAACAATGTAATACTTACAATTTTTTTTTACAAATTTTGACACTAGTACATGTCCTTGTCATATTCTTGTAGGATCGATACCACTTTTAAATGCACAACTTTTATTAAAATGGGTGGATTACGCGGTCGAGAACATTAGTTTCGAACTTGATACTTTACGCTTGCAAAATGTAATCAGCCATTTATAATACTTTACACAGATAACACTAGTAAACGAGTTTGTGTTGCTAGGATTAGTATTTACAGCTTATAATACTGCTACATTTTGAGATTTTATAACGACTGCAAAACAATTTCAAACAAATTTAAATTATTTGATTGTTTGCTGAATGGGGGAATTGTTTAACACATGATACCTGATTTTGAGTTGATGTTTAAACCTTTTAAATCTTATCAATAGTAAGAACAATTTATTCTGATAATGTGTTTGCATCAGTGTAAAAAAATTGTCATATGGTGTTGAGCAACAACGGATCAACAAATTGAAGAACGTATATTATTCCTTTACACTCCCTAACTACATTTATAAGTAAATTTACGGTCATAAAGACTATGTGTTGCTACGAAGCAAATGGACATATATTTAATTATATGTCAAACGGTTGATAAGCGTACTTGGGGCACTATCTTTTCATTAGATGTCTCGGCCATTTACGTCGCTTCCAATTATTTATTTTAAAGCTAAGACAATTTTTATACACGAGAACACACTTTATACTCCAAGAAAGGAACGCGTGTAATCTGTCTTCTGCAATAAACAGATAAATGATTTGAGGTCACATGTTAAGACAACATTATCCTCTATACATTTTGCATTACACACAGAGTTGTTGTCAGGTAACAATTTACGAGTTAAGAAATATGTAACAGACATTAAATTATATTAATTGAACTACAGTTTTGACCTAAAGTCATTGTTGTGATTTTATGTATTTTACTTCATAAGAAAACTCCATAAGAAAACCAATATCTTGGCATGAACGAAGTGTAATCGGAATACAACTATTGAAAGCATTAGTTCAGCTTTGGCTGTATTCCTATTTTAAAAACCCGGTTAAAATAAGCAATTTATGAAATCGCGCTTCGCTAAAGAAAATCCGAGTGCATTACAATATCGAAGAAAGTCCCACTTATCACATTCCAGTACCCAATACAATGCGCATAGCTCAAGTGTATCGAACGGCGCTTATTCATATTTAGAAGGTTAGTATTCGGGAATGTTAATTATCAAACAGAAGCTTCCGGTTTTTCGGCTTAGACTAGCAGAAACGATGAATATGACATAAAGCATAAGAATCGAAGATTATGATAACAAATTACACAGAGGAAATATTATCGGCAGAAAAGAAATCGATGTCAATAAGCGAAAGCTTTGTATAATCAGTTAAAAATTTATTTTGTATTTATATTTCGTATGTTTAAATAAAACATTTATTTGCATAGTTGATTGCTATGATTCCTTGAAAAAATAAGAACATGAATGGTACTGTGTTTAAAATGAAAAGTAATAATAAGGTGACCAAAATATTAATACAGTCATAAGAATAAAATCCTGAAAATTTGAACGAACGCATCCCCCCACCTGGTATTAAGTCACTAATAAAGTGTCATATAATTCCAGACAGTGTTATATGAGAAATAGCCTGGGAATTACCATATATTTTGATGAAGGTTTTCAGGGAAAATAGTTCGGTACGGTATATACCATGATGAGCTATTATTAAACAACAAGTGCAATTTTATTCCTTTCCTGTCTATGGTTCAGATCTTGATGTTATGACTAAATGAATTGTTTATAAACTTTGCATGAAACATGACTTGATCCCATGTAACAAATTAAAAGTTCAGAGAAAAAGTTTAAAGGCATTGAATTCTATGGATCACAAGCCCCAGTTTTATACTTTGAACTAAAGTAATTGTCATACAAATCATAAATGTTGATGAACGTTTTCAGAAAAGAGTCCAGTACGGTATATAACTTGATACTCTATTATTAAGAGGTCTTCACTTTAAGATAACTCATCAAAGTTAAACATGTGAACTTCTTTCTGATATATGAACAGCCATGTCAAATGTTATTGGCTGTATTTCCAGCAATTGACAAAACCCAAAACTAATGAAGCAGTTTTTTTAACTATATGTTCATGTCCTTTGTGTATTTCTAGAATTCCTAGCAGTGGTTAGTGTAAGAAAACACACACGGACCAGACGATATATATATTGTTTCGGTTTTGGGGGATCATACGAGTAAATCTGATAAGATTTACTGACTGAATTGTACAATAATGTTTTCGTATTGTCCAACCTTTTAGTAATTACTTTAAATCTACAGTAGTGATAACAAATAAAAAAATAATACCGTTATTGTATGTGCTTATGTGAAAAATTCGGCTACATAGTTCAATAATAGTGTGTCTCGGCCAACATGCAGCAAACTCGGATGAACTTTGTAGTAAAGCTACTTCCGAAAAATATTCAACTTAATGTGTCCTTGTATATGAATACCTTTTTCCACAGACGGAGACGTATGTCATGTGTGAGTAAAGTTAATATAACGATGGCTATAAAGATGGGCACACATGAAATAATCGAACAAAGACTGTAACAAAAAACACATAGACAGTAATTATAATATATTCTGATGAATATTCTGTCCTTTGATTCCAGGATCGTAACTTTTGCTTTACGAGGACAGTCCCGGAAAATCGCGAAATTGTTCTATATCTCAAATAACATTTGGTAGATTTTGAATACACAATAAAAAAACAGTTCATGTGTGTTGTGGTAATTTTTTTTTAATACGCTCTTTTTTATATTATTTACGGCTATTTTGCGCATGCATGGTAGAGAGCGCCGACGCACACGAACAGTTAGTAAGACATATAAGATACGACTAATATTTAAATGAAAAATGACGCCTGATTTATTTGACTATCAATGAACTATTGATATTGCCATCAAAGTCACTTTTAGCGCGCTTGTTTACCACGTTTCAATTTGTTGACGTCATTTTAGTTTTTACGGCAGAAAACTATTACCAAGTAACTGTGTGGAACGACAGCAGTACAAACAAAAAACGAAATGGACAGTGCTGTAGGCAGCATAAAAAGTCAGCATGACATTGGTGTACACTTGGCACAAAAATATTTAATGTGAATTGAAGAGAAGATTCAGAGAGGTCGACCTAGGAAAGATAGACGTAGACATGATGAAAGAATCCGTAGCGGCATTGACGAGGACCGGCGGTACACTATCAGAGAGATCGCTGTGAAATTCGGAGTTGTAAATCTACTGTACATAGGGTGGTGTCAGAATCATTTGGGATGAGTCGGGTGTAGTGTTTAATCTAGAAGGGCAGAGGGGCATGGCACTTGATTTAGAAATGGGTCATTTTGTGCGCGGTGACACTGTTAAGAAGGACATGTTACATTTAAATATTTTTTTATTGAAGTATTACAGACTGATTCCTTTTATATATTTGATGATTATTAACATATTTTATTTTTCCAATATTATAACTTATTATTATTAAGTAATATTATTCGCAAAGATCAGAAAAAATATTGTTTTATCATTCATAAGTATTTCCAATGGGCAATCAAACAAGACAACTTTTAAACTTAAATAGTCTATGGGCTAGTTAAAATCATGTTTATCAATGCCAAAATCCTATTACTCTGGTATAATTTTTATTTTTCATCCTTTTTATTGTAAGCAATATTTTTATTTTCATCATTATGGTTTGTATGAATTATGCTGTTGATGATGACCTTACTACTACTATTTTGATTATTGATGAAAAGCAAATGTCAAGACTGAACATTACGAAAACAAACATTGAAATTCGGATTGAAATGATTTATCCGAATATGTTTGTCCGAAATTATAGCTAGTTCTGAAATTATTTTTTTCAGGGATTTTTGGTTATAATTGCAAAAAATATTGTATACACATGTATTTGTTCACAGTTTATGAAAAAAGACGACATTGAGTCAACATTTATATGCATTCTGCCCTTTGTTATCACGTTTATCATAAACATTCACGAAATAAAAACATGTTAGAAATTGCATATGAAAACGAGGCTGCTTCAAACACACAATTTACGCTCATTTTAAACCAAAATCAGCATGTTTTTATTGTATCTGGACACAAACTCGTAATCTGACTGCCCCTACTGCTGATCTTATCAGTTGGTCACAGATTAGTATATAATAACATGCCATCACAAAGGGCCCTTTTTAACAATCAATATAGTCGATAGATAAGAGGGCACGAGGCGCTAATTGCCTTTGAAAAGGGCAGGGTGGCGGATTAATAAAGGGGCGTGGCGCGGCGCCGCGCTGATTAGGTCTGGATAAAACACTAGGGTGTCAGCCAGATGGGTCCCGCGACTGTTGTCATCTGATGAAATGCCGAAACGAGTAACCGCTTCATAGGAATTCTTGTGCAGATACCAATGTGACAGGCGTTTTTGAACAGTATAGTGATAAAAATAATGTTTTGTAAAAAAAAATAATGATGATAAAATTAATGATAGTAGGAGTAGTAGAAATGATTGTAATCTTCATGATGACAGTTGGTTCAGCGCAGTGTTCGACATATGGGTGCGCCGGCATGAAAAGTGCATTCAGCATAACGGTCATTATTTTTGCATTGAGGAAAACGGTCATTATTTTGAAAAGGAGTAGGTGACATCGGACGTCAAGTGACGTCATGATATCACAGTGAGCGCAGTACAGACTTACCACGCGATTTGTAATGACCGATATTTTACTTTACATTATTCTTAATGTCTTGATTTTCTCTACACAAAAAGACGAAATATGGTATTAAATTGATATGTACTTTAAACATCTTTGTTACAATGGATTTTAATAATATGAAATGCTGGGACATTATCTGGGCCAACCCTCTCAGTCCCCAATTAAGATGTTTTTCCTGCATGGACATATCACTGTACTAGAATGAAAATGCACGAATGTTTGAAAAATATGATAGTACAAACGAATATTGTAATTCGTTTACTAAGTTAATGTATAAATGAAATAATTAAAGAACGACGAACGAACAAGAATTAAATAAAAAAAATGTACCTGACAATTTTAACTTATAATTTAGTAAGTGTGATTGTTATGATTTTAAATCGGTTTTTTTACATCTGCAAAACTCGTACTTCATTGCTGGCGTACTCGTGCCTTGAGAATTTAACAATGTAATACTTACAATTTTTTTTTACAAATTTTGACACTAGTACATGTCCTTGTCATATTCTTGTAGGATCGATACCACTTTTAAATGCACAACTTTTATTAAAATGGGTGGATTACGCGGTCGAGAACATTAGTTTCGAACTTGATACTTTACGCTTGCAAAATGTAATCAGCCATTTATAATACTTTACACAGATAACACTAGTAAACGAGTTTGTGTTGCTAGGATTAGTATTTACAGCTTATAATACTGCTACATTTTGAGATTTTATAACGACTGCAAAACAATTTCAAACAAATTTAAATTATTTGATTGTTTGCTGAATGGGGGAATTGTTTAACACATGATACCTGATTTTGAGTTGATGTTTAAACCTTTTAAATCTTATCAATAGTAAGAACAATTTATTCTGATAATGTGTTTGCATCAGTGTAAAAAAATTGTCATATGGTGTTGAGCAACAACGGATCAACAAATTGAAGAACGTATATTATTCCTTTACACTCCCTAACTACATTTATAAGTAAATTTACGGTCATAAAGACTATGTGTTGCTACGAAGCAAATGGACATATATTTAATTATATGTCAAACGGTTGATAAGCGTACTTGGGGCACTATCTTTTCATTAGATGTCTCGGCCATTTACGTCGCTTCCAATTATTTATTTTAAAGCTAAGACAATTTTTATACACGAGAACACACTTTATACTCCAAGAAAGGAACGCGTGTAATCTGTCTTCTGCAATAAACAGATAAATGATTTGAGGTCACATGTTAAGACAACATTATCCTCTATACATTTTGCATTACACACAGAGTTGTTGTCAGGTAACAATTTACGAGTTAAGAAATATGTAACAGACATTAAATTATATTAATTGAACTACAGTTTTGACCTAAAGTCATTGTTGTGATTTTATGTATTTTACTTCATAAGAAAACTCCATAAGAAAACCAATATCTTGGCATGAACGAAGTGTAATCGGAATACAACTATTGAAAGCATTAGTTCAGCTTTGGCTGTATTCCTATTTTAAAAACCCGGTTAAAATAAGCAATTTATGAAATCGCGCTTCGCTAAAGAAAATCCGAGTGCATTACAATATCGAAGAAAGTCCCACTTATCACATTCCAGTACCCAATACAATGCGCATAGCTCAAGTGTATCGAACGGCGCTTATTCATATTTAGAAGGTTAGTATTCGGGAATGTTAATTATCAAACAGAAGCTTCCGGTTTTTCGGCTTAGACTAGCAGAAACGATGAATATGACATAAAGCATAAGAATCGAAGATTATGATAACAAATTACACAGAGGAAATATTATCGGCAGAAAAGAAATCGATGTCAATAAGCGAAAGCTTTGTATAATCAGTTAAAAATTTATTTTGTATTTATATTTCGTATGTTTAAATAAAACATTTATTTGCATAGTTGATTGCTATGATTCCTTGAAAAAATAAGAACATGAATGGTACTGTGTTTAAAATGAAAAGTAATAATAAGGTGACCAAAATATTAATACAGTCATAAGAATAAAATCCTGAAAATTTGAACGAACGCATCCCCCCACCTGGTATTAAGTCACTAATAAAGTGTCATATAATTCCAGACAGTGTTATATGAGAAATAGCCTGGGAATTACCATATATTTTGATGAAGGTTTTCAGGGAAAATAGTTCGGTACGGTATATACCATGATGAGCTATTATTAAACAACAAGTGCAATTTTATTCCTTTCCTGTCTATGGTTCAGATCTTGATGTTATGACTAAATGAATTGTTTATAAACTTTGCATGAAACATGACTTGATCCCATGTAACAAATTAAAAGTTCAGAGAAAAAGTTTAAAGGCATTGAATTCTATGGATCACAAGCCCCAGTTTTATACTTTGAACTAAAGTAATTGTCATACAAATCATAAATGTTGATGAACGTTTTCAGAAAAGAGTCCAGTACGGTATATAACTTGATACTCTATTATTAAGAGGTCTTCACTTTAAGATAACTCATCAAAGTTAAACATGTGAACTTCTTTCTGATATATGAACAGCCATGTCAAATGTTATTGGCTGTATTTCCAGCAATTGACAAAACCCAAAACTAATGAAGCAGTTTTTTTAACTATATGTTCATGTCCTTTGTGTATTTCTAGAATTCCTAGCAGTGGTTAGTGTAAGAAAACACACACGGACCAGACGATATATATATTGTTTCGGTTTTGGGGGATCATACGAGTAAATCTGATAAGATTTACTGACTGAATTGTACAATAATGTTTTCGTATTGTCCAACCTTTTAGTAATTACTTTAAATCTACAGTAGTGATAACAAATAAAAAAATAATACCGTTATTGTATGTGCTTATGTGAAAAATTCGGCTACATAGTTCAATAATAGTGTGTCTCGGCCAACATGCAGCAAACTCGGATGAACTTTGTAGTAAAGCTACTTCCGAAAAATATTCAACTTAATGTGTCCTTGTATATGAATACCTTTTTCCACAGACGGAGACGTATGTCATGTGTGAGTAAAGTTAATATAACGATGGCTATAAAGATGGGCACACATGAAATAATCGAACAAAGACTGTAACAAAAAACACATAGACAGTAATTATAATATATTCTGATGAATATTCTGTCCTTTGATTCCAGGATCGTAACTTTTGCTTTACGAGGACAGTCCCGGAAAATCGCGAAATTGTTCTATATCTCAAATAACATTTGGTAGATTTTGAATACACAATAAAAAAACAGTTCATGTGTGTTGTGGTAATTTTTTTTTAATACGCTCTTTTTTATATTATTTACGGCTATTTTGCGCATGCATGGTAGAGAGCGCCGACGCACACGAACAGTTAGTAAGACATATAAGATACGACTAATATTTAAATGAAAAATGACGCCTGATTTATTTGACTATCAATGAACTATTGATATTGCCATCAAAGTCACTTTTAGCGCGCTTGTTTACCACGTTTCAATTTGTTGACGTCATTTTAGTTTTTACGGCAGAAAACTATTACCAAGTAACTGTGTGGAACGACAGCAGTACAAACAAAAAACGAAATGGACAGTGCTGTAGGCAGCATAAAAAGTCAGCATGACATTGGTGTACACTTGGCACAAAAATATTTAATGTGAATTGAAGAGAAGATTCAGAGAGGTCGACCTAGGAAAGATAGACGTAGACATGATGAAAGAATCCGTAGCGGCATTGACGAGGACCGGCGGTACACTATCAGAGAGATCGCTGTGAAATTCGGAGTTGTAAATCTACTGTACATAGGGTGGTGTCAGAATCATTTGGGATGAGTCGGGTGTAGTGTTTAATCTAGAAGGGCAGAGGGGCATGGCACTTGATTTAGAAATGGGTCATTTTGTGCGCGGTGACACTGTTAAGAAGGACATGTTACATTTAAATATTTTTTTATTGAAGTATTACAGACTGATTCCTTTTATATATTTGATGATTATTAACATATTTTATTTTTCCAATATTATAACTTATTATTATTAAGTAATATTATTCGCAAAGATCAGAAAAAATATTGTTTTATCATTCATAAGTATTTCCAATGGGCAATCAAACAAGACAACTTTTAAACTTAAATAGTCTATGGGCTAGTTAAAATCATGTTTATCAATGCCAAAATCCTATTACTCTGGTATAATTTTTATTTTTCATCCTTTTTATTGTAAGCAATATTTTTATTTTCATCATTATGGTTTGTATGAATTATGCTGTTGATGATGACCTTACTACTACTATTTTGATTATTGATGAAAAGCAAATGTCAAGACTGAACATTACGAAAACAAACATTGAAATTCGGATTGAAATGATTTATCCGAATATGTTTGTCCGAAATTATAGCTAGTTCTGAAATTATTTTTTTTCAGGGATTTTTGGTTATAATTGCAAAAAATATTGTATACACATGTATTTGTTCACAGTTTATGAAAAAAGACGACATTGAGTCAACATTTATATGCATTCTGCCCTTTGTTATCACGTTTATCATAAACATTCACGAAATAAAAACATGTTAGAAATTGCATATGAAAACGAGGCTGCTTCAAACACACAATTTACGCTCATTTTAAACCAAAATCAGCATGTTTTTATTGTATCTGGACACAAACTCGTAATCTGACTGCCCCTACTGCTGATCTTATCAGTTGGTCACAGATTAGTATATAATAACATGCCATCACAAAGGGCCCTTTTTAACAATCAATATAGTCGATAGATAAGAGGGCACGAGGCGCTAATTGCCTTTGAAAAGGGCAGGGTGGCGGATTAATAAAGGGGCGTGGCGCGGCGCCGCGCTGATTAGGTCTGGATAAAACACTAGGGTGTCAGCCAGATGGGTCCCGCGACTGTTGTCATCTGATGAAATGCCGAAACGAGTAACCGCTTCATAGGAATTCTTGTGCAGATACCAATGTGACAGGCGTTTTTGAACAGTATAGTGATAAAAAAAATGTTTTGTAAAAAAAAATAATGATGATAAAATTAATGATAGTAGGAGTAGTAGAAATGATTGTAATCTTCATGATGACAGTTGGTTCAGCGCAGTGTTCGACATATGGGTGCGCCGGCATGAAAAGTGCATTCAGCATAACGGTCATTATTTTTGCATTGAGAAAAACGGTCATTATTTTGAAAAGGAGTAGGTGACATCGGACGTCAAGTGACGTCATGATATCACAGTGAGCGCAGTACAGACTTACCACGCGATTTGTAATGACCGATATTTTACTTTACATTATTCTTAATGTTTTGATTTTCTCTACACAAAAAGACGAAATATGGTATTAAATTGATATGTACTTTAAACATCTTTGTTACAATGGATTTTAATAATATGAAATGCTGGGACATTATCTGGGCCAACCCTCTCAGTCCCCAATTAAGATGTTTTATCATATTCTACAAAAGAGCCATACAAAAAGTACGTACACAACGAATCATCTGTATAATCGGTAATCTACCGAGAAAAAGATGTTCACGACGACGACTACGACGACGACGATGATGTTGATGCTGATGATAATGATGATGACGATAATAATAATAATAGTAATAATAATAATAATAATAAAAATGATGATGGTGACGTTGATGATAATGATCATGGTGTTGCAAATGCGACTTATTACCATTTAAATCTCGTGAACCACTATAAATGTCCCCACACAAGGTGCGCCCTGTGGACTGGCAACATGATGTGTGAACTCAGTAATAACCGAAGTAGTGCTTAAACGTGCAAAGACTTGGAATTTGTATGAAAATAGCAAAACACCCTAATCATGTTTTATGCAAGTCCAAATTGTTGCTTTATAATTTCGGATACGTTTTTCATTACAATAAAACCGTAGAAAAGTATGATGTTATACTCCCATAAATATTGTTCATGATATCCATTATAAAAGGAACCATGAATCGATTCTAATTTCATTTCCATTCAACTACATTAAAATTTACATACTACATGCCTGTATGTTGACTACGACTCGTATTTCTTGACAAAACTTGAGTTTGGTGCCACAACTCTCTACAGCCGCAGACGTTCAAATGTGATGTCTCCAAAGTGAAACAGGTTTACATGCCATTAGACAAGATAATTATATTGATTTATCATACACTATGCTGAAATTGGCCTGACACAAAGGTGTCTGATGTATTTTCTTTTATTTCAGGTCACTAGCGTTTATAACAGTCAATGTTTGAAGGTACGTCATATTACTCGGAATTAACTCTAAATATGGGAATAATGAAAATCCAGAGACATCATCAGAAGAGAAACCCTTATTACCGTCCGTTAGTCCTTTTTGAGGCAAGTGACCAAATGCCTATACAATACAGGACAATACATACAACACAACACAAAACAAAAAATGATTAAAACTGAGGTCACCGCCCTGGAACGATCAACGCAAAGCATTGAAAGTTCAAACCGGTTTAAAGGCATGCCGAACCTCACACTTACTCAATAACTAATCACAAAACAAAATAAACTGTACCCTTAGGGCTTGCAATTTAAATTCAATTGTTATAAAAGAGAATATTAATTCAATTTAATTACAATTTAATTACTCAAATGTTTAATGTTCACCAGAGTAACAGAATTGCAACTTTCTGAGCCAAGGTGAAATGAAGTACATACACATATCAGCTGAATTCCTTCTTGTTGACAAGATTGTTCTTGTTCAAGACCTATCACCATATACCGTATAGTACACATCACAGATCATCGTCGTGCATCTCTGGAATAAGCCGTAATACGTAGTGTAAAAGGCCAGATTACATAGCTTGGTTGTATATATTATTTAATATTTATAATTAATATAGTTGGAATAGAAGTTCATATTAAACTTAAGCGATCGTGACATGTATTTATGCAGACAGAAAATGTGTCAATTCTACAAAACGTGAATCGAATACTAAATGTAATATTTTGGTGTCCAAGTATATTTTGATTTACTTGTTAATCTGCTATAACGCGTTGGGAATAGGTTTTAAAGCTGTTACTGTTCAAATTAATTGATAAATATTTAAAGCTGTTTACCCAACAAAAATATATAATTATTTATAGTTAAAAGAAATTCTCTATCAAAACCTAACAGGCAGCTGTTATTGAGTATAGACAAATTATAGCCCTTTGATTGATAAGACTGTATCAGTTTATAAATAAAAAAATAAAAAAATATATAATTAAATTTATAAATAACGTTTATAGCTTCCAATTTTGAAGACTGACACTTACGTAACCGTTTTAAAACATCCCTATAAAATGATGGCTAGACATTCCATTAACCCACACAAATTTTAAGGAAACATTATATCTAGAAACCAAACTAAATTATTTGTTAAAAAGCGTAGTAAAGTTTTCATGAAACAAAAATCCTTGTTTTAATATTTTTTTAGTTAGAAAAAGGTTACGTTTGTTGAAATCGTTTACTCAGGCTCAGAAACCCTTAAGTCAACATTTTCAGTAAAAATGAATCAGAAAAGAAACAAGTTGATACAATAACGTATATAGTTTATTATTTACAATCGTCATACATCTCAAAATCTTTATTTTTTTAATATTCACGTAAAACCGCACTTTGGGAGTGGTATGATAAACTGAACACTAAATCACCCATACACAATTAATTCCATACATTTTAAATAAATGTCCTAAAGGTCATTACACAAGATTAGTTTAAGGTTGAGTCTCAAACATTTTTTGTCCAAAAATAAAACACGCTGTAGTCAATATTGACAAATCAATTTTAAGACACAACTCCAAACAATGTGTTTCCAAACAATTCGTCGATGCGTGTTCTCCGTTGAAATTGATCGTTGCAATCTATTTCAGTTTGGCTTTCCAATTTTATATGAATAGACGTGTGAGTAATGTATGTATAAACTGCTAATTTATCTTTACGAAATATTTATAATAAGGTTTTATCCAGTCAACTTTTAGAAATCCATACCTGCATGTAGGTGAACGTGTAAAAGCCGGTTCAGCAAAATCAGCGCTGCGCTTAGTTGTTCAATATACAAACACGCATCTCGTTCGGTGTAATTTTAAGAAAACCGTGGTATGATAAATAGAAAAACAGGTTACTGCTTAGTCATGTGTAATATATCAGTTTCGGCACGAATGAAATAACGACTCGGCAATCCTCGCCGTTATATTATAGAAGCCTCACCTAATATACTACTCAAGACCAGGCAGTAACCTGTTATTCTCTATTTACGATAGCTATTTATTAACAACTATAATGATATATGTTCTGAAAACCTTTATCAGTTGAGCTGGTTGTGCATCAGCCTCTAGCTTTACTAGGCACAACCAACGATAATTTTACAAGTTCTCAGAGCACAATAGTAGTGAAATATTCCATTTAGTAAGTATCTATTTAGATTATTATCTATTTTCAAAACATGGAGTGTGTAATAATGTTCAAAATAGAGGACACTTAACCAATGTCAAACACTATATCTCCGTCTCGATATGCGATAATAAGTTTGGTGGATAGTATTGTGTCATTTTAATTTGTGATTAAATACATAATACATAGCGATCACTGTCTTTTAGTCTCACATGTCTTGTGATTAATACATTGAAGTTGAATACTAATGATTGACGTTGATACAACAGTGATTAACTTTTGATTTTTTGTTAGGTACTTGATGTTGAAAGGTGCTAAAAATGCTGTACCAGGGTGGCGATGTGAAGTAGCGTTGGTAGTCAGAGTTCAGAAAAACAATTCCTTTTTATGTTATCACAAAATTATATTTCAAGCTACATGTTGATTTAGAAACAATATCCAACGTTGTAAATTTGTATTCCGATAAATGCCAAAAATAGCCAAATGTTTGTTTTACAATAAAAATAATCCGTTTGCACGCTGATAGAGGATACGGATTTTGCGATCTTAATATCAAATACAGTATGTGTTCATGATAGAACAACACAAGTTATATAATACACATTGATTTATGCTAACTTAAGTTTAAGTACGTGATATTACCGGTTCCATGATGACTATTCCAGTGTGTTGTTTCTGTTGTTTTCCATGTTGTACGCACCATTATATAGGCATAGGTATCTGGCATTAAATAAAAGGACTGGTAATTGGTTTATATATTGTGTTTGCAGATGAAGTTCATAAATTGTATTTCTAAAACAATTAACGTGGTAATCACTTCAAAATGTATCCCCGATCCAATAAAATTGTTGTATACATAATGTTTATATTTTCTTTGATATACTAGTACAAAACGATATATTGTTATGCAACCTAAATGATGTGTATTGAGGTTTGTATGCGGCGAAAACATTTCGATCGCTTAATTTTTCAATCTATAAAAGATTAAAGAAAAATTTATTATGTCTTACTGGGACCATAAACGCAGCGATCTCATATAACATATGTTTAATCTATGTAACGGCGTACTTGCTATTCAGTTCTGCTTATTTAGTGTTGGATAATGATTAATGCTCATCCTGTCTTGATGGACTGTTTTCTCGAGATGATGGCATTCGATAAACGCGCTATTGTGATCATGAATACTGTCTTTATCTTTGTTTCTTGAATCTAGAATACATGCAATCATTTAATACATGTTTAAGGCTGCCATGAGTTGCAAACGTTTTGGCCAAAAACAGAAGTTGTTTGTTTTCGCTAACGTCTTGCAAAACAGGATAGTAGGTAGAAAGGCTTAACCTTTTTTAACATCTTTGTTTCCTTCTTCGACCCAGCACGCATGGATACAGCCCGTTTAACAACTGTTTTACTCATCGGTTATAAGTTAATAATTATAAATTAAAACTAATAATAAAACAATAACACACTTGATATTAAAATGTTTGTATCAATCAATTTGAAAACCAATGTTTTTCAAGTTCACAAACTTTACTTCTGACATGTGCAATTTCTATTTCCTTTTCCCATTCAGGCATAGTGTTATTGGATTTTTCACACATTGTACACATTAGTAGTACATATTTGCAGTGCGAATTTAAAGACCTGGGGAGCAACAATGGCCAGAAACTTCCTTCCTTAAAGTTGAGTAAAATCTGCAGGTATAAAATCTTGTTATAATAGGGATTCCACAACCGAGGTGCAAAGTGCTAGGTGCTGCAAACCGGGCATTAAAAAAACCCAGGGTAACCCCACTAACATGTCTTCTGGGGGCGATGGCCATATGGGAGAAAATCCCGGTGCAATCGATACAAATTCACTACACACAGCTTTCCACAATTGATGTTCTTGGTCACAACACCTCTTAGAGATAAGTTCACATGTTCTGCTACAATTAATATACGCTTGCTAGTGTTGAATGTGCACCCAAATGATCGATTAACGCCAGTAATTAGGAAGGAAAGCTCCGACAAACTTTGCAAAATGTGACTTATTGACTAAACCAAACGATGACAAAGTTGGAACAAAGAGCGACAAGCAATATTATCCGCGTAAATGCCTAAATAAGGAAGAGTTGAATATTGTTCGAAAAGACGCTATTAAAAGAAAAATATTTTCAAAACGGCAAAAAAAAAAAAAAGTTAATGGTCGGGGGCAAAAAATCAATGGTCGGTCTGGTTAGTGGAAACAAACAATTTTGTTAGGCCTTAAATAAGAATACTTTTTTGTAAAAGGGTGTTCATGGTATTATAGTTTTCGAAATTTGAAACTGAAACAATGATGCGTGTATGCATATTAAGTAATTAAATGGGCTAGAATGATGGCATTTGAAATATTTAAAAAAAAATGATTATGTATAGACGATATAAATGTTTATACACTTATTGGAGGGGTAATTCAAAAAATGCTCTAGCTTCTCAAATGAAAGTAACTGCGAGACATTTTTCCAAATACAACTGCGACTACGAAAGCTTTTGATTTATTAACAACATTATTTGGTACATAGACAGGCGCTGTTAAAAGAGAATAGGAGGTAAATTATTGAAATGGATAATGCTTAAGAAATATGGGACTGTTTGAACTACTGGATCCATGTGTCTGAAGGGTCATACATCCGAAAGCATCCGAAAGCATTATATAGTATTACGGGATAGTTCAATTTTCTTTGAGAGAAAGATAAGCCTGATATAGGCCTGACTATTGTCACATCATTTGTATTCTTACCGTACAATAAGATTAAATAGAAACGTCTATTTATTGTCTTAACTTTTTCTTTTCCGGGCGCTTTATTACTAGACTGTGCTATAACCTGAGATTGCATTACTGACGAGTTGCTAAAAATCACACACATAAAAGTAATATAATAATATGTTCATAAAAAACTGTATTTTATTAATAGTGTTATACATAGTTGTGACTTAACAATCAGTATAACAATGTTACAGTATTTGAAGCTGCGGTGCTATTTTAAATTATTATTATTGAATGTTTTTCGAACAAGTGAATAAACGTAATCAACATGCATTTTACTGTGTTTATACCAACATTATAAAACATTGGATATGCTATTTGATAAAAAATAACTCATGCATGTAATTCTCTGATATGAATGTCCGGCGTTTCTTGGTTAGATTCGTCTCCGAAACCTCTTGCGGAATTTATGCACAAAGTCACGATTTTTTCCAAGTAAATATGTACATATATTTCAATTAATACAATATTTTAAAAATAGTGTTGAGTTGTTTCAGAAACAGTTTCTTATGAATACATGTATAACAGCAAAACATAATGCCATTAATAAAACATGTATTCATCAATGACATGTATTTGCAATCTGTTAAATAAGTTAGAATGCATTAAACTTGTTTGATGTCGTGTCAAAACTTTTTTTATAAATGCAGTCAAACAATTGTATGCATTGAACTCTTACTACTAGTACCAGTATATGAGATTTGCTACAACAGTTATATTTATCTGTTTTTTTCACTTACCACTGCTAGGAATTCTAGAAATACACAAATGAAATGGACATATTGTTAATACAATCCGCTTCATTACTTTTAAGATTTTGTTAATTGATACAAATACGGCAAATAACATTTCACATGGCTGTTCAAATAATATTTATGAGAAGGTTCAGTATCAACAAGAAGTTCACTTGTTTAATCGTGATGAGTTACGTGATAGCAATGGCCTCTTTATTATAGCTTATCAAGGTATATACCGAGCTAGTCTCTTATCTGATAACCTTCATCAACATTTATGATTTGTATGACAATTACTTTAGTTCAAAGTAGAAACACTGTTTTTTTTATTCATAGAATTCAATACCTTTAACTTTTTTCTGAACTTTTAATTTGTTACTTTGCATCAACTCATGTTGAATGCAACATTTATAAACAAATAAGTTAGTATTATCATCCAGGTCTGAACCATAGACAGCTAATCACAGAAGCAAAAGTACACTTGTTGAATAATAATTGTTTAACATGGTATATACCGTACCAAACTATTTTCACTGAAAACCTCCATCAATATATATGATCTTTGTTTTGTGTTGTTCGTATTGTCCTGTGTTGTATAGGCAATTGGTCATTGGCCTTAAATAAAGGTTCAGCGGATGTTAATAAAGTGTTTCTCTCCTGGTGATGTTTCTGGAGTTCATTATTCTTATATTTGATAAAAATATGTATTTAATAAATGATGTGTTTATTGCGTAAGGATTATTATACGGCAAATATAATACGATGAATATGAAGCAAATAAGACGCATTTAAGAAAAAGAGTCCTCAAATTGGAATATGTTTACATGTCATTATATCAGATGCTGATATTAATTTACCTCAGTTTTATAAGTTGAGTTGGTTGTGCGGCATCCTCTGGTATTACTTTGCACAACCAACGAGATATATACAAGTTCTCAGAGCACCGTAGTAGCGAACTATTCCATTGTGTAAATATCTATTTACATTATTATTTTTAATATAACAATAAATATACGCACTTTTTCAATTCAGGCAAATTATTTTTTTCTCAAAAATGAGGTGTGTGTAATAATGTTGTCATTAGATGACACCGAACGAATGCAGAACACTTCATCTCCGTCTGGATATGTGATGATGCGTTTAGTGGATATTATTGTGTAATTTTAATTTGTGATTAAATACATAATACATCGCGATCACTGTCTGTTGGTCGCATTTGTCTTTTGTTTAATAAATCGAAGGTTAATACGTATGGTTGATGTTGATAAAACAGTGATTGCTTTTGAGTATTTGTTTTTATTTTTATTTTTTGATAGTTGAAAGTTGTAATATTGCTATTTCAGGTGTTTCGCTGTGAAGTAATGTTGACAGTCAAAGTTAAGATAAGCAGTTCCTTTTTTATTTGCACAAAATTAGATTTCAAGCCACATGTAGATTTAGAAACGATATGAGTCCTTATCTGGAAAAAGGGGTCAAAATGAGAAAAAAACAAAATTCAGATTTTTGCATATCTTTATAGCGGAACATTTTCTGTCTCATACAAAGCAAGAATTACCATTATATTTCGTTTATATCCCAAGATATGCTCATCTAAAGAATCAACTACTGGCAGCTCTGACACTTTTGCCATTAAATAATCTTACTAAATGGCATTTCTTTTATTTTCTAATGTTGTGTATAACACATTACTATAAAACAGATACGTTCCAACAATGAGACACATTGCTGCAACAATTTTTTCTCATTTTGCTTAACAATTCTGTATTTTAAACATTTGTATATTACCTAGCAAAAACAGAATATCACATAATGGGACAAGCATACGTTAAGTGATTTACAACTATTTCTCTCTGTCCATTGTGTCACCAAATAGTAATATAATCTGATCATCAGATAACTGGCATTGGACATGTAACATTCTCAAAACCAGGGCGAACCTATGGCCTGACTACGTTGTAGAGGTACTGTTGTCGTTGACGACTCAGACATCCTTGCGGGAATAATGGATGGCAAACTGTCGTCAAACACGTGCGTGGGTGTCTCAAAAACAGCGAGTCCTGTCTCTTCGCCTTCATGTTCTTTCATCACGGTCACCATACCGGGTGTTTCTGATGAGAAACGGAAGTAATGGTAGCTCCTGAAAAGTACACGATTACCATGGCAACAGCAATTGTAATTACACGTCATTATCTATCGCATACTGATAAAGTTATAAGTCATTCAAGTTATGTGTTGTTTTCATTAGCTCATAAACAGAGACTAATAATCAACTATTACATTTCGTTTTGATATGTATAATTTTATTCTGCGATAGAACAGAAAAATAATGACATTCAGTTTGATTAATACAATTTCTTGCGTCGAAGTACAAATGCCCACGATATTTACCGAATACCTTTGATAGGTCGTAGAACTTTATCGAGGAAGCCTTTCCAGTCGCGCCACTGCCAGGCTGGCAAGCGGACAGCTTTACTGGTCTAAGCAGAGTTGTTGGCAACAAATTCAAACTGGCCAACCGAATCACAGTCTGAGCGTCTGTAAAGCTGTTTGATGTGTCCAAATCAACCGTCAATTCTGCCGCGTGACCTGGGATCTGCATCATATTTTAAATTTCAGTATGTCGACCGGTCATCACCCGTCACAGGAAGTAGCACAGGACGTAACGGTTTTTATTCTGACCTGTCAACATTAAATGTAATAAATATTATAGAATCGTATATAATTTATTTAGCGAGAATAAAAAACTATGTTTGCATTTTACAGTGTATCCTCACTTAAAATTGGTTTACAAGTTTTAGTATGCACACCGGATCCTGCATGATTCATATTCGATAAAATGTATTTAGACCAAAAGGCAAAACAGAAAACAGTATCACCAAGTAATGTTCATATCTGGACAATTATCAGCATGTAAGGCACAAGTTGTCACATCTGTTGTGTACGCGTCTGGTACCCAGTCCAACATGTTTATGACCGCATTGGGACCGTGTGTCAGTGTGCCATTTTTTCCAATTGTTTCGTGTTCATCCAGCAGAAAATTAAACTGCTTTGGAATCCAGTCTAGTCTAACACCAAATATCTGGACCTTTCTGGGAGTTGTAAAATACAAGGGTCCAATTTGACGACCGTGGTGTGGTATTGTAATGTTTTGACAGAAATCAAAAGTCAGATGACGATAACCGTGCCACTACCATCGCCGTGCATGGTTCGCTGGATACAACTGTTTTACAACTGCCTTTTTTTGAGCTGAAATTATATGCTGTTGCAGTTCAGTGGAAGATGTCAATTTGTCATCCTCGTATCGAAAACCAGCAACTTCCTTCAGTAATTTCTCACACATTGCACAAACATTATCTGCTGGCGAAGCAATTCGAATGTCTGGCCCTCAAGTATTCCATGTGTTATCAAAAGTCGAGTACTTAACGCTGCGCTGGCCGTCAGCTACTGTTGCTTGGTACTCTGCATGAACTGTCTTTTTTGTAGACAGACAGTGCAGGTATATAGGCACAACATTATCCCGTCCTCTCGGAGCTGCTGGTTGTGGTAATCCATGAATATCAGCATAGTTTATAACGAATGTCACTGCTTCCTTTACAGTTTCGTAGTTCAGGGCACGAGACGATTTCTTGCCAGTGTTGCGTGAAGCTGCCCCGTTGACATCCATCTGCACAATGAAATTTTTAGAGCTGTGTTACCAATGTCATTAACATTGATGAAAACCAGTCTGCACACACGTTGGCCTTGAAATTTAAATTGAGTTCTTGTTTTTTGTCTTTTCTTTTCTCCCTTTGTTTGTGACTTATCACACTCAATGAGGGTCCCCATAATGTACATGTCTTTTTCATCTTTACTCATGTCACAAACATTCAGCATGTGTTTGAACATATCATCTAAGGCGAATTTACTGTCACAATTTAATCGACATTTGCATCCAGCTTCTTTAAGTCTCTTAAGTTTAAAGTAACTTTCATCGTTGATGGCTGCGCACACATTTTCATCGTCATCGGACTCAGAATCAATGTTAGAAGAGGCTGAGCTTTCCTGTTGAATGTAATCAAGAGCGACACAATCCACGTTCACATCATGCCGCTCTTCGTCATCGTCGTCATTAGACTCATCCTCCAAGATTTCCTCCTCCTTTTGTGATGCGATTAGAGTGGCACCCAGAGTCGTGCCGAAGTGTTCCGATATAACACTTTGCAAGTCCTGTAAAATATACACAGTGCAGTAAATAATATATTTAAAAAAATGAAATAAGCAGCAATATGTCCATACATGTGTGTTTTAAGCATCAACATACATACTGTATTGTACGTTTACTTTATGACAACTGACGCAAAATATACAATTATGTTAAATAAACTATATGGTTGCAGATAAAATACAGTTAGGTCGCCAAGAACGGATCGCTAAATAGTATATTTATACTATTTATATAAGTAACGCTTCAATGTTTTTTGTGATGACAAGTACATTACTGTAGTTCGTCGTTTAAATGCATACTGTAAATTCAGGTTATGCCTTCATAGCAGAACACATAATAGTACAGTTAGCTCCCTGATAAATCTAACACGTAACTTTGTTTCTTTAACTTTCACAAACTGCCAGATCACTGCGCCCTGCCACATAGGCTCCTAATTATCCTTAATACAATCTTACGATACTTGGAATTTAGCAGAAACGTCATCAACTAAACATGTTTTATAACCTCACCCTACTATCCACCGAATTTCTCAGATAGTGCACATTTAAATCTGTTACATCATTTATTATTTCATAACTTTAAACAAGCAAAGATTCACATACATAATATAATTTATAAAACACTACATTTTCGACACTAGTAGCTGCATTTAAGAGGAAATAAAATGTTTAATCAGTAGATAGCATATGTGGTACATAAAGCTCGCACAGACTAAAGGTTCTGGCGCGCTAATCATTTTAGGTCATTTTTTAAATTCGCATAAATATTATACACAGATCTGTTAAATACTAAAATATCATATAACTCTACTGCATAAAAACTATTTTCATTGTAAACAAGACAGTCAAATTTAGTTTAAGATATACTTAAACTTATGTGTTCGTTATGAAGACATACACAACACATAGATTATATTGTCAATTTCTTTTTCAAATATGGTTCATAACAAATGTTGTCCAAGTAATTGTTTTGATAACTGATATAGATAAGCATCATAAATATATTTATATTCGTATATTTGTTAGTATTATAATTGGATGTATCTGTAACTACAAATTAAAATCGACATGTTCTTGAAAAAAAATGGCGGCATGTGTGATGTTATGAAGAAGGAGAATAAACTAGCATTACACATTGATCTACCATTAAATTATCAAACAAATTTCAAATTACTGGTACTCACGTCTAGATCATCCATCGTAGAGAGCAAATCCTTCGTAAGCAATTACATTCAACTCACACTAAATCTAGAATATAATCAATCTCCGACTCGTTGAAATTTAAAACCACAACATGCGGTCTACACTGAAAATGCTGACGTTGCTTTAGCTGCAGTTTTCTCGACGTCATTATGCCCCCTTTTGTCAGATAACGGCTCATATCCAAAGTTGTAAATTGGCATTCTGACAAATTCCGAATTTAGCAAAATGTGCGTTTAGAATAAAGTAATTCATTTCCACATGCTACAATTATAATGCGGCAACAGAATACAACAGCAGCGTATGCGGATGCTTATCCGCATTTAATATTGAATATAGTATATGTTCATGATATAACTAAACTATTTATATAATAAATTGATTTATCATATTGCAAGTTTTAGTGCGTGATAGAACCGGTTCCATGATGATTATTCTGGTTTGTTGTTTCTGTTGTTTTCCATGTTGTACGCACCGTCATACAGGCATAGGTCACTTGCATTAAATAAAAGGTCATTGACTGGTTAGTCGGAGTACATATAGTGTGTCTGCAGATGGAGTTCATAAATTGCATGTTGAAAACAATTAACGTAGTAATCACTTCGAAATTTATTCCCGATCCCATATAATTGTTTTATTCTGAATGTTTTTATTTACTTTGATATACGAAGGCTGTCCTGGAAGTTCATTCACATGGTCTGATAATATTATAAACATGAACTAATTTATATCAAATCAAATCTCTGAAACACGTACTTTGATCAAAACTTAATCAGAAGTTTACGCAACTTATACCATATCTTGTAAGGAAATGTAAATGACACTTTGAATTGTTTAACTCGCCTTTGCCATATGCAGTTGAATTTTATACTTTAACGATACATTTTACCAAATTGATTTTAACACTATCAGCAATGAAACATTGATAAGATGTCAAAATTTCAAATGTGTTTCTCAAGTCGTTCATATTTTACAATAAAAAACGTTGAAGTGGTATGTCAGAAAAAACGTGACGTCAAACAAGCGTACGGAGCAGCGTTGGACACTCAGTCATTTCTGTGTTCACAAAATTACTCCAGTCAAACCATTTACATATGTAAACCAAATAATAAATGACATTGATGGTGGTAAGTGGTAAGTCACAAATATACAAATCCTACAGACAAAGTAAAGATAAGGAGACCAATAAATCAGAAAAACAATGGAATGGTTCACCTTAGGTCAGATCCTACGGATAACCCTTATGATGATTGGATTAGTGAGGGTGGTTTGAGACACTGTTGGTGCATATGACACAACATGGTACAGTAATCTGTACATGAAATGGTTTTAATGATGTAAAAATACGTTTCGGTTGATGGGAAATACTGCATACGTCGACAGGTTTTAGTATGCATGCCAATGTAAATGATCTTCCACTGTTTTACACTCAAACAAATAGAAGTATTTTATTTATCATTGCACTAGTTTTAATGTGTTAAGTAACACTATATTCATTTTTGTGAAAATACATAAATTAATAAAATATAGAACCAAGTATGTCAATAAATTAGGTTGTGATCAGACTTTCTAGACAGCCCTCTTACTAGTACAAAACGACATATTGTTATGCAACCTAAATATGTGTTGTGGGGTAGCTATGCAATAACAGCGAAAACATGTCGATAGCCACATTTTTCAATCAATATACGATTAGACTAAAAGTTCCTATGTCTTACTGGGACCATACACGCAACGATTAAATAAAACAGATGTTTAATCTATGTAACAACATATTTGCTATTCAGTTCTGCTTATTTAGTGTGGGACACTGATTAATAATAATTATGTCTTGATGGACTGTTTCCTCAAGGTGGCGGCCTTCGATAAAAGAGCTATTCGCAATGTGACTATGAAACATACTGCCTTTATCTTTGTTTCTCAAAACTATAAAACATGCACTCATTCAATATATGTTTAACACTGTAATGAGTTGCAAAACGTGTACTTTTCTTGTCTAAGTGTGTTCATGGTATTAAAATTTTCGAAATGAAAATTACTGTGAAACTGAAACAATAGTGTGTATGTATATTAATTAACTAAGTTGGCTATTATGCAATATTAAATATTTAAAAACAAATAAATAACAAGCTGATTGTATTCACACGATATAAAAGTCATTGTTCCTTGTTTTTAAATTCTGTATGTACGATCTTACAACAGATATTGTGTCATGAATACAATTAACAAAATAAAGTTAAATAACATTCTATTTAAAATGGAATGAAAGTTAAGAACAACCATTGATTTTAAACGCACAATGAGCTAGTTTTTAATTACTAAATACTTTGCGTATGTACAAGCGGAAACTAACATACATGTATATGCGTTGACTTGACAGTTGGTTTAGGTTACACAACACTAATAAACGATGCAAAAGTTGACCCTAGTAAATGCTGATTTATTTCATATTGAAATGTTTCCTTCGTCATTGTTTTATGTTTTCCTGTTTTCTTTCACGTTTTATTGTCACTTTCATCTGCTTGTTTTGAAAATAATTGATATGAAGGCTCGTAAATACACTCATTAAATGGTCTTTGAATCTTTCGAAATAAAACTGTGAATCAGAAAGCTTTTAATTTATTGTCATCTATATTTATTACTTTAGACAAACACTGTAAAACGTGAAAAGGAGGTACATTATTGAAATAGATAATGCATAAGAAATATGGGACTGTTTGAACTACACTGAACAGCACTTCTAACCCGCCACTAACATAAATCGCAATAAAATGGTCATTTGTCAGACAAATTTGATCAAATTTTAACAGAGATTAAATCAGTGACAGAGACATTCACTCGTACATTTTTATTTAAAAAATTGTGATAATTTGATAGTACAGTAAACACGCTTTAGCTACAACCCTAAAAGTTAAAAATCGTAATATAATGTGTCTGTGGTAAAAACGGTAAACACTATTAAAAGACCATAATGCAAAATAGGCATTCATAAAATAATAATTAAAACATTGCGTATCCACTGATGGCTGTTATGTCATACAGGAACCTCTGCCATATGGAAATACCACGGTTACATTTGAAATTTTGAAATATATTCCGCAATCTCTCAATTATAACCTGTTCCGGTTACATCAAATTTCGAGCGGCTTTATGTTGCTTTCTGATATGTCGGTTTAGTTTGTCCCACAGATGCTTAATCAAGTTAATTTTTTCATTAAATGATTTCGTATGAAATAATACATTAAAACATGATACATTAAAACAACAAACCGATATTTTACTTTCACCTACTTACCACGTGAAGAATGATAAAACCAGATCTGTGTCTAGTTCCCTGGAACGTTCAAGTTGTTAATGTTAGTATTTGGCGAATTTTATTTTTTAGGGTTATTATGGTATGGAGGTAACTTATCTATCAAAATGCGCAATTATTATAATGAAACTTTACATACAAATATAAAGGTCAGCACATTATTGATATCTAAATTTGATTGAATTTCCACGAAAATGAGCTTTTTATTACGACATTTGTAAGTGTTGTTTTAGAAGTTCTGTTCAGTGTATTTTGCGACTTTTATATTTTAGGGTTATAGCTTAATTGTGTTTATTGTAATATCAAATGTTGCAAGGAAGGCAGTAAAAATGTACCAGTGAATGTCTCTGTCATCGATTAAAATGCTGTGTACATTTGATCAAATTCGTTTAACAAATAGCCATTTTATTGAGATTTATGTAAGTGGCGGGTTAGAAGTACTGTTCAGTGTACTAGATTCACGTCTATACGAATGTCTGAAGGGTCATGGGGGTTAGGGTTTGGGTCCGAAAGCATTAGGTAGTATAACGGGATATTTCTATTTCCTTCGAAAGAAAGATAAGCATGATATAGGCCTGACTATTGTCACATCATTTGTAGTCTTACCGTACGATAAGATTTAATAGAAACGTCCATTTAATGTCTTATCTCGTTCTTCCACGGGCGCTTTAATATTAGACTGTGCTAGCGTAACACTATAACCTGAGATTGAATTGCTCGTGCTAGCATGTTTTTTTTTAAATTTAATACGATTTCCATTGGCAGATGTGAATTTTGTTTTCTATAAATTATGTACATGTAATTGGTTGTCATTACCGGATATGAACATCAATAAATGTATAAAGGTATGCGTGATCAGAACATGAGATACTACACTAATTTAGGCCAATCTGAAGAACATTTAATTAAAACAATCTTAAAGATAACAACTTTAATCATATAATAAATAACATATAAATAATATTTACCATTGCCAAATGCAATGTTTACTTTAAAATAGGAATAATGAAACTCCAGAGACATCATCAAAAGAGAAACCCTTATTACCACTCATTGGTCCTTTATTCGAGGCAAGTGACCAATTGCCTGTACAATACAGGACACTACATACAACACAACACACACCATAAACATGATTAAAATTGGGGTCACCGTCTTGGAATTTAAAACATTAAATTTTTTCTACTTGCAAGAGTTTATCCAGATATATTCGTGGTGAGATATATATAAAGGGGACATATGTAAAAGGGCAGCGTCAGGCAAGATAAGAAATTTATTAACATACCAGCGAGGAAGTAGGATAACCTTCATAATAAATTATTACCAGTGACGAATTGCTATAATACACACAGAAAAGTACTATAATAATATGTAACATAACAAACTGAAAAAGTACAACATTAAACAGATACCGCACACTCGGTACGTGGAATGATACCGCTTGTTCTAGACATAGAAAATGGTCGGATGCGGCCAGCTATTCCTTTCCTTGCAAAATAATCATTAAAACAGATATGTCAACGTTAATAATATTTGCAATAAACTGCAAGCACTGCATAAATGTCGTCTCATTAGACACGCTTCTAAGCAATCACAATATAAATCAGACTCGCTTCATTATACATTTTTGGAGGCGGAAGCTGTTAACTGCTGTCTCAACGCTTTTGGAAATGATTTGTGTTTCAGAGAAATGCGCACTTACTAAACCATTTTGCAATCGCTCTCTTAGCGTAACATTGGGTAATTTTATTGTTAAGAAGAAAACCCACAAACTTCAGGAAAACTGAACAGATACGAGCATTTGCTCGATTTATTGTAATAGCGTTATGTACTGTATTTTATAAACATCGTTGTATATAGTTAAGACTCAACAATCAGTATAACAATGTAATAATATTTGCAGTTGCAGTTCTATGTTGAATTATTATTATTATTGACTAGTATTCGAACAAGTGAACGCACGCAATCAAAATGCATTGTACTTTGTTTGGACCAACATTGTAAAACATAAGGTATGTTAATTGTCATTAAATAAGTCAGTTCACGCTTCTCATAATCATGATACTTCATCATTCTTCGATGTATTTGCCGTTGACATTTATATATAAAAATAATGAAACTCCAGAGATATCACCAGGAGATAAACCCTGATTAACATCCGCTAGCCATTTATTTGAGGCCACAACACAACACGAAACATAAAACTGATTAAAACTGGTGTCATCGCCGTTCATGTCAGTTTATATATAACGGTTAGTAACTACCCCAACACGAGTATATTAAATTTGGTTGAGCTACTGTAGTTTTATTACAGCTAGATTACGACGTAAATTGTAAAAATGTTGTTCAAACGAAGTTTCATTAATGAACACGTCCGTGATACGTCGTCTTCTAAATTTAAACAAATCGGATTTAAAATTCTTTCTTATTTCGTATAGAAATTATTAATTAAATATTAATTATTCACAATAAAATTTATATTTGTTTGAAACAATAAATGCATGTTAATATACAGTACGCATTATGGACTCATGTATAGTACTCATTTTACAAAATATATTCCTATACGAAAACTCGCTTACATTAATTGTAATTTATTACACGGCTATTTATAAATATTTGCGCATGGGCATTGATGATATTGCGGACTAATCACCCAAAGTATGTGTTACTTTTAAGTTTGAATACTGGTTCGTAAATTGCTAAACGATTGCCAACAAAATTATATTACCTTGAAAGTACCTAGTTATACCGCCGATGGCTTCTCCAAAGATAAAGTTTCGCAGAAACATGGTCGCCACACGGGAGAAAGGCATACAAAGCACGGACAACATGAGGTCACTGACTTCCAGGTTCACCAGCAATAGGTTAGTTATCGTACGCATCCTTGTTCCTGATTATTGAAATTAAGACCAAGCTGTTTCCGCAGACAGTCAAGATAAATACAATGCTATGTAACGTTACGTTAAGTTCCGCCGAGAATGCAGCATGCGACTTGCCTTTCAGGGTTGTACTGTTTGTTATTCACCATTTCATTCAGGGTTACATTATAGTCCTCTAATGAAAGGGTTGCACTGTTTTTCATGTCTTATTATTTACCTAATTTTTGTTACATTCACAATGCCATTATTGCCGACCAATTTTCCACACTCAATAGTTCCCGAAAGTCAAATATGAACGCCATCAAGACCAGCATCAGTTGGATCTGATTAGTTTCTTTCATCGACCACTTGGCCTGTTTAGTACTGAACAGTGTCTGTATTTTTGTCAAATTTTGGAACGATACAGTCTCAAGTGTATGTTATATGTTTGAAGCATATTGATAATCATCTACGAATAAAACAACGAACGCACATGTGAACAACTTACATAAGACAATTATGAGATATACAGAGAGTCGGGGTGTACTACATTGCCAATTTAAAGTAAGACAAATGACACCAATGAAAGCACTGTAAAACAAAAATGTATTTTAATGTCTCGTTGATCATTTGAGGTGGAAAATAACAAATGGACATGCGAGCCGGACAGACAATTTGGCATTTGTCCTCGGAGATACCAGCTTATGTAAATATCGAGGTCAATATCCATATAAAACCGTTAGACTGATGTGTCTTGGCAAATATAAGATCGTTTTCCTTCATCTAAATTATCCAAATAAATGTGACCTCCCAACAGAGTCAATTACTGGTAAATTGATCCCTCCTTCGATGTACAATTTGCATTCGCAAAAAAATATTTAAAAAATGTCATTTTAACTACCGATTAAACTGTACCTATAACGTGTATTTGTTTATGAACATCGTGAGGTAATTTAGTCAAACTGAAGTAATGCGTACGCACCCAACGATTGTGGCACACTGATAGGCGGACGTATATATTGACATAAATACAGCCATATAGGCAGAAAAATATTATATAGACTCAATAATTTAACAAACTATTGCCAAATCAGATTTATTACTGAATAGTGTGCCTTGTTTAATAATGTTGCCAAAAGAGGAAGTCATTTCCGTTGTGTACGTATTTTGTTGGTTATGTTTAAGTTTTACATTGTATGGCAATGGTTGACGTTCGTAAATATTTTCTTTCCCTGTTATATTGGGTACTTTTAGGCCAAGGAAAATGAAATACAATTGACTGGTATAATGCGCTGCATTGGCTGTTTTCGGCAGCTACCTCAGTTTTAACTTTTAACTATTTTTGCATGGTTTGTATTTATTGTGTCTTTATGTTTTTTTATATAGGCATCTGGTCACCTGTCTTAAATATGAAAACGCATCGGATGTTCAATCGGGATTTCTCCGTTGCTGAAGAAGCTGGTTTGTAATAAACCCGTATTGATAGCGTATTGATAGCGCGATGACATGTTATGTTATGGTTATACCGAAACGCGTTCAAAACATGCAGTAATGATACATTTATTAATAGTTTCATGTGAAATACCGAAAGAAACACAAAATTTGGCCTGTAGTTCAAAATCCACTGTGACATAGATTTTTTGAACCACTCATACGGAAGAATGCAACAGTGTTTTTTTATACAATGTGGAGAGCTGTCGCGCTGCTGCTGCTGATTAACCAACATTTTCACTAAAGGCATGCAGTTCTCTTATATGAATGTCTGGGGTTCCTCGGCTAGATTTGAAACCTTTTTCTGAAATGTATGCACACAGTCACGACGTTTTCCGAGTGAATGAAATATATTACTACATGTTTTTTTTAAAAGTAGTGTTGAGAAAATGTTTCTTACGAATACATATATAACAGCAAAATTAATGGCATTAATAAAGCATGTATTCAGCTATGACATTTTAATTGCGAGCTGTTAAATAAGTTAGATGCATTTAACATGTTTGACGTGGTGTGAAATCATTTTTTATAAATGCAGTCAAACAATTTTATGCAATGGAGCTCTTACTACTAGTGCCAGTATATGAGATTGCTAAAACGGTTATATTTATACTTGTAATGACACTTTAACAACATTATGTAAGACGGTACATTAAGAGACAAGACAGAAACAAAAACTATGTAAGCGTCAATAACACTGGTATGTAAACGATTATCAACGATATTAGTTAATGAGTAAATATGTTTTACATTGAAATTGAAATACGCATATTAAATTCTTGCAAATGGACGCTAGACACTTCGGTGAATAACAAGTACATGTACACAATGTATACAGATATTGTTCAAATTAAGTTATGCCTCCCAAATAACACATTTAGTGTATACATATATAGTTCAAATAATGTTATGCCTCTTAAATAACACATTTAGTGCATTCGTTTGAGCTTATAACAACTCGACAACAACAACGGAGTGTTATTTATGATCAATTTATGATTTGTATTGTACTAAGTGAAGAGCTAATTTACACCATACATAAAAGGAGAACACTGGACACTATGAGTATACGATGATTGTTTTGTAGCAACATACGTGTAAATAATAACACAGTTCAAGAATTCGTGTGTGTATTTATAGCTAACATTTATTTTAATTAGCTATTAAAACTATTTTGAACACCGTCTTGTGACAAATAATGTTTTATTATTTGATGCCAGTAAAAATTAATAAAGATCATAGTTTGTCTTCCATTTTATTTGTATTGTTTAGATTTAAACCTATTCACACACCATACTTAACATAAATGTTGTAAATTGTTTTGAGCCGGTATGTAGCAAGATGGCCGAGCATCTTTTATTGTAAGAGTTGTCTTAAAATTGGGGAAAAGTGCAACACTTGTTTCTTCCGCTTGGTTTTGATTTAATGATTAAACACTTCTTGATCTAGAAACAGCGATAACATATTTAACAACGAACGTGTGTTACATGACATATTTTAGTTGTATTTATTGACGCTATGTCGGATATTGACGACAAAGGTAAATAATTTTTCATGTTCATTTCATGCGTGTTTTTCGCACTTGACTACGGCTGCTACAATAGGAACCAAATACTATTTGAATTAAAACAACATATGTAAAATCATTGTTTCAAGTTTCTAGTTTTATTGGTAAACCGGCAAACAGCCTTTGACCATTTACGTACAAGTGAACAACATATGGTCAAGGTACCGTAGTTCATACAAATACAGGCTATTTAAATAAATATGCAATGTAATAATTACTGTTCAAATATAAAGTATACATGAAAAATATACATGATAACATTAGGAAAAATACAATTCAATTATATAACATAAACTATACATGGAAAATAAAGTATCAAATGAAACAATAAGAAACAGTAAGAAGCAGCTAAAACTTGTAATTTTCCTCACGGAGTTTCATAGCATTTGTGATACATCTGGCAACAATGTTGATTACTTAGCTATTTTTACAAATATTTTACATATCATAGAGTGACATATTTACATATACATGACTATCTTCATTGTGTTAAATTGCTTCCAATCTATCAGTGATGTGATGTGTGTTAAACATGTCTTGCTAGTATGTCCTCTCATGTATTGAATACATATAAACAAAAACATGTGATCGTTATGTAAGTCACCAGTAACGCGAATGAGTAGGTGTATTATGTCCAGTGTCATTAATATCAATGTTTAAACAATATTGTCAATTTTAAATGCATCTTAAGTCACGCAAGATTATGTAATTATTTATTTACAGGTTTATTGTGAAACATTAGAATTGTCTAATACCTGACTATTGCCACTGAATTATTATTTCCTCATTGTTTATATAGTATTCAGACATGACACGCGCAGAGTTTCACCGTTGTTAAACTACCAATAAATAACCCGAAAAAATTGTTCCGAAGCTGTAAAATATAGATCTTATTGAAATGGCAGAAATGTGGTCATGTCATGTTAGAATCGAAATAATTTTGACTAACGCCTTCGTGGTTTAATTCTTATGCATCAGAACTCTAAATCGTTGTTTATTAGCAAATAAACAACTCTAAATCGAAATAATTTATTAAAAATATAATTATCACCGCATCAGGCCAATATATATGCATGCATTTAAGAAAAGGTCTAATTCCTTATACACTTTAGCCTCACCGCCGTCCAACGCGATGGAAACCAAAGAGACAAACACAACATTCCAGGATAATACCCACCAAGATGCACAGCATCCTAGTGCAATACAGCCTGCTCCCTTTACTGTGGAAACCAACCCAGGGATACACGCGACACAGTATAATGTTGTGGTAGGTATCTTACGTTACTTTATCTTGTTGAATTAGAAAATTGTTTTACTTGTGAGATAAATCATATTGGTTCTTTTTCCTTCTCCAGTCTTGCTGACAAAATACACGGCCAACATGGTAATGAGAGCATTCTGAGTATGGATAGCTTGGGAACAGAACCTGTAGTACGTCGCTTCTCATTTTAGGTGGTACAACAGCCACATATCGCTGTAGTAGCACATGTTCCACCACCAGACTACACCCTGGTCTCCATTGGAGCCTGTCTTTGTTGCTTCTGGCCCACCGGTCTATTGGCTATTTACTTTGCAATGCAGGTATAAAGTAGTGTATGGCCATATACATAAGTATATTGTTGAACTATTGTGTCAATTTTTATGATAGTGAACGTATATAATATGTAAAGTGTTAGTTAATGAAATAGTATCTATTTGTGCTGGATTGCTTTACTCGGACTCTAAAGATGCAGTGATATATTGAAACATACTAAGATTTTTATCTTACAACAGGCAAAGTCTCAGTTTCGGGCCTGTAACTACGAAGACGCCCGTACAGCTTCGGACAACGCAAGGAAGTTCGTCGTCATCAGCACCATTGTTGCGGTCGTGTGGATCATAGTAGTAATTATTGCACAGGCAATCGTTTACGTACATCGCTGAGTAAAAGTTTTTAATACTGACTAAGGACAATTCAAATGCCGGATAGAGAAAATAAATTACATCAAACAGAAATATACACGCCGCGAATGCAATATTTCAATTGTGTGTTTTTGTGACCAATAAGGAATATACATTTGATGGCCGACGAATGAATGGGTTATAAATAATTCCCCTCAGATTTAAAAGTATATAAAAATTTAAAACAACACAGATATGGCAATGTTATATCTGGAAACGACATTATATACATATTGTCACCAGTAGTGTCAAGTGTTTATATAAAAAGTTAGAACAATACACATACACCAATATGATCCGTTATGTTATATCTGGAAACGACATTATATTTATTGTCATAAGTAGTGTCAATTGTTTATATGAGTCATTCGTTGTTGCACAAAGGATATCACCTCTTGTAGTGAATGGTACGCATGTGGTGATCATGTCTGTTCTGACTTATCAATTACTCGATGTTATCAGACGACTTGTTGTAGTTTTAATCAACATAAACATGTTATTGTATTGTCTTGGTTGATTATGACTAAGCATGTGACCATGTTGAAAGTGTTTTCATGTCGTCCAATTTACTAAAGTGTGTATTTTTTTAAAATTTATTATGGCTCCGAGCCGTTATTTTATTCGTGCCGAAGCTGATATATTACACAAGACCATGCAGTAACCCGTTTTTATTATTTATCATACTACATTATTCTTAAAATTACACCAAATGAGCTGATTTTTATATATTTAAAAACTACAAGCTGCGCTGATTTGCTGAGCCGGCTTTTACACGTTTACGTAAATGTAGTCATGGATTTCTAAAAGTAGACTGGATAAAATACTTTATTATTAAAATTTCGTAATGAAAAATGAGCTGTTTCACTACGAATACATAGATTGTACGCATGTCCGTTCTTATAATATTTAAAATCCAATTATATAATGGATTACAACGATCAATTTCATCGGAACTGGTCGAACTGTTTGGAGACGACATTTTGGAGTTGTGTATTGAAATTGACATGTTCAAGATCGTGTAAATATTGACTATATTGCGTTCAATTTTTGGTGAAAATGTTTATGGTTCATCATAAACGGATGCTGTGTAGTGACTTTTAGTGCATTTATTTTGAACGTATTGACATAATTTTGTATGAATGATTTATTGTTCCATTGATGACGTCATATCACTACCAATGTGCGGGTTTCTGTGAATATTTAAACAATGACGTGTTTGTGATTTATGACGATTAAAAATGACAATTGTTCGTTTTGTTGAAACTGATTCAGTTGTACTGAAAATGTTGACTAAGGAGTTGATTTCGAGTAATATGACGACGAGACGTACCTCCAAACATTGACTGATATTCACGCTAATGATCTTATATAGAAATATATCAGGCACCTTTGTATAAGGCCGATATCAGCATAGTGGTATAATAAAACTACATTATCAGTGATGTTTGTATATGAAATTCTATTATACATAGCAAACGTATGGTTGATACTAACTAAAGGATGTGTTTCACCGAAATTGGCAAATGTGCCTCCTGGATACGTATACAGAAATAAGACGCACGAAATACCTCGAAGAATTAAATTCTGCTAATAGAGTTCAGGGCCCGTATTCAGAAAGCTCCTTAGGGAAATATTAACTTTTGTCGTACTTAAGTTAAAATTTTATATCAAATTTTCTACGTGAAACCCGTTGATTTGTGTTTACTATAAGGTAAAATATGAAACAACTTAGCAATATTTACTAGATTAAAACATTTACATGTACAAGGAGGTATATATAAAACAGCCATAGACTTATGGAATTTTATGATTTTAAGAAATTTACTTAAGTTTTCCCTAAGGAGCTTCGTGAATACTCGTCCAGGAGTCAACTTGGTCCCCGTTCCCATCGGTACGTTTTAGCTTGTGTCATGTAAAGCAACATGTTTAAAGTGACATTAATAGATTGTCTCCAAATTTCAACGATGTAAAGCCCAAAAGCCCCGGCCTTTTTATAATATTATATTTAGTTGTAGTACAATAAACACACTTGCTCTCAAATTTTCGCATGTCCGTTATAAGTCTTATGGCGTAATGTCAGTTAATATGTTTAAAAAGATGTTGTTTATACTTGTTTTTCCTTCATTTCATCGTCCTAAAACGTTTCAGTTTTGCTTCTCTGGTTAACATTCATCCATTGTAATTAAATTGAATTAGTATTCTCTCTTATTATCGTTCAATTTCAATTGCGATGCTACAAGGTCATTAATCGTTATTTGCCTTTACATGTATTATGAGTACTTCTGGGCCAAGTGTGAGGTTTGGACGCCCGTAAACTGGGGACAGAGTTTCATTCATATTTGTGTTTTGTGTTTGTTACCAGCTACCTATTGTGCTGTGTTGAATTTGAAATCGATCATTTGCATTAAATAAAGGACATTTTGACGTTAATAAGATGCAGCTACAGTTTCACTTTGTTTATATTTAACCCACCTTAACAGATTGACAATTTCACTTTTGCGAGAAAAATTCAATAAAGAAAACAATGCTATACATAAATAAGCGAAATAAATAACACTCGTTCAAAACATTATAGAAAATAGTGTATCGTAGATGAAAAGCTAAATGTATACATCAATTTAAATAAGTCCAGATTGCCAATAGTGGTGAGTCTTACAGCCTTTTGATCCGGTGCCATGAGGTTCGAACCCCGAACAAGGCATAGTTTTTTCTTTTATGCTTTTCTTAGTAGAATTTAAGGTTGTTCTGTAAAGGTGAAATGTAAAAATAGGAAACCGCAGAAGTTTGAATCTTACGGGGCGGGTTTTCAAGAACGCCAGGACACACTGACATACCATATGACACACATTGGCACATATCAAATACAATCAATAACACGAGCATTGTAACATTGAAATATTGACATAATAATATTGATTCAATATACTCGAACTTGCCGTTGTGTGAGGTTAGTTTCATGTTAAATAATTATATGATGATACCCCGCAGGCTGCAAATATAAAAGACTAATGGAATGTATACTCAATCAAATAGTACATTCAAACGTTCTTGTTCCATACGTATATACGTACGTATAAGTAATTTCTGTATCCCTCACGCTTCATCGACTACGAGTACATTTTCAATGTAAACATTCTTTCGGTCAAGTCGACTAGGTCACTCCAGAATGACTAGAAAATTACATTTAACATGTAAATGTATTGATAAATAATGGAAATTACTAACTGAAATATGTGAGATCATTAATTTTATTATTTAAATAAAAGCATTATATTCGGATATATAGAAGAACGATTATTTTTAGTTTCAGCATGTTCTTTCATCGGCCTGAGCTGAATGTTGCACTCAGCAATTTGAATACGCTGTAGCCAGAAGTGATATTTCCATTAGAAAATTAATTTCATGACAGATGCGCAATTTTGAGCGCATGTAAAACACACTTCAAGCGCGGAAGTCAGTTCATTCGGAAAATATTATGTAAACAGGACATAAGAATGGACAGAAGTTCCGTGGTCTATATTAAGTCAACAGTAATACGTTTCCCATATATCATACCAACAATGAATATTGAATGTATTTAAAGTAGCAAAATGTTTAGTGCTGGATTGGAAAATTACATTGAAATATGGAAAATTTCACAATAGAAGGTATGTAGGGCAACATATGTATGGCAACATGATTATTATTACTATTAGTATTATTATTATTATCATTATTGTAACAACTATTTATGTAAAGTTTATGTCAGGTTAAACATCGGAACGACACAATTCCAGGAGTATCGTATATTACTCGACACAATTCCAGGAGTATCGTATACTACTCGACACAATTCCAGGAGTATCGTATATTACTCGACACAATTCCAGGAGTATCGTATATTACTCGACACAATTCCAGGAGTATCGTATATTACTCGACACAATTCCAGGAGTATCGTATTTTACTCGACACAATTCCAGGAGTATCGTATTTTACTCGACACAATTCCAGGAGTATCGTATATTAATCGACACAATTCCAGGGGTATCGTATATTACTCGACACAATTCCAGGAGTATCGTATATTACTCGACACAATTCCAGGAGTATCGTATATTACTTGCATGATTATACTCCTAAGAGGAGTAGAGTTCCAAATCAAGTCGAGTTCATATTTGTCTTACACAACAAAGCCATTTTCCGCTCGAACATTCATTTCTCAGTTCCCCAGTTCCGTGTCCTAAGTTTCCTGTCTCCGTTCAGTCCCATTCTCCAGCCCTGGGGCACGTGGTACCAGACCATCCGGAGCTGGCTCCATACCAAACATCATCAGGTCGATGTACCTCGCTACACTCATCTGATCCATCACTCGCAGAACGAACGTCAGCAAAAGTCATATCGGTAAAACATTTCATTTTCTTCTGTGGAATGATTGTGTGTAGTTGAGTAAAGCCTTTAAATGATCGACCAATTGGTAAAAATGAGACAATTAATCACGAGGAAGATATCCTGAACATACTGAGATCTTTTTTAATGTTATTAGTGTGTAAACACGAAAAGAGTATTAAGTTGTTAAAGCAAAGTCGAGCATTTCAAAAAATTAAAACAGTGATAAAGTAGAAAAATAATCATGTATTCATGTAATAGAACTGATTTATTTTCAACATAACCGTAAAAGTATTGTGTTAAATGTGTACATTAATATTTGGTTGCTATTATCATGAAACCGCTGTGTATAATTAATATTCAATTTGAGTAGCATTGTGGCAAACAATCAAATTATATTCAGTACTAGACTTCTTAAATCACAGAAAAAAAAACAAACTAGTTAACGATTGTAAAGAAGAAAAAAATAATTTAATTGTGTTGTGTTGCTTTGACAAAAATATATTTTGATTAATAGTTTCGTAAAAATATATATAATTGTTCCTTTTAATTCTTTAACACATGTCCCATTTACTTCCGGATCGTTCATTGACTTAAAATTATACAGATTAGTGCTTTCATGTTTTAACAATTTTAAGTTCCTCTTATTTCAGACCGATGAAGTCAAAGCTAGCACGTGTGTTACAAACAAATGGCCATCGATAATAATGTACATTTCCGTTTGTGCCTGTCTTTTGTGCTTCTGGCCGACTGGACTGGTTGCAATTTATTATGCAAAGCAAGTATGTACATGCCTATACCGTACTAACCCTAAGCATTGGGATACTTTTTTTTTTTTCTTAGCCCAGTATTTAAGGACATAAACAATAATTTCAGAAATTGTGTCCCAAATTTTAGGGAAATATATCAAACAGTCTATTTCAAATTGTAGCTATGTATTGTACCGGTTAATACATTTTATGACCTTGATATATTGATTGCTTTCGTTAAGATATTCAAATATTTAACTAGAAATAATTGAAAAGAATGTTTGTAGTGTGATGTTTAGAAGATGAATTATTTTGTTGCTGGGCAATGAACAGTTATTTACTGAGGACCTGATTTGAGGAAACCATGGTTTATTAGTATACACAGTTCGCACCATGTGTCAATTAAATAGGCCCCTGATGGTGTTAAGTACAGTGCATTTATATGCAGTCGCAATATACCGTGTCACAAGTCGATGCAAACAGCCTCTAAGCAGTCGCCATATACCGTGTCACAAGTCTATGCAACCAGCCTATAAGCAGTCGCAATATACCGTGTCACAATAAGCAGACGCAATATACCGTGTCACAATAAGCAGTCGCAATATACCGTGTCACAATAAGCATATACCAAGTCACAAGTCAATGCAACCAGCCTATAAGCAGTGTATGGACGATTTATACTTTAAGAATAAAAGGTTATATTTTGGTGTCCCATCATTTAGGGACACGAACCAATTGAATATTCAAACGTATCCAAATATTAAGGGACGAGGTGTCCCAATATTGAGGTTGCCCCAATACTTAGGGTAATTACGGTATGAATTTGGTATTTTTCGCTTTGTCCTGTTAAGTCTACTTCGGCTCGTGCTTTGCAAATGTACTAAAAAACTAGATTCTCTAAAGAATGACAGTTCAAGTTGAAGATACCCTTCATGAGATAATATAATATGTGTATCATGAAAAAAGTAGTAATATAGAAAACCAAACCATGATAATGATAACATACAATATAATTTGCTATGAAAGTTCACTATACAATTGACGTATGAATTCAATCATGTCTTAAATAAATCTACTTTAGGCTATCAAACATCATCAGAAGGGCAACATTACAGAAACCATCAATGCCGAGCAATCAGCGCGTACTGTGAGCGGCATCAGCATCGGCATTGGCATCTTGTGAATCGCAATCGCAGTCGTGGTCAGCATTTTAAAAGCCACCTATCAGTGAACTGAATAATCTGTAAACAGACAATAGCCATCTTTAATGTTAGGTGTTGGTGTTCTCTTCAAATAAATCATATACTATCACGTGCTATGAATATGCACAGTATATGAGGCGCGTCGTGGGAAAATCGGTCTTAATGCATGTGCGTAAAGTGTCGTCCCGGATTAGCCTGTGCAGTCAGCACAGGCTAGTCCGGGACGGCACTTTCCGCCTATAGTGGATTTCTGTTTAGAAGAGACTTCCTTGAAACAGAAAACACCATAAAAGAGGAAAGTGCCGTCCCGTATTAGCCTGTGCGGACTTTACGCACTTTACGCAGATGCATTAAGCCCGGTTTTCCCTGGACTAAACTCATAATATCATTTGTATTGACACATGTGATCTATAAATGCAAAACCAACACGTCACTTTATGCTAGATTACATTAGGTCTATTGATAGAACAGGATTTAACCTCTTCAATTAAAGAGACTTGCTCAAAGATGTTTGAATTGTTTGAAGTATTCCATTAAATGTCATCAGTATAAGCGTTCGCGAAAATGATAAAAACAATAAAATATAAGTTTCTCACAACGGGGTTCGAACCTCAGACCTCCGGACCAAAACACTAACGCTTGAACCACACGGCCATTTTGATTTTTATGCCTGAATCGATATGTGTTACTTTATGAAGGTGAACCACGTGTTGTCAATAACTTTAACGAAAACAACAGAAACATTACACATTATTACATCGTATAGCGCTAGAAACACTTGATAATTTTATCAATTAAAACTGATGATTACTCATTCTAGAAACGGTTTTTACAGTATATTCTTTGTTCGTAGTGTTATTGGCTTTTATATACAATATTCTTTTATTTTTGGCATCGGTGACAAAAAGATGGAAAATTGTCAATGTGTCAATCTGTGAACAGGTCCCTTTAACACAACTTCCACACAGTTAACTAATATCTCATTACATGTATATAATGCTAGCCAATTATTAAGCAGATGCTGGACATTATTATACAATAATACATAGTGTTACAAAAAATAGTAACATTTTGACGTCGATTACGGGCCGTTACGCGGCTCCGCTGAGCCGAAATAATTATAATTGGCCGCGGCCGATTTTTCGATAATCGAAGAGAATCCGATCGCGCGACGTCAACGACCACGAATGGCGTATTTAGTCAAAATAAAACGGTTATATCCGAAAATACAAATACTGAATATTAACGAACGTTTGTAGTTAAATTGATTAAATATATATACGATCTATAGCCTATGCATCTTTTAGTTTAGAAAAAGAATCACTGAACAAAATTGAACAGATCGGAAACATTTACTGTACCTCATTTCAATCCATTGCTTCCAACAATAAAAATCCAACAATACTGTAAGCAATTCCATTTCCTTATATCCATAAGCCTTAATTTTAACAATCATGATAGTAATTTCATGTGAACCATTCTGACCAGAAACACGATTAACGAAATCGCAATGACTGGTCAGAACGTTTGATTTTATTCGATTCAAAGTCTTTAAATATATTATTTATCCAACTGACACATTCATCATTCAGAATTCGTCCATGCATGATTTATTAAACTAACAGTAATGTATTTTACTAAAAATAAAAGCAAACACGACATAATCGTTGTCACAACAAAACTGCGAGTCCAGAGAAAACTGGCTTGTTTCGTAACTGTTTTTCTGTTTATAAATTACGTCATTCATTATAATTGCGTCACGTATTGCGTAATTAGTTGAATGTTAAATAAAAGTACGGAAAGTGTGTTTGGTGTTTTTGTTAACATTTTGTGTAATAAAGAAAATAACATGATTCTATTCTTGTGACAGGATAATATGTATTATAAACGATAATATACGGCAGAGCTGGGCCGGGCGTCTTTAATCGGCCCTAACCGTGTAACGGCCAATGGCCCTCGGGCCGTTTTATAACGGCAGCGGGCCGATTATAGATGCCCGGCCCAGCTCTGCCGTATATTATTGTCTAAATATTTACACACATAATTAAGATGTTAAAGACAGCATTAGCCTAATGTGATGTTAAACACATCAACACTTCAGCGTAATATGCTAACAAAAGACAACTGCTTGCTGCTATATGTGATTGTACTGTACAAGGGGAGTAAATGTTGTCATGCTGATAAATATTGTTAAGTTATCTTCCATAGATATGTGTACGTCTGGGAAATGTTTCTACAACATTATTGTCAGCGTAGCTAGATGAAATAAATAAAATGACAAATGAATTACGTGCTCGTTTTTTAGACATAATATGAACAGTACTCATGTAACAAAACTGTGAATATTGTGTAAACATAAGCACAAATAAGTAGTTTATAAATCGTAGTATTACATTGTATAGCGTTAGAAACGCTGTATAATTTTACAAATGATGATTACTCATTAACGAAACGGTATTTACATTATATTTATATGTTCGTAGTGTTATTGGCTCCTTCGTGTATAATATTATTTTATTATTGGACAAAAAGTTTTGTTGGTTTGATTATAAAAATACAAATCTCAAAAGCATACATGTAAAACATTGTTTTAGATTCTTCACAATAATACATAAACCAGTACATCTATGCGATAGAAAAGTGTAATTTGAAAATATTTTCCACGTAACACATTTAAATTCAGAATTTAAGATGTAGCACTAGTGTATTCGAAACTTGTAAGAAACAGAATTTTGGAAATGAACAGTTGGTATCACACTTAAGTACCCTAATGCCACGTACGCCAGTAGTAACCGTATATACAAAATATCAGGCAGTGTTGGCTATTATCTTATGGATATTCAGAGCATGTTATTTTCGTTAAGGCAAGTAATCTGATAAGGATCAACTACGCAATAAAAGACAAAATCTTACATACACAACCGAACATGAACAATATGTTGGAACCTATAACACAGTCATTTAAATGTCAAGATTTTAAAATTGTGCATGCACTCTAAAAATTATGCATGTCGCTATAAATACACATCATCATTTTGCTTGCCAAAATCCTGATCGTGTTTCGTTTGAAATCGAGCTATTAATTAAATGTACATCACCCGAGGATAAGTTCAGAGTATATTGTAAATAATTTATTTATTTTATATTCAAAAGAACACTATGACGTTATCAAATTTTCTTTTCTAATCTTAACAAATGAAACATAACTCCCATTTATTTATTCATCAACAAGTTTGATTATAAACTCAAAAGCAAATACTTACCTGATTATAATGTTTTATTTCTGTTCGACATGAGACATAACAACTATATATGTGTGTGATTTATTCGCTTAACGGATCTCAAAGAAGTATCCACATTGTTTTATGTATTGTTATATTTATGGATTGCTGTTTTTACTTTAAACGCCGTGATATTTCTATTTGAGGCAGACTGTCATAGCGACTAATCGATTTATGTAAACAAAACTGCAATGTTAACACGTGATTAATCATGCTATTATCAGATTTGTTCACACAGCAATAATGTTTGGAAGGTTTTTGCTGAACCTAGGTACACAGTTTAGAAGCAATACGCATGCCTCACTCGTATGAATTTCGTGTATTCTTATTCTGGTTACGAGTGACACACTGACAAAATATAGGATTAGAATAATTTACTAAGAGGGCGAGTAGAAAAGTATGCCATAAATCAGATTTTCTATGCTGCTTCTATGTTAGGTATTTATAGTCCTAAGACGCTCATTATATCAGAATGTACGTATTTTGAATAAATACTTACTACGTATACATAATAAACAAAATTCATTGTAGTAAACAAGGCAAATGCACGTTGATCTAAAGCTTAACTGTGTCGACGCCTTCAATCTAAAATTAATATTAAATTAAATTTAAAGTTATTGTAACTATTTCGTTTTGGGGTTATAAACCGTTTTGTTTCATGTATAATTATGTCGTTCTTTTTATAGTAGTATGTATATTTTCTACCATGTTGGAAAATATCTAACAATTGGTTTAAAAATAAGCTTTATTATTAGATTTGGGGTTGATTGATCCAGGTCAAAGTCATTGTTACAAAAAAATATAAAAACGGTTTCTGCTCAATAACTCGAGAACTCTATTACTACTGTTATGTAACTTCATTAGAGATATCTTATATTAAGACATCACTTGGGGTTGCGTATGGGATGGGTGTGGTTCATGTTTAGGCCACTGTAACTAAACATAGATATACGGTTTCCACAGTTTAAATACCTAGAGTACAAACTGAGGTATTGAAATGAAACTTTACATATATATATATATCCTATATTGAGGCCTTGCATGCGGTAATATATTTTGTAGGTGAGGTGAAAGTCAGAAAAACTAAAGGAAGAAAAATAACTTCCGCTTAATAACTGAAGACCGAACTGACATACCCAACTTTCATTCCGGTCCAGTTTGCCGAATCGATTGCTCTGGGTTTAGGAAAAATACATAGAGGACAAGAAAATGTTAAATACCTATTAAACGCAAGCATATATCGCTTAAGTTCTAACGGTTTTGAAAAATATGGTATTTTACCAATATAGTGACGTGTTTTTTTAATGAATAGTTTAAAATCTTTTGGTCCTTTAAGCTAAATACACTCACCCTCTGTCAATATAGACAAAGAGCAAAATGAAGGAAATCTTTGGTTGGTTGTGTTATTATTTCTTGATATGTATCTTTACTGATACATGTATCGCTTAGGTTAAGAGGAATGTATCAATTTATTTTAAAATAAACAAAGATTCGTGTGGTAATTTTAACGTTAAAGTTTAAAAATGCATTGCAATGTTGACGAATCGTACACACGTTTCAAGTTTCATGGCATCTCCACGGCTAATCTGATGAGACATCCGGGGTGCCTACTGGTCTTATCTTGGTATCTCACAGGATGTGTTTGGTGACACAGAGACATTCATGATGTACGATAACAAAACTGTCTTGTTATTGCAATAAAACAAGTTATCGTTTTTATGACTGTTGAAATGTGTTAAATATTTTAATTATTGATATTACAAACAACGAATATATCTGGATGATATCTACCTTACGGCTATTTCAGTTAAGCAACAGTAAATGCCAAATGTTTACTTGAATTCATATTTATAATTTTAACTGGATTTGACACATTATTTTTTGTTCATTATATCAGGGACATATATATCTCAGACAAACTGTAGAAATACTTCAGGCTTAAAGTATAAAGTATGAATTTTTATGGAAACGATGTCGTCAATTATTTATTTTTATAGTTTCTCAGATATTTTGCGGGAAATCTGTTCAGTTTGAGGGGAAAATATAATTAAAAATAAAACAAAAATACAGTTTTGTATTTTGTTTTAATCGGGTCGGTTGATCCAAGTAACTTAAAACCAACAAACTCTGCCTAACTGTATTGAAAAATCTTATTATTTAAAAAAATAAGTACATATATAAGCATCTGCGTTTGTGGTTTCCGGATATTTGTTTTTAAATATTTGCAGACAACTGACCATTTTAATAATTTATTTACATGATTATTGAAACTGCATTTTCAGTTAAAAGTGGTAGTAAGAGACTGCATGTGAAGTTTAACTGCAAGCAACGTCAGATTTGAATTCAGTAGTAAATAAATGCCCATTTTAATATTTATCCGGCCCTTAACTTAAGGCTTAAGTAATCAGTTTAGTAAAAAGTGAGAATTAACTAATACAACAAGTTAAAATTAAAAGTGGTAGATTATCCTTTTAGAACGTTTTTCTTTAAATTTAAACAATCCCACATTTATTACCATATGTAAAGTTATTGTGGAAACTGTAAACCGGCTAAATCTTATAACACTGAAGTTATGCATTTAAAATTTTTGAATTTCAGTCTATGCAAATATTTATTAAATATTATGTATTGATACATCTCTGTGCTAAGTTAACGCGCGTGAAGTCTTTTTCTTTTTTTCAACTCTTTAGAAATCTGAACATTTTCAGTATAATTACTATATAAACTCTCTCGGATATCAGAAACAGAGACCTCGCTTTCCAATTGGTTGTTTACAGAGTGTTGACCACAAAGCAATAAATTGTCACTGTTAGGTTTAGAGGGGTTGGGCGATTTACTGTGTTTAGATACATTATAAAGGGCCGCGAGTTCAGCCCTCCGTGCTATTTTCGTTTAAGGGTTCAGGTTATGCGAGTTATTTCCCTTATATACCGGAATGGAAGTAGTCATGGCTATTGCAATAAACTTTATTTATAGATGCTGTATACAGAGACCTCGTGTTGGAATTCATAAGGGGGTGTGGTGTCATCGTTACTAACATTTAAAAAGCCGTTGTTCCTAAACAACACGAGATAGAATTGAGTGACTTTCAACATATACCCCCCCTTGGGGTCCACCGTTTCCGAAAATAGAATATGGGTTACCGCTTAATTACTCGAGTACAAATTAAGGCATTCTAATGCAATGTCATATACCTAACGAAATGTATATTTGGATTGCATATGGGGTAAGTGTTTTGCATACAGTTTATGACCGTATGGATTCATTTATTTGAACAATTAAGATTTTAGCCACACAATGACTGTCACATGGCAGTATAATATCTGTTTTGCAATTGTTTCTCTTAATATACGCTATAGCTTATGCACAGCGTCTATTATTTCCTTGATTATTCGATTGGCCATCAATGAAACCACAACAATGTTTCAATGTGTGTGTATTCCTTTTTCGTATTGTCATTATTATAATGAACAATTGTTATGTCAAATTATATAGCTTCTCGGTAATTGTACACTGGTCACCACACCGCATGCACTCGTCATAAAGACCTGTTAAAGGTGTTGTTTTTTATTATTAAATTATAAAGTGTTCCACATAGTATAAATTGTAATTTTACTGTAAATGAAGTTTATTATGAAAACGTTTGATTCAGATTTATATATTTTTCTTTCTTGTTTCGGAATGACAGTCGATAAACCCACCCTACGCATGTTAGCGATATGTGTAACAGCGGTTACTTCTATTAGCCACTAAGCCAGAAGAACTTCAGTGCACTACGCTGTTTTGTTAACGATATTTAAGTGACACGGGTGTTGTAAATATGTAAATATATATAGACGAAAAGCGTGTTTACATCATTAATACGATTTATATCTTTTACATGTATAAACACAAGTCTTTAACTTACAATCATTGATTTTATATACATTCCAATTTGCATATGAATGAGCGCTTACAACTGTAAGGCTTACATCAGTACATTTTCAGACGCACCCCCTGCTTACCAGGCTTTCTCCCCCACAGAGCCAGCCAGTGTACGGCTATGACCAGGGATATCGCCCGAACTATGCGTCTGCAAGCAATGTGGTGCAGTCTACCAGCTCAGTTGTGGTAAAGTGACTGTGAAAAATATTCATTGATTTCAGACAACATTCGTTTAAATGTATTATCTACTATATAATTATATTTCTTTCAGTCTATTCAAACGATAATCAAACATATAAAAACTAATATGCGGTTTGCAGGTTGTTAACCAGCCGATGTCAAACGTGGTCTGCATGGTGCAGCCAAGACCACCGGATTATCTTAGCATTGCCATATTTTCTTGCCTCTGCTCCTTCTGGCCACTAGGACTGGTAGCCATTATCATTGCAATTCGGGTACACAATACTTCATACACAGTTCATTTTGGTAAGAGTTCATTTGCCGAGATAAGTTCTCGTCCGCATATTACAAAATACTGCAAACATTGAGAATAAATTGATGTTACCTTTGTTATATAATTAGGAGTCAGTAGTTGTGAAAGGTTCGGTTATACTGAATCGCATCCGTGAACAGCGAATACGAAAATGAATTACTAATCGTTATCATTTCTGCAGGCGAGATCCCTGGCTGACACAGGTCATTACGAAGATGCCAAAAAAATGTCGAATATCACTCTAGGACTCACGATTGCCAGCATCCTCATAGGCTACGCCGCCTTCATTACCGTGGTCGTGATCTACACAACTAAACTTCGAGGCTATTAAACATTTCATCGGGACCCGTTTCATATCTTTAAATAGAGACTTATGCATATTTTGTTTCTCACTGTCTTTTTTTAAATATGCAAACGCTGTGCTTCTTTGATTTATATAGATAAAATGTGTTTCTATATCAACTGTACTTTGTTGGTAAATACCATAATAACTTTAAGAAAATCATTTAAGACAATCAGTATAAACTAGAGGAAGCTTCATTGTTGAATGAAAACAAAGTTCGACTGACTGTACTACTTTCTTGTTGATCCACGAAATATACCCACACTAGGTTAGTAATCAGACATATTGTCAGTAATTGACATATTTCATAGAACGTATTGCTTAATATAGTCAGTGATTTACCAAATAAGTTACAACAACAATCGCCGAAATGTTTAACAAAAATGCAAAATGGTGCTAGAATTTGCAAGACAAGAATATGTGTAAAACGGATTCGCTTAAACTTGAAACTCTTTGACAACAATAGAGAGGTAAAATGTAAAGCTTGTGGTTTCAATGTGATGGATTAAAAACGACGATGGAACAGCAATACACAAGGAACGGATAGGCGATTTAACAATCTTGATACTGGTGAATAATCGATACATTAACAGAATTGGTAAATAATGCAATGAACTGTTAACCAAATAATATCGTAGGTCTATAGAACTAATAAGTTCGTCATTAAATTTTTTTTTTTTAAATTAAGCATTTAGCATATTACAAAGATATTGAAATAGAGGCAAGGTAACCACATTGTTTTGTGAAGAGTTTTTTATTTACAACATTCATCTATCAACAGATAGTAGTTGCGAGACAAACCTCGCAGTTTTCTATTTGAGACATAATGGCGATAAAGCCCACTATGCGCCTTGTAACGTTATGTTTAGCAAAACTGGAAATACTTGATTAACCATGCGACCATCAGATTTCTGTTCACATTGAAATTACTTTAGATACGAATTTGTTTTTGACTCAGCTAATGACACATACCGGATTTGACATTCAATTGAAGATCTCGCATAGATGTACTTAGAAGTAGTTAGTAAACTTATGAGCCATTGCCTTTAAAAATAAAGATTAAAACATAATACTCTAGCGTCACATGCCTATATTGCAGTGTTTTCTTATATGTATTGTCTGGTTTAGAATGACATTAGAAATATTGGTTTTGTGGACGTTTGGAACACTTATATGTGTGCTTTCAAACTATGCCACTATCTTACGTTTTATGAGTCTTTAAATTTATCCTGTAGTTAACCAGTTGCAAACGAGAAATGTTGTTTAATAGCTTTTTGTTTGTTTGTTTGTTTGTTTGTTTACCGGGCCGTCATCAACATTTGACACACTGTGGATCATATAATTAGTGAAACAGTGGAACAATGATGTCCTCTTTCAATTTGAATAAATACGAATGTTGATTCATGAAAATTGGTAGTGTTTGTTGAAAATCTGTGTCATTATTTTAAATACAATAAAACTTATTTACCAGCTCGTACCTTCATTTTTCATCAGATCAGTTTGACAGACGGCCGGAGTCTTGTTTTCCATAAAATGTGTGGTGTAGATGGTGATTTCTTCAATTAAACATCGAACAAGTGCAGCACTGCATGTCAGTATCCTTGGAGAAACTGACGCTAGCAGAAAATGTTTCAAATGCTCATATTTATTGATTGTGACACCCAACCCTCATTTCATACGATTTACCAAATGGGTTTGTGCGTAAATATTAATACAATATCCGCAGACAATGTGATAAATCTCGCAAATAGATAAGATCTTTAAAGAAATTTACATTGTTCTTCGTTTAGCTGGATAACATTTAAAACCGGTGGAATGTATAATCACCTTAATATCTAGTAATTATATTGTCCTGACTTCAAACTTGCTTGTACTACTCGTGAAGAAAAAATACTAAGAAAGTAGTATAGACTAATTTTTTTTATAGGTTCGTTGTTTAACATACAAACATGTATTAGCGATTTATATAATGCATCATCAATCTCATTTCGACTTCAATGTCGACATGGCCACGCCTTGCGAAAATAAAACGTACAAGTTGTAAATAAGGAAAATAATTGATTGAAAGAGAATTATTGTAATAATCAGCAATATTTTAAGCTTTTATAAAGAAGAAGGGTAATTTGGAGTTACGGCATATTCATTTATTGGCCTGAGCTGAAAGTTGCTAGGGAATTCCAATACTCTCTGGCATGTAACGAGCTGATACTCGGATCTAATTTCTGTTACACAGATTTGTATTAATAAGGGCTATGTCGTTTCTCGAGAAAGTTTCTTTAATGAGTTATGCGATTTTCAGCACATGCATTTATTTATCTATGTAAACACGGTATTCTGTTTATTCAGAAAAGGTTTTGTCAACAGGAAATACACGTTTATATCTTTAACAATAAGTCCTCGTGTTTACATTAAGTCCACAGTTATACCTGTCCGAAATATCACACCACCAGTGAATAGTAAATGTAAAGTTAAGGTCAGTTATGCTAAACACTAACATTTGGGAGCAACACAATGCTAGTAGTGATGTTCATTTCTTTCATATGTGATTATACACTTTAACGTTGTCTTACTCTGGCTTCTCAATTCCCCAGTTCCATGTAGTCAGTTTCCAGTCTCAGTTCAGTCCCGCTGGCCGGTTCCGTGTCCAGTTCCATGTCCTCAGTTTCCAGTCTCCGTTCAGTCCCATTCTCCATTCCCATGTCCAGTTCCATGTACTCAGTTTCCAGTTTCCGTTCAGTCACGCTCTCCAGTCCCATGTCTAGTTTCATGTTGTCAGTTTCCTGTCTCCGTTAGTTCCGTTCTCCAGTCCCATGTGCAGTTCCATGTCCTCAGTTTCCTGACTCCGTTCAGTCCGCTCTACAGTTCAGAGCACATGGAACCAGACCATACTATGTTATTGGTATACACAGATAGTGTGATCAACTTGTACATAACTAGTTGTTTACTATTTTAATGAAACATGTGCAAATAATAAAAATTCCTTTTGATTACTATTTTGTCAGAAAATTATATTCAATTCTGTAGCATTGTATTTATTAAATGAAATATCTGGAAAAATAGTAATTAAGTGTATCAATCGATGAGCTTTTAGAGAATACAATGTTCAAGTAACTAACTGACTTTTTGTGGGTATAAGAAGACATAATATAAAGTTATTAATTGGTTCAATTCATATTGGCCTTGTTATTGGGCTGAAGACAGCCGTATTGTCCAGAGGCAAAAGGCCGAAGGCTACTACGGTTGTCTGAAGCCCAATAACAAAGCCAATATGAATTCAACCAATTGATGAAAATTTCATTTATTAACTTTATAATATCATGCACCATATTTTGGTTTTAATAGAATCAAAACTATTGTTTTGATACAAATAGAAATAGTATGCAGCAATTTTCAGTTTTAATAGTACAAGTTAGGTCTATCATAACTATTGTTTAGAGGTAAATAGCATGTAACAACGCCAGCAAATTATTAACAACGTTTTTATTCTTTTTGTGAACTATAACAACCAAATAATTGCCAGATCTTTTCATCGAGAAAGAGGCACAAGGTATTACACCACCAATCGATATGGATATGCACTGTTATCCGACCGAGTCTTGGCAAACCTGTCAGTATTCACCAACACATTCGTTAGCCATTCATAATCTTAGACTAAAGAGCAAATAATAGACTCTGACTCAATAAAATATACTTTTAAAAGTATAATTCACCAAAGTATTTTGTTTAAGAAAAGTCTTAAAAAGTCCAAATATGCTCCAGCATATGCTTAAGACATTCTTGAAGTTGAAGACGACGACTAGAAGTGAAATAAAATGAATAATGTACTAAGAAAATTTTCAAAATCCTTACTTTTAGCCTTCCAACAGCCTCTTTTCAGCTGAATAAACAAATTCAATGTGATGGATTAAAATTACACACACGGTTCAAGTTTCATGGCATCTAAAATGTTTCAAATGCGCATATTTATTGATTGTGACACCCAAACATTATTTTGACCCTCATTTTGAATTGCAAATTCATACCCTCTGGTATGAATTTGCAGTTAGGGACATGTACGTACTTGTTGGTTATGTTTAAGTTTTACATTGTATGATTAGGGTTAATGTTTGTAAATATATACATAGTAATACATAGTTATATTGGATACTTTTAGACAAAGGAAAAGAAAACCTAACTGGATAAATGCGCAGCATTAGCCATTTTCCGACAGTGACCTCAGTTTTAACATTTGACTGTTTTTGCATGGTTTTTATTTATTGTGTCAATGGGTTTCCTACCACCGTGAATATGCATCTGGTTACCTGTCTTAGATATAAAAAAGCATTGGATGTTCAATCGGGATTTCTCTGTTGCTGAAGAAGCTGGTTTGTAATAATTCCATAGTGATCACGCGGTATTTTAACACATTCCAATCATGCAGTAATGATAACAGTATTAATAGTTTTATGTGAAATAACGAAAGAAATACGAAATTTGGTGTGTACTTGAAAATCCACTGTGACATTTTCTCTTTAAATCTACTGTACGGAAGAATGCAACACTGTGCTTCAATACATTACGGAGGGATCTCGCTCTGCAGCTTTCATTGCTGATTAACCAACATTTGTCGCAAAAGGCCTGTAATTTTCGTATATTAATGACCGGCGTTTCTCGGTTAAATTTTGTGTCCGAAACCTCTTTGCGTAATTTATGCACAAAGTCCAGATTTTGTCCAAGTTAATATGTACCTATATTTCAATAAATACACTATTTTAAGAATAGTGTTGAGTTGTTTCAGAAACAGCTTCGTATGAATACATGCATTACAACAAAAAATAATGCAATTAATAACATATTTATTCACAAATGACATTTTATTTGCAAGCTTTTTAATAAGTTAGATGCATTCAACATGTTTGACGTGCTGTCAAAACTTTTTTTATAAATGCGGTATTTGTATTGTTATGTTCTTATTGTCCTGTGTTGTATTGGCAATTGGTCATTGGCCTTAAATAAAGGTACAGCGGATGTTAATAAGAGCTTCTCTCCAGGTCATATTTATGGAGTTTCATTATTCTTATATTTGAAAAAAATATGTATGTTAATAAATGATGTGTTTAATGCATAAAGAATTATTATACGGCAAATAAAATACCTTAAATATGAAGCATATAAGACGCATTTAAGAGAAAGAGTCCTCAAATTGGAATATGCAATTAATAACATATTTATTCACAAATGACATTTTATTTGCAAGCTTTTTAATAAGTTAGATGCATTCAACATGTTTGACGTGCTGTCAAATTTTTTTTTATAAATGCGGTATTTGTATTGTTATGTTCTTATTGTCCTGTGTTGTATAGGCAATTGGTCATTGGCCTTAAATAAAGGTACAGCGGATGTTAATAAGAGCTTCTCTCCAGGTCATATTTCTGGAGTTTCATTATTCTTATATTTGAAAAAAATATGTATGTTAATAAATGATGTGTTTAATGCATAAAGAATTATTTACGGCAAATAAAATACGATAAATATGAAGCATATAAGACGCATTTAAGAGAAAGAGTCCTCAAATTGGAATATGTTTACATGTCATTATACCAGATGCTGATATTGATTCACATCAGTTTTATAAGTTGAGTTGGTTGTGAGGCATCCTCTGATATTACATTGCACAACCAACGAGATACAAGTTCTAAGAGCACCATAGTAGCGAAAATGATATTCCAATGATCTTCCAACTAATTCATTCAACTGCTCCGTAGATGTGAATGTGTATACACTCAAACCAATACATGTTTTTTTTTTATCAATGCATAAGCACTAGTTTTAATGTGTTAAGTAACTCTATATTCATTGTTGCTTAAGAAAATACATAAATTAATAAAATATAGAACCGAGTTTGTCAATAAATTAGGTTGTGATCAGACTTTCCGGACAGCCCTCGTACTAGTATACAACGAAATATTGTTATGCAACCTAAATATGTGTTGTGAGGTATCTATGCAATAACAGCGAAAACATGTCGATCGCCACATTTTCCAATCAATATACGATTAAAGTAAAAGCTCATATGTCTTACTGGGACCATAAACGCAACGATGAATTACAACAGATGTTTAATCTATTTAACGACGTATTTGCTATTCAGTTCTGCTTATTTAGTGTGGGACAGTGATTAATAATAATTCTGTCTTGATTGACTGTTTCCTCAAGGTGGCGGCCTTCGATAAAAGAGCTATTCTCAATGTGACTATGAAACATACTGTCTTTATCTTTGTTTCTCAAAACTATAAAACATGCACTTATTCAATATATGTTTAACGCTGAAATGAGTTGCAAAACGTGTACTTTTCTAGTCTAAGTGAGTTTATGCTATTAAAGTTTTCGAAATATAATTACTGTGAAACTAAAACAATAATGTGTATGTATATTAATTAATTAAATTGGCTATTATGCAATATTAAATATTTAAAAACAAATAAATAACAAGCTGATTGTACTCACACGATATAAAAGTCATTGTTCCTTGTTTTTAAATTGTGTATGTACGATCTTACAACAAATATTGTGTCATAAATACAATTAACAAAATAAAGTTAATTAACATTCTATTTAAAATGGAATGAAAGTTAAGAACAACCATTGCATTTAAACGCACAATGAGCTAGTGGCGAGTTAGAAGTGCTGTTCAGTGTACTGGATTCACGTCTATACGAATGTCAGAAGGGTCATAGGGGTTTGGGTCCGAAAGCATTAGGTAGTATTACGGGATATTTATATTTCCTTCGAAAGAAAGATAAGCATGATATATGCCTGACTATTGTCACATAATTTGCTGTCTTCCGTACGATAAGATTTAATAGAAACGGCCATTTAGTGTCTTATCTAATTCTTCACCGGGCGCTTTAATATTAGACTGTGCTAGCGTAAAACTATAATCTGAGATTGCATTACTCGTTCTAGCATGATTTGTTTTTAAAATTAAATACGATTGCCATTAGCAGATGTGAATTTTGTTTTCAATAAATTATGTACATGTAATTGGTTGTCATTACCGGATATGAACATCAATAAATGTATAAAGGTATGCGTGATCAGAACATGAGATACTACACTAATTTAGGCCAATCTGAAGAACATTTAATTAAAGCAATCTTAAAGATAACAACATGTATCATAGAATAAATATCATATAAATAATATTTACAAGTGTCAAAAGCAATGCTTACATTAAAATAGGAATAATGAAATTCCAGAGACATCATCAAAAGAGAAACCCTTATTACCACTTATTGGTCGTTTATTTGAGGCAAGTGACCAATTGCCATTACAATACAGGACACTACATACAACACAACACACAACATAAACATGATTAAAATTGGGGTCACCGTCTTGGAATGTAAAACATTAAATTTTCTACTAGCAAGAGTTTATCCAGATATATTCGTGGTGAGATATACATAAAGGGGACGTATGTAAAAGGGCAGCGTCAGGCAAGATAAGAAATTTAGTAACATACCAGCGAGGAAGTAATATCATAATATGTAACATAACACACTGAAAAAGTACAATATTAAACAGATACCGGACACTCGGTACGTGGAATGATACCGCTTGTTCTAGACATAGAAAATGGTCGGATGAGGCCAGCTATTCCTTTCCTTGCAAAACAATCATTAAAACAGATATTTCAACGTTAATAATATGTGCAATAAACTGTAAGCACTGCATAAATGTCGTCTCATTAGACACGCTTCTAAGAATTCATAATATAAATCACACTCGCTTCATTATACATTTTTGGAGGCGGGAAGCTGTTAACTGCTATCTCAATGCTTTTGGAAATGATTTGTATTTTCAGAGAAATGTGCACTTACTAAACCCTTTTCCAATCGCTCACTTAGCGTAACGTTGGGTAATTTTATTGTTAAGAAGAAAACCCACAAACTTCAGGAAAACGGAACAGATACGAGCATTTGCTCGATTTATTGTAATAGCGTTATGTACTGTATTTTATAAACATCGTTATATATAGTTATGACTCAACAATCAGTATAACAGTGTAATAACATTTGCAGTTGCAGCTCTATGTTGAATTATTATTATTTTTGACTTGTATTCGAACAAGTGAACGCACGCAATCAAAATGTATTGTACTGTGTTTGGACCAACATTGTAAAACATAAGGTATGTTATTGTCATTAAATAAGTCAGTTCACGCTTCTCATAATCATGATACTTCATCATTCTTCGATGTATATGCCGTTGACATTTATATATATAAGTAATGAAACTCCAGAGACATGACCAGGAGATAAATCCTTATTAACATCCGCTAGTCATTTATTTGAGGCCAGTGACATATTGCCTATACAAAACAGGACAATATTCACAACACAACACGAAACATAAAACTGATTAAAACTGATGTCATCGCCTTTGATGTCAGTTTATATATAACGGTTAGTAACTACCCCAACACGAGTATATTACATTTGGTTGAGCTACTGTAGTTTTATTACAGCTAGATAACGACGTAAATTGTAAAAATGTTGTTCAAACGAAGTTTCCATTAATGAACACGTCCGTGATACGTCGTCTTCGAAATTTAAACAAATCGGATTTAAAATTCTTTCTTATTTCGTATAGAAATTATTAATTAAATATTAATTATTCACAATAAAATGTATATTTGTTTGAAACAATAAATGCATGTTAATATACAGTACGCATTATGGACAATCAATATGTATAGTACTCAATTTACAAAATATATTCCTATACGAAAAATCGCTTACATTAATTGTAATTTATTACACGGCTATTTATAAATATTTGCGCATGCGCATTCATGATATTGCGGACTAATCACCCAAAGTATGTGTCACTTCACATTTTAAGTTTGAATACTGGTTCGTAAATTGCTAAACGATTGCCAACAAAATTATATTACCTTGAAAGTACCTAATTGAAACGCCGATGGCTTCTCCAAAGATAAAGTTTCGCAGAAACATGGTCGCCAACAGGGAGAAAGGCATACAAAGCACGGACAACATGAGGTCACTGTCTTCCAGGTTCACCAGCAATAGGTTAGTTATCGTACGCATCCTTTTGTTCCTGATTATTGATATTAAGACCAAGCTGTTTCCGCAAACAGACAAGATAAATACAATGCTATGTAACGTTATGTTAAGTTCCGCCGAGAATGCACCGTGCGACTTGCCTTTCAGGGTTGTACTGTTTGTTAGTCACCATTTCATTCAGGGTAACATTATAGTCCTCTAATGAAAGGGTTGCATTGTTTTCCATGTCTAATTATTTACCTAATTTTTGTTACATTCACAATGCAAATTATTGCCGACCAATTTTCCACACTCAATAGTTCCCGAAAGTCAAATCTGAACGCCAGCAAGACCAGCATCAGTTGGATCTGATTCGTTTCTTTCATCGACCACTTGACCTGTTTAGTACTGGCAATTGTCTGTATTTTTGTCAAATTTTGGAACGATACAGTCTCAAGTGTATGTTATATGTTTGAAGGATATTGATAATCATCTACGAATAAAACAACGAACACACATGTGAACAACTTACATAAGAGAATTATGAGATATACAAAGAGTCGGGGTGTACTACATTGCCAATTTAAAGTAAGACAAATGACACCAATAAAAGCGCAGTAAAACATAAATGTATTTTAATATCTCGTTGATCAATTGAGGTGGAAAATAACAAATGGACATGCGAGCCGGACAGACAATTTGGCATTTGTCCTCGGAGATACCAGCTTATGTAAATATCGAAATCAATATCCATATAAAACCGTTAGACTGATGCTTCTTGGCAAATATAAGATCGTTTTCCTTCATCTAAATTATCCAAGTAAATGTGACCTCCCAACAGAGTCAATTACTGGTAAATTGATCGATGTACAATTTGCATTCGCAAAAAAGAGAAAAAAAAGTTATTTTAACTACCGATTAAACTATACCTATAATGTGTATTTGTTTATGAACATCGTGAGGTAATTTAGTTAAACTGAAGTTATGCGTACGCACCCAACGATTGTGGCACACTGATAGGCGGACGTATATATTGACAATAATACAGCCATATAGGCAGAAAAATATTATATAGACTCAATAATTTAACAAACTATTGCCATCTTAAATTATAAATATTACCACTTGTTTTATTCTGAATTAGATGTGTTACTGAATAGTGTGCCTTGTTTAATAATGTGGCCAAAAGAGGAAGTAATTTCCGTTGTGTACGTATTTTGTTGGTTATGTTCAAGTGTAACATTGTACGGCAATTGTTGACGTTCGTAAATAATTTCATTCCCTGTTAAATTGGGTACTTTTAGGCCAAGGGAAATGAAATACACAATTAACTGGTTTAATGCGCTGTATTGGCTATTTTCGGCACCTACCTCAGTTTTAACTTTTAACTATTTGTGCATGGTTTGTATTTATTGTGTCTTTATGTTTTTTTATATAGACATCTGGTCACCTGTCCTAAATATGAAAAAGATGTTCAATCTGGATTTCTCCGTTGCTGAAGAAGCTGGTTTGTAATAAACCCGTATTGATAGCGTAATGATAGCTCGATAACATTTTATGGTTATACCGAAACGCGTTCAAAACATGCAGTAATGATACATTTATTAATAGTTTCATGTGAAATACCGAAAGAAACACAAAATTTGGCCTGTAGATCAAAATCCACTGTGACATTGATTTTTTGAACCACTCATACGGAAGAATGCAACAGTGTTTTTCTATACAATTTGGAGAGCTGTCGCGCTGCTGCTGCTGATTAACCAACATTTGTCACTAAAGGCAAACAGTTCTTTTATATGAATGTCTGGGGTTCCTCGGCTAGATTCGAAACCTGTTTCTGAAATGTATGCACACAGTCACGACTTTTTCCGAGTGAATACATATATTAAAATTACTTCATGTATTTTTTGTTTAAAGTAGTCTTGAGAAAAAGTTTCTTACGAATACATATATTACAGCAAAATTAATGGCATTAATAAAGCATGTATTCAGCTATGACATTTTAATTGCGAGCTGTTAAATAAGTTAGATGCATTTAACATGTTTGATGTGGTGTGAAAACATTTTTTATAAACAATGTTATGCAATGGAGCTCTTACTACTAGTACCAGTATGTGGGATTGCTAAAACGGTTCAAGATTGTTACAACATTATGTAAGACGGTACATTAAGAGACAAGATAGAAAACGAAAACAATGTAAGCGTCACTGACACTGGTATGTTAACGATTATCAACGATATTAGTTAATGAGAAAATATGTTTTACATTGAAATTGAAATAGGCATAATAAATTCTTGCAAATGGACGCTAGACACTTCAGTGAATAACAAGTACATGTACACAATGCATGCAGCTATAGTTCAAATTAAGTTATGCCTCCCAAATAACATATTTAGTGTATACATATATAGTTCAAATTAAGTTATGCCTCCAAAATAACACATTTAGTGTATACATATATAGTTCAAATAATGTTATGCCTCTTAAATAACACATTTAGTACATTCGTTTGAGCTCATAACAACTCGACAACAACAACGGAGTGTTATTTATGATCAATTTATGATTTGTATAGTACCAACTTATCTACACCATACATAAAGGGAGAACACTGGACACTATGAGTATACGATGATTGTTTTGTAGCAACATACGGGTAACTAATAACACAGTTCAAGAATTCGTGTGTGAATTATAGCTAACATTTATTTTAATTAGCTATTACAACCATTTTGAACAACTTCTTGTGACAAATAATGTTTTATTATTTGATGCTACTAAAAATTAATAAAAATCATAGTTTGTCTTCCATTTTATTTGTATTGTTTAGATTTAGACCTATTCATACATCATACTTTACAGAAATGTTGTAAATTGTTTTGAGCCGGTATGTAGCATGATGGCCAAGCTACTTTTTTGTAAGAGTTGTCTTAACATTGGGAAAAAGTGCAACACTTGTTTCTTCCGCTTGGTTTTGATTTAATGATTAAACACTTCTTGTTTCAACGTTAGATGCATCTTGATCTAGAAACAGCGATAACATATATAACAACGAACGTGTGTTACATGACATATTTTAGTTGTATTTATTAACGCTATGTCGGATATTGACGACAAAGGTAAATAATTTCATGTTTATTTCATGCGTGTTTTTCGCACTTGACTACGGCTGCGACAATAGGAACCAAATACTATTTGCATTAAAACAACATATGTAAAATCATAGTTTCAAGTTTCAAGTTTTATTGGTAAAACGGCAAAAAGTCTTTGACCATTTACTTACAACTGAACGACATATGGTCAAGGTACAGTAGTTCATACAAATACAGGCTATTTAAATAAATATGCAATGTAATAGTTACTGTTCAAATATAAAGTATACATGAAAAATATAAATGATAATTTTAGGAAAAATACTATTCAATTATATAACATCAACTATACATGGAAAATAAAGTATCAAATGAAACAATAAGAAATAGTAAGAAGCAGCTTAAACCTTCCTCACGTAGTTTCATAGCATTTGTGATACATCTGGCAACATGGTTGATTACTTAGCTATTTTTACAAATATTTTACATATCATAGAGGGACATATTTACATATACAGGACTATCTTGATTGTGTTAAATTGCTTCCAATCTATCGGTGATGTGATGTGTGTTAAACATGTCTTGCTAGTATGTCCTCTCATGTATTGAATACATATAAACAAAAACATGTGATCGTTATGTAAGTCACCAGTAACGCGAATGAGTATGTGTATTATGTCCCGTGTCATTCATATAAATGTTTAAACAATATGGTCAATTTTAAATGCATCTTAAGTCACGCAAGATTATTTAATGATTTACAGGTTTATTGCGAAACATTAGAATTGTCTAATACCTGACTATTGCCACTGAGTTATTATTTCGTCATTGTTTATATAGTATTCATACATGACACGCGCAGAGTTTCACCGTTGTTAAACTATCAATAAATAACCCGAAAAAATTGTTCCGAAGCTGATAAATATAGATCTTATTGAAATGGCAAAAATGTGGTCATGTCATGTTAGAATCGAAATAATTTTGGATAACGCCCTCGTGGTTTAATTCTTATGCATCAGAACTCCAAATAAACAACTCTAAATGGAAAATAATTTCTTAAAAATATAATTATCACCGCATCAGGCCAATATATATGCATGCATTTAAGAAAAAGTCTAATTCCTTATACACTTTAGCCTCACCGCCGTCCAACGCGATGGAAACCAAAGAGACAAACACAACATTCCAGGATAAGAACCACCAAGATGCTCAGCATCCTAGTGCAATACAGCCTGCTCCCTTTACTGTGGAAACCAACCCAAGGATACACGCGACACAGCAAAATGTTGTGGTAGGTATCTTACGTTACTTTATCTAGATGAATTAGAAAATTGTTTTACTTGTGAGATAAATCATATTTGTTCTTTTTCTTTCTCCAGCCTTGCTGACAAAATACATGGCCAACATGGTAATGAGAGCATTCTCATTATGGATTGCTTGGGAACAGAACCTGTAGTACGTCGCTTCTCGTTTTAGGTGGTACAACAGCCACATATCGCTGTAGTAGCACATGTTCCACCACCAGATTACACCCTGGTCTCCATTGGAGCCTGTCTTTGTTGCTTCTGGCCCACCGGTTTATTGGCTATTTACTTTGCAATGCAGATATAAAGTAGTGTATGGCCATATACCTAAGTATATTGTAGAACTATTGTGTCAATTTTTATGATAGTGAACGTATATAATATGTAAAGTGTTAGTTAATGAAAAAGTATCTATTTGTGCTGGATTGCTTTACTCGGACTCTAAAGATGCAGTGATATATTGAAACATAGTAAGATTTTTATCTTACAACAGGCAAAGTCTCAGTTTCGGGCCTGTAACTACGAAGACGCTCGTACAGCTTCGGACAACGCAAGAAGTTCTTCGTCATCAGCACCATTGTTGCGGTCGTGTGGATCATAGTAGTAATTATTGCACTGGCAATCGTTTCCGTACATCGCTGATTAAAAGTTTTAATACTGACTAAGGACAATTCAAATGCCGGATAGAGAAAATTAATTGCATCAAACACAAATATACACGCACAGAATGCAAAATTTCAATAGTGTGTTTTTGTGACCAATATGGAATAAACATTTGATGGCCGATGAATGAATGGGTTATAAATAATTCCGTTCAGATTTAAAAGTATACACAAATTTAAAACAACACAGATATGGCAATGTTATATCTGGAAACGACATTATATACATATTGTCACCAGTAGTGTCAAGTGTTTATATAAAAAGTTAGAACAATACACATACGCCAATATGTTCCGTTATGTTATATCTGGAAACTACATTATATTTATTGTCATAAGTAGTGTGAATTGTTTATATGAGTCATTCATTGTTGCACAAAGGATATCACCTCTTGTAGTGAATGGTACGCATGTGGTGATCATGTCTGTTCTGACTTATCAATTACTCGATGTTATCAGACGACTTGTTGTAGTTTTAATCTACATAAACATGTTATTGTATTGTCTTGGTTGATTATGACTAAGCATGTGACCATGTTGAAAGTGTTTTCATGTCGTCCAATTTACTAAAATGTTGTTTTTTTTTCTAATTATTATGGCTCCGAGCCGTTATTTTATTCGTGCTGAAGCTGATATATTACACAAGACCAGACAGTAACCATTTTTTTTGTATTTATCATACTACATTCTTCTTAAAATTACACCAAATGAGCTGATTGTTATATATTTAAAAACTACAAGCGGCTCTGATTTGCTGAGCCGGCTTTTACACATTCACGTCAATGTAGTCATGGATTTATAAAAGTTGACTGGATAATACTTTATTATTAAAATTTCGTAATGAAAAATGAGCTGTTTTCACTACGAATACATAGATTGTATGCATGTTCGTTCCTATAATATTTAAAATCCAATTATATAATGGATTGCAATGATCAATTTCATCGGAACTGGTGTCAATATTGCCTATATTGTGTTCAATTTTTGGTGAAAATGTTTTTGGTTCAACATAAACTGATGCTGTGTAGTGACTTTTAATGCATTTATTTTGAACGTATTGAAATAATTTTGTATGAATGATTTATTGTTCCATTGGTGACGTCATATCACTACCAATGTGCGGGTTTGTGTGAATATTTATATAAAAAAAAGACGCGTTTGTGATTTATGACGATTAAAAATGACAATTGTTCGTTTTGTTGAAACTGATTCAGTTGTACTGAAATTGTTGACTGAGGAGTTGATTTCGAGTAATATGACGACGAGACGTACCTCCAAACATTGACTGATATTCACGCTAATGATCTGATATAAAATTATATCTTGCACCTTTGTATAAGGCCGATATCAGCATAGTGGTATAATAAAACTACATTATCAGTGATGTTTGTATATACAATTCTATTATACATAGCAAACGTATGGTTGATACTAACTAAATGATGTGTTTCACCGAAATTGGCGAAATGTGCCTCCTGGATACGTATACAGAAATAAGGCGCACGAAATACCTCGAAGAATTAAATTCTGCTAATAGAGTTCAGGGCCCGTATTCACAAAGCTCCTAAGGGAAATATTAACTTATGTCGCACTTAAGTGAACATTTTATACCAAATTTTCTACGAGAAACCCGTTGATTTGTGTTTACTATAAGGTAAAATATGAAACAACTTAGCAATATTTACTAGTTTAAAACATTTACATGTAAAAAGAGGTATATATAAAACAGCCATAGAATTAAGGAATTTTATGATTTTAAGAAATTTACTTAAGTTTTCCATAAGGAGCTTCGTGAATACTCGTCCAGGAGTCAACTTGGTCCCCGTTCCCATCGGTACGTTTTAGCTTGTGTCATGTAAAGTAACATGTATAAAGTGACATTAACAGATTCTCTCCAAATTGCAACGATGTAAAGCCCAAAAGCCCCGGCCTTTTTATAATATTATATTTAGTTGTAGTACAATAAACACACTTGCTCACAAAGTTTCGCATGTCCGTTATAAGTCTTATGGCGCTATGTCAGTTAATATGTCTAAAAAGATGTTGTTTATACTTGTTTTTCCGTCATTTCTTCGTCCCAAAACGTTTCAGTTTTGCTTGTCTTGTTAACATTCAGCCATTGTAATTAAATTGAATTAGTATTCTCTTTTATTAGCGTGCAATTTCAATTGCGATGGTACAAGGTCATTAATCGTTATTTGCCTTTACATGTATTATGAATACTTCTGGGCCAAGTGTGAGGTTTGGACGCCCGTAAACTGGGGACTGAGTTTCATTCATGTTTTGTGTTGTGTTTGTTACCAGCTACCTATTGTGCTGTGTTGAATTTGAAATCAATCACTTGCCTTAAATAAAGGACATGTTGACGTTAATAAGATGCAGCTACAGTTTCACTTTGTATATATTTAACCCACCTTAACAGATTGACAATTTCCCTTTTGCGAGAAAAATTCAATAAAGAAAACAATGCTATACATAAATAAGCGAAATAAATAACACTCGTTCAAAACATTGTAGAAAATAGTGTATCGTAGATGAAAAGTTAAATGTATACATCAATTTAAATAAGTCCAGATGGCCATTGTGGTGAGTCTTACAGCCTTTTGATCCTGTGCCATGAGGTCTGAACCCCGAACAAGGCATATTTTTTCTTTTATGCTTTTCTTAGTAGAATTTAAGGTTGTTCTGTAAAGGTGAAATGTAAAAATAACAAACCGCAGAAGTTTGAATCTTACGGTGCGGGTTTTCAAGAACGCCAGGACACACTGACATACCAAATGACACACATTGGCACTTATCAAATACAATCAATAACACGAGCATTGTAACATTTAAATATTGACATAATAATATTGATTCAATATACTCGAACTTGCCTGTGTGAGGTTAGTTTCATGTTAAAGAATTATATGATGATACCCCGCAGGCTGCAAACATAAAAGACTAATGGAATGTATACTCAATCAAATAGTACATTCAAACGTTTTTGTACTATACGTATATACGTACGTATAAGTTTTTTTTTTTCTGTATCCCTCACGCTTCATCGACTACGAGTACATTTTCAATATAAACACTCTTTCGGTCAAGTCGACTAGGTCACTACAGAATGACTAGAAAATTACATTTAAATTGAAAATGTATTGATAAATAATGGAAATTCCTAATTGAAATACGTGAGATCATTAATTTTATTTTTTAAATAAAAGCATTATATTCGGATATATAGAAGAACGATTATTTTTAGTTTCAGCATGTTCTTTCATCGGCCTGAGCTGAACGTTGCACTCAGTAATTCGAAAACGCTGTAGCCAGAAGTGATATTTCCATTAGAAAATTAATTTAATGACACATGCGCAATTTTGAGCGCATATAAAAGACACTTCAAGCGCGGAAGTCAGTTCATTCGGAAAATATTATGTAAACAGGACATAAGAATGGACAATAAGTTCCGTGGTCTATATTAAGTCAACAGTAATAAGTTTCCCATATATCATACCAAGAATGAATATTGAATGTATTTAAAGTAGCAAAATGTTTAGTGCTGGATTGGAAAATTACATTGAAATATGGAAACTTTCACAATAGAAGGTATGTATGGTAACATGATGATGATTATTATTATTATTAGTATTATTAGTATTATTATCATTATTGTAACAACTATTTATGTAAAGTTTAAGTCAGGTAAACATCGGAACGACACACTTCCAGGAGTATCGTAAATTACTCGACACAATTCCAGGGGTATCGTTTATTACTCGACACAATTCCAGGAGTATCGAATATTACCCGACACAATTCCAGGAGTATCGTATATTACTGGACACAATTCCAGGAGTATCGTATATTACTCGACACAATTCCAGGAGTATCGTATAGTACTCGACACAATTCCAGGAGTATCGTATATTACTCGACACAATTCCAGGAGTATCGTATTTTACTCGACACAATTCCAGGAGTATCGTATACTACTCGACACAATTCCAGGAGTATCGTATTTTACTCGACACAATTCCAGGAGTATCGTATAGTACTCGACACAATTCCAGGAGTATCGTATATTACTCGACACAATTCCAGGAGTATCGCATATTACTCGACACAATTCCAGGAATATCGTATATTACTCGACACAATTCCAGGAGTATCGTATATTACTCGCATGATTATACTCCTAAGAGGAGTAGAGTTCCAAATCGAGTCGAGTTCATATTTGTCTTACACAACAAAGCCATTTTCCGCTCGAACATTCATTTCTCAATTCCCCAGTTCCGTGTCCTCAGTTTCCTGTCTCCGTTCAGTCCCAATATCCAGCCCTGGGGCACGTGGTACCAGATCATCTGGAGCTGGCTCCATACCAAACATCATCAGGTCGATGTACCTCGCTACACTCATCTCATCCATCACTCGCAGGACGAACGTCAGCAAAAGTCATATCGGTAAAACATTTCATTTTCTTTTGTGGAATGATTGTGTGTAGTTGAGTAAAGCCTTTAAATGTTCGACCAATTGGTAAAAATGAGACAAATAATCACGAGAAATGATATCCTGAGCATACTGAGATCTTTTTTAATGTTATTAGTGTGTAAACATGAAAAGAGTATTAAGTTGTTAAAACAAAGTCGAGCATTTCAAAAATTTAAAAAATAAAGTAAAAAAAATTATTATGTATTCATGTAATAGAACTGATTTATTTTTAACATAACCGTAAAAGTATTGTGTTAAATGTGTACATAAATATTTGGTTGCTATTATCATGAAACCGCTATGTATAATTAATATTCAATTTGAGTAGCATTGTGGCAAACAATCAAATTACATTCAGTACTAGACTTCTTTAATCACAGAAATAAAAGAAAAAACTAGTTAACGATTGTAAAGAAAAAATAATAATTTAATTGTGCTGTGTTGCTTTGACAAAAACATATTTTGATTAATAGTTTCGGAAATATATATATAATTGTTCCTTAATTCTTTATCACATGTCCCATTTACTTCCGGATCGTTCATTGACTTAAAATTATACAGATTAGTACTTTCGTGTTTTAACAATTTTAAGTTCCTCTTATTTCAGACCGATGAAGTCAACGCTAGCACGTGTCTTACAAACAACGGGCCATCGATAATAATGTATATTTCCGTTTGTGCCTGTCTTTTGTGCTTCTGGCCGACTGGACTGGTTGCAATTTATTATGCAAAGCAAGTATGTACATGCATATACCGTACTAACCATAAGCATTGGGATACTTAATTTTTTCTTTTCTTAGCCCAGTATTTAAGGAAATAAGCAATCATTTCAGACATTGTGTCCCAAATTGTAGGGAAATATATCAAACAGTCTATTTCAAATTATAGCTATGTATTGTACCGGTTAATACATTTTATGACCTTGATATATTGATTGCTTTCGTTAAGATATTCAAATATTTAACTAGAAATAATTGAAAAGAATGTTTGTAGTGTGATGTTTAGAAGATGAATTATTTTGTTGCTGGGCAATGAACTGTTATTTACTGAGGACCTGATTTGAGGAAACCATGGTTTATTAGTATACACAGTTCGCACCATGTGTCAATTAAATAGGCCCCTGATGGTGCATTTATAAGCAGTCGCAATATACCGTGTCACAAGTCTATGCAACCAGCCTATAAGCAGTCGCAATATACCGTGTCACAATAAGCAGTCGCAATATACCGTGTCACAATAAGCAGTCGCAATATACCGTGTCACAATAAGCAGTCGCACTATATCAAGTCACAAGTCTATGCAACCAGCCTAAAAGCAGTCGCAATATACCGTGTCACAATAAGCAGTCGCAATATACCGTGTCACAATAAGCAGTCGCAATATACCAAGTCACAAGTCTATGCAACCAGCCTATAAGCAGTGTATGGACGATTTATACTGTAAGAATAAAAGGTTATATTTTGGTGTCCCATCATTTAGGGACACGAACCAATTGTAAATTCAAACGTATCCAAATATAAAGGGACGAGGTGCCCCAATACTTAGGGTAATTACGGTATGAATTTGGTATTTTTCGCTTTGTCCTGTAAAGTCTACTTCGGCTCGTGCTTTGCAAATGTACTAAAAAACTAGATTCACAAAAGAATGACAGTTCAAATTTAAAATACCCTTCATGAGATAATATAATATGTGTATCATGATAAAAGTAGTAATATAGAAAACAAAACCATGATAATGATAACATACAATATAATATTGCTATGAAAGTTCATTATACAATTGACGTATGAATTCAATCATGTCTTAAATAAATCTACTTTAGGCTATCAAACATCATCAGGAGGGCAACATTACAGAAACCATCAATGCCGAGCAATCAGCGCGAACTGTGAGCGGCATCAGCATCGGCATTGGCATCTTGTGGATCGCAATCGCAGTCGTGGTCAGCATTTTCAAAGCCACCCAACAGTGAACTGAATAATCTGTAGCCATCTTTAATGTTAGGAGTTGGTGTTCTCTTCAAATGAATCATATACCATCACGTGCTATGAATATGCACTGTATAAGAGGCGGTTTTCCCATGACTAAACTCATAATATCATTTGTATTGACACATGTGATCTATAAATGCAAAACCAACACGTCACTTTATGCTAGATTACAATAGGTCTATTGATAGAACAGGATTTAACCTCTTCAATTAAAGAGACTTGTTCAAAGATGTTTGTACTTTTTGAAGTATTCCATCAAATGTCATAAGTATAAGAGTTCACGAAAATGATAAAAACAATAAAATAAAAGTTTATTACAACGGGGTTCGAACCTCAGACCTCCGGACCAAAAGACTAACGCTTGCACCACACGGCCATTTTGATTTGTATGCCTGAATCGGCATGTGTTACTTTATGAAGGTGAACCACGTGTTGTCAATAACTTTAACGAAAACAATGGAAACATTCCAAATTATTACATCGTATAGCGCTAGAAACACTTGATAATTTTGTCAATTAAACCTGATAATTACTCATTCAAGAAACGGTTTTTGCAGTATATTTCTATTTTCGTAGTGTTATTGGCTTTTATATACAATATTCTTTTATTTTTGGAATCTGTGACAAAAAGTTGGAAAATTGTCAATTTGTCAATCTGTGAGCAGGTCCCTTTAACACAACTTCCACACAGTTAACTAATATCTCATTAAATGTATATAATGCTAGCCAATTATTAAGCAGATGCTGGACATTATTATACAATAATACATAGCGTTACTAAAAATAGTAACATTTTGACGTCGATTACGGGCCGTTACGCGGCTTCGCTGAGCCAATATAATTATAATTAGACGCGGCCGATTTTTCGATAATCAAAGAGAATCCGATCGCGAGACGTCAACGACCACGAATGGCGTATTTAGTTAAAATTAAACGGTTATATCCGAGTTGGCTCCGAACATCACTATCTACTAAACTGTGATTTCTTTAAATCTGAAAGAGAACAATTCTTAGGACATGATCTTTATGATGCTACTCTTATTAAAATCCTAACATCTAATTCCTTACAACTATTACAGAATACAAGCAAATTTATTCGCTTCATATTCAGTAAGTTTAAGCGATAGCAAGTTATCTATTTAACTACCTGTTTTTACCAATGCCACCAGCTAATACACCAACTCTAATATTGTAATTTGTAACAATACTGCCTTTATTTCAATGTATTTTTTTTGTTAACAGCATAACATATTTACATATTATCTCAATATAAGTGACCGTTTACACTTGTGTAATCAATATATCAAAATATTTGTCTGGTCACAAATGTATATATTTTTGCATGTATGTACTAATCACATTATTTACTTTAATTAGAAATATATGCATGTAAATATAAACTGTGCAATGTAAATAATAACTTCATTCTGTATTTGTACCAAATGATAACTGCATAATTATATGTCAATATTAACGTAAGATTGCTATATACTTATACTCATATAACAGAAATAATTGCAGCATTATATAAGAGTAGTACAAAATGGTACCACTCAAGTACAAGTGTTAACATTTTAAATATTTTTGCCTGCTATATTGATATTATATTTCAATTAAGGCAATGGAAACAATTGTTGCATTCTAAATGAGTACAACTGATACCTATATTTCACCTACAATCCTGTTTCTTTATCCTAATTAATCTAGAAGTTCTAGTACATAAATGAATAATTATACTTTTGTTACTTCCCTTTAAACTTATCCAGCACACAAATTATAATTTGCTTTTGCCCCATCAGTCATTTAATGTTAACCCCTCAGATAACGGCATTCCCCATTGTAATCCTGCAATGCAAAGCTGATTAGAGTAATTACCACACACAATAGGTCCTCCATCTTGCCTTTGTGTTCAACATCGACCTCGCGTGCAGGTGCACTCAAGGAGTCTCAAGCGTAAATCATGACAAAAATAGCTGCTGTTGACTGAAACCGTTACAAAGCTAGCTCCAGCACCATAAACGCTAACGCACACAGTCTTTCGCAACAACATGTCTTTTAAGTATTGATAATGAATTAAATTTCTGACGCAAAATGTAAACCTTTTAAAACGCGTAGTCGTTTCAATTTCTCAATCCGAAACGCCGCGTGCAAACGAAAATACGTCACCGCACAACTATGATCACAAACCACTAATTATTTTTACCAGTGCTAGTATTAAAATGCTCTTATAGAACTGTACTATTATTTGTTTCTTAAATGCCACTATTATGATGATTATGATAACTATGACGATTATCATTATTATGATTATTATGATTAGTATGATCATTTTGAATATGATATGATAATGATTGTGATTTTGATAATTTTATCAAGTTTTTGGTATTTTGATTTTGATTATAGATCTCACATTATTGCTATTATTATTATTATTATTATTATTATTATTATTATTATTATTATCATATGTTCCGATTATGTATCTTATTATTTAAATACCCCCCGTATATCATCTACACAATTGTGTTAACGTAAAAATTATCGGAAGTTACTAATTTACTAACAATTTTGCTTTGTTATATTGCCCTAATTGTATATGTTATATACTTGGGTGAAAATAAAAGTCTTGTTCTGTTCTGTTTTGTTCTTCCGAAAATGCAAATACTGAATATCAACGAAAGTTTGTAGTTAAATTGATTAAATATATATACGATCTATACCCTATGCATCTTTTAGTTTGAGAAAAAGAATCACTGAACAAAATTGAACAGATCGGAAACGTTTACTGTACCTCAATTTCAATCCATTGCTTCCAACAATGAAAATCCAACAATACTGTAAGCAGTTCCATTTCCTTGTATCCATAAGCCTTAATTTGTAACAATCATGATATTTATTTCATGTGAACCATTCTGACCAGAAACACGATTTACGAAAACGCAATGACTGGTCAGAACGTTTGAGTTTATTCGATTCAAAGTCTCAAAATATATTATTTATCCAACTGACACATTCATCATTCAGAATTCGTCCATGCATGATTTATTAAACTAATAGTAATGTATTTTACTAAAAATAAAACCAAACACGACATAATCGTTGTCACAACAAAACTGCGCGTCCAGCGAAAACTGGCTTGTTTCGTCACTGTTTTTCTGTTTATAAATTACGTCATTCGTTAGAATTGCGTCACGTATTGCGTAATTAGTTGTATGTTAAATGAAAGTACGGAAAGTTTTTTTGGTGTTTTTGTTAACATTTTGTGTAGTAAAGAAAATAACATGATTCTTTTCTTGTGACAGAATAATATGTATTATAAACGATAGTATACGGCAGAGCTGGGCCGGGCGTCTTTAATCGGCCCTAGCCGTATAACGGCCAGAGGCCCTCTGGCCGTTATATCGGCAGCTGTCCGATTATAGATGCCCGGCCCAGCTCTGCCGTATATTTTGTCTAAATATTACACGCATAATTAAGATTTTAAAGATAGCATTAGCCTGATGTGATGTTAGTCACAACAACACTTCAGCGTAATATTCTAACAAAAGACAATTGTTTGCTGCTATATGTGATTGTACTGTACAAGGGGAGTAAATGTTGTCATGCTCATAAATATTGTTAAGTTATCTTCCATAGATATGTGTACGTCTGGGAAATGTTTCTACAACATTATTGTCAGCGTAGCTAGATGAAATAAAAATAAAATGACAAATGAATTACGTGCTCGTTTTTTAGACATAATATGAACAGTACCCATGTGACAGAACTGTGAATATTGTGTAGACATAAACACAAATAAGTAATTTATAAATCGTATTATTACATTGTATAGCGTTAGAAACGCTGTATAATTTTACAAATGATGATTACTCATTAACGAAACGGTATTTACATTATATTTATATGTTCGTAGTGTTATTGGCTCCTTCGTGTATAATATTATTTTATTGTTGGACAAAAAGTTTTGTTGGTTTGATTATAACAATACAAATCTCAAAAGCATACATGTAAAACATTGTTTTAGTTTCTTCACAATAATACATAAACCCGTACATCTATGCGATAGAAAAGTGTAATTTGAAAATATTTTCCACTTAACACATTTAAATTCAGAATTTAAGATGTAGCACTAGTGTATTCGAAATTTGTAAGAGAAGATTTTTGGAAATGAACAGTTGGTATCACACTTAAGTACCCTAATGCCACGTACGCCAGTAGTAACCGTATATACAAAATATCAGGCAGTGTTGGCTCTTATCTTATGGATATTCAGAGCATGTTATTTTCGTTAAGGCAAGTGATCTGATTAGGATCAACTACGCAATAAAAGACAAAAACTTACATACACAACCAAACATGAACAATATGTTGGAACCTATAACACAGTCATTTAAATGTCAAGATTTTAAAATTGTGCATGCACTCTAATCATTATGCATGTCGCTATAAATACACATCATCATTTTGCTTGCCAAAATCCTGATGGTGTTTCGTTTGAAATCGAGCTATTAATTAAATTTACATCACCCGAGGATAAGTTCAGAGTATATTGTTTATAATTTATTTATTTTATATTCGAAAGAACACTATTACGTTATCAAATTTTCTTTTCTAATCTTAACAAATGCAACATAACTCCCATTTATTTATTCATCAACAAGTTTGATTATAAACTCAAAAGCAAATACGTACCTGATTATAATGTTTTATTTCTGTTCGACATGAGACATAACAACTATATCTGTGTGTGATTTATTCGCTTAACGGATCTCAAAGATACTTGTTTGTTGCAAACATCTTTGACATGGTCGTATATATAGATGCAAAGTATCCACATTGTTTTATGTATTGTTATATTTATGGTTTGCTGTTTTTACTTTAAACGCCGTGATATTTCTATTTGAGACAGACTGTCATTGCGACTGATCGATTTATGTAAGCCAAACTGCAATGTTAACACGTGATTAATCATGCTATTATCATATTTGTTCACACAGCAATAATGTTTGGAAGGTTTTTGCTGAACCTAGGTACACAGTTTAGAAGCAATACGCATGCCTCACTCGTATGAATTTCGTGTATACTTATTCTGGTTACGAGTGACACACTGACAAAATATAAGGTTAGAAGAATTGACTAAGAGGGCGAGTAGAAAAGTATGCCATAAATCAGATTTTCTAGGCTGTAAAATGCAAAAAACAACAACAACAACAACAAGACTGCTTCTATGTTAGGTATTTATAGTCCTAAGACGCTCATTATATCAGAATGTACGTATTTTGAATAAATACTTAATATCTATACATAATTTACAAAATTCATTGTGGTAAACAAGGCAAATGCACGTTGATCTAAAGCTTAACTGTGTCGACGCCTTCAATCCGACCATGTATGTTCTCCAACACCAGGCAAACCGAAACACATTAAAAAATATACACATGCCTATTTATGTATATGGCTAAACAGGATAGGCCTCAGCAGCCCGGAGTAAGTGCGATGTGCTTAACACTCGTTGTTGGGCCCGGAGTATTTTTACGAAATAATATACTTCACTTGACTTGTTTCAGCTTTCCGATTGTTAAGTACGTCGAGTTTCTTGTGCAACGACATTACCATTTGATATTAAATAAATCTTAAACCGTTGGAGACCTGAACACATGTAAACAGAACACGGAAGGTCTTATCTTGGTATCTCACAGGATGTGTTTGGTGACACAGAGACATACTTGATGTACGATAACAAAACAGTCTAGTTATTGCAATAAAACAAGTTATAGTTTTTATGAGAATATAATTAGTATATGACAGTTGAAATGTGTTAAATATTTTAATTATTGATATTACAAACAACGAATATATCTGGATGATATCTACCTTGTGACTATTTCAGTTAAGCAACAGTAAATACCAAATGTTTACTTGAATTCATATTTATAATTTTAACTGGATTTGTCACATTATTTTTTGTTCATTATATCAGGGAAATATATATCTCGGACAAACTGTAAAAATAGTTCAGGCTTAAAGTATAAAGTATGATCGGTTTTGATCGCACAAGTGTGTTTGAACTTTTATTGAAACGATGTCGTCAATTATTTATTTTTTATAGTTTCTGAGATATTTTGCGGGAAAACTGTTAAGTTTGAGGGGAACATATAATTAAAGATAAAACAAAAATACAGCTTTGTATTTTGTTTTAATCGGGTCGGTTGATCCAAGAAACTTAAAACCAACAAACTCTGCCTAACTGTATTGAAAAATCTTATTATTTTTAAAAATAAGTACATATACATATATATCTGCGTTTGTGGTTTCCGGATATTTGTTTTTAAATATTTGCAGACAACTTACCATTTTAATAATATATTTACATGATTATTGAAACTGCATTTTCAGTTACAAGTGGTAGTAAGAGACTGCATGTGAAGTTTAACTGCAAGCAACATCAAATTTGAATTCAGTAGTAAATAAATGCGCATTTTAATATTAATCCGGCCCTTAACTTAAGGCTTAAGTAATCAGTTTAGTAAAACTGAGAATTAACTAATACAACAAGTTGAAATTAAAAGTGGTAGATTATCCTTTTAGAACATCTTTTTCTATAAATTTAAACAATCCCATATTTATTACCATATGTAAAGTTATTGTGTAAACTGTAAACCGGCTTAATATTTTAACACTGCAGTTATGCATTTAAAAATATTGAATTTCAGGCTAGGCAAATATTTATTAAATATTATGTATTGATACATCTCTGTGCTAAGTTAACGCGCGTTAAGACAGTCTTTTTCTTTTTTCAACTCCTTAGAAATCTGAACATTTTCAGTATAATTACTATATAAACTCTCTCGGAAACAGAAACCTCGCTTTCAAATTGGCTATATACAGATTGTTGACCACAAAGCAATAAATTGTCACTGTTAGGGTTAGAGGGGTTGGGCGGTTTACTGTGTTTAGATACATTATAAAGGGCCGCGAGTTCAGCCCTCCGTGCTATTTTCGTTTAAAGGGTCAGGTTATGCGAGTTATTTCCCTTAGATACCGGAATGGAAGTAGTCATGGCGATTGCAATAAACGTTGTTTATAGATGCTGTATACTGAGACCTCGCGTTGGAATTCATAAGGGGGTGTGGCGTCATCGTTACTAAAGTTTAAAAAGCCGTTGTTCCTAAACAACACGATATAGAATTGAGTGACTTTCAACATATGCAAAGGGTGGGGTCCACCGTTTCCGAAAATAGAATATGGGTTACCGCTTAATTACTCGAGTACAAATTAAGACATTGTAATGCAATGTCATATACTTAACGAAATGTATATTTGGATTGCATATGGGGTAAGTGTTTTGCATACAGTTTATGACCGTAAGGATTCATTTATTTGAACAATTAAGATTTTAGCCACACAATGACTGTCACATGACAGTATAATATCCGTTTTGCAATTGTTTGCCTTAATATACGTATAGCGTATGCACGGCGTCTATGATTATGATTATTCGAAACGTTATTGGCCATCAATGAAACCACAACACTGTTTCAATGTGTGTGTATTCCTTTTTCATATTGTCAATATTATAATGAACAATTTTTATGACAAATTATATAGCTTCTCGGTAATTTTACAATTGTCACCACACCGCATGCACTCGTCATAAAGTCCTGTTAAGGGTGTTGTTTTTTATTATTAAATTATAAAGTGTTCCACATAGTATAAATTGTATTTTTACTGTAAATGAAGTTTGTTATGAAATCTTTTAATTCAGATTTCTATATTTTTCTTTCTTGTTTCGGAATGATAGTCGATAAACCCACCCTACGCATGTTAGCGATATGTGTAACAGCGTTTACTTCTATTAGCCACTAAGCCAGAAGAACTTCAGTGCACTACGCTGTTTTGTTAACGATATTTAAATGACACGGGAGTTGTAAATATATATAGACGAAAAGCGTTTGTACATCATTAATACGATTTATATCTTTTACATGTATAAACACAAGTCTTTAACTTACAAGCATTGATTTCATATACATTCCTATTTGCATATGAACGAGCGCTGACAACTGTAAGGGTTACATCAGTACATTTTCAGACGCACCCCCTGCTTACCAGGCTTCTCCCCCACAGAGCCAGCCAGTGTACGGCTATGACCAGGGATATCGCCCGAACTATGCGTCTGCAAGCAATGTGGTGCAGTCTACCAGCTCAGTTGTGGTAAAGTGACTGTGAAAAATATTCATTGATTTCAGACAACATTCGTTTAAATGTATTATCTACTATCCAATTACATTCCTTTCAGTCAATTCAAACGATAATCAAACATAAAAACTAACATGCGGTTTGTAGGTTGTTAACCAGCCGATGTCAAACGTGGTCTGCATGGTGCAGCCAAGACCACCGGATTATCTTGGCATTGCCATATTTTCTTGCCTCTGCTGCTTCCTGGCCGCTAGGACTGGTAGCCATTATCCTTGCAATTCAGGTACGCAATACTTCATACACAGTTCATTTTGTTAAGGGTTCGTTTGCCGAGATAAGTTCTCGTCCGCATATTACAACAATGCATTATATAATATAAATACTGCAAATATTGAGAATAAATTGATGTTACCGTTGTGATATAATTAGGAGTCAGTAGTAGTTAAAGGTTCGGTTATACTGAATCGCATTCGTGAACAGCGAATACGAAAATGAATTACTAATCTTTATCATTTCTGCAGGCGAGATCCCTGGCTGACACCGGTCATTACGAAGATTCCAAAAAAATGTCGAATATCACTCTAGGACTCACGATTGCCAGCATCCTCATAGGCATCGCCGCCTTCATCACCGTGGTCGTGATCTACACAACTAACCTTCCACGCTATTAAACATTTCATCGGGACCCGTTTCATATCTTTCAATAGAGACTTATGCATATTTTGTTTCTCACTGTCTTTGTTTTATATGCAAACGCTGTGCTTCTTTGATTCATATAGATTAAATGTGTTTCCATATCAACTGTACTTTGTTGGTAAATACCATAATAACTTTAAGGCAAGCAGTATAAACTAGAGGAAGCTTCATTTTAGAATGAAAAAAAGTCCTACTTTCTTATTGTTCCACGAAATATACCCACACAAGGTTAGCAATCAGACATATTGTCAGTAATTGACATATTTCATACCACTTATTGCTTAATATAGTCAGTGATTGACCAAATAAGCGACCACAACAATCGCCGAAATGTTTAACAAAAATGCAAAATGGTGCCAGAATTTGAAAGACAAGAATATGTTTAAAACGGATTCACTTAAACTTGAAACTCTTTGACAACAATAAAGAGGTAAAATGTAAAGCTTGTGGTTTCAATGTGATGGATTAAAAACGACGATGGAACAGCAATACACAAGGAACGGAAAAAATAGGCGATTTAACAATCTTGATACTGGTGAATAATAGATACATTAACAGAATTGGTAAATAATGCAAAAAACTGTTAACTAAATATAATCGCAGGCCTATAGAACTAATAAGTTCGTCATTAAATTGTTTTTTTTTTTAAAGCTTAAGCATTTAGCATATTACAAAGATATTGAAATAGAGGCAAGGTAACCACATTGTTTTGTGAAGAGTTTTTTATTTACAACATCCATCTATCAACAGATAGTAGTTGCGAGACGAACCTCGCAGTTTTTTATTTGAGACATAATGGCGATAAACCCACTACGCGCCTTGCAACGTTATGTTTAGCAAAACTGAACATACTTGATTAACCATGATCATCAGATTTCTGTTCACATTGAAATTACTTTAGAGACGAATTTGTTTTTGACTCAGCTAATACCACATACCGGATTTAACATTCAATTGAAGATCTCGCATAGATGTATTTAGAAGTAGTTAGTAAACTTATGAGCCATTGCCTTTAAAAATAAAGATTAAAACATAATACTCTTGCGTCACATGCCTATATTGCCGTGTTTTCTAATATGTATTGTCTGGTTTAGAATGACATTAGAAATATTGATTTTGTGGACGTTTGGAACACGTATATGTGTGCTTTCAAACTCTGCCACTATCTTTCGTTTTATGAGTCTTTAAATTTACCCTGTAGTTAACCAGTTGCAAACGAGAAATGTTGTTTAATAGCTTTTTGTTTGTTTGTTTGTTTGTTTACCGGGCCGTCATCAACAATTGACACTCTGTGGATCATATAATTCGTGAATCAGTGGAACAATGATGTCCTCTTTCAATTTGAATAAGTACGAATGTTGATTCATGAAAATTGGTAGTGTTAGTTGAAATTCTGTGTCATTATTTTAAATACAATACAACTTATTTACCAGCTCGTACCTTCATTTTTCATCAGATCAGTTTGACAGACGGCCGGAGTCTTGTTTTCCATAAAATGTGTGGTGTAGATGGTGATTTCTTCAATTAAACATCGAACAAGTGCAGCAATGCATGTCAGTATCCTTGGAGAAACTGACGCTAGCAGAAAATGTTTCAAATGCTCATATTTATTGATTGTGACACCCAACCCTCATTTCATACGATTTACCAAATGGGTTTGAGCGTAAATATTAATAAAATATCCGCAGACAATGTGATAAATCTCGCAAATAAATAAGATCTTTAAAACAATTTACATTCATCTTCGTTTAGCTGGATAACATTTAAAACCGGTGGAATGTATAAACACCTTAATATCTAGTAATTATATTGCCCTGACTTCAAACTTGATTGTACTACTCGTGAAGAAAAATACTAATAAAGTAGTATAGACTAATTTTTAATAGGTTCGTTGTTGAACATACAAACACGTATTTGCGATTTATATAAATCATCATCAATCTCATTTCGACATTAATGTCGACATGGCCACGCCTTGCGAAAATAAAACGTACAAGTTGTAAATAAGGAAAATAATTGATTGAAAGAGAATTTTTGTAATAATCAACAATATTTTAAGCCTTTAAAAAGAAGAAGGGTAAGTTACGGCATATTCATTTATTGGCCTGAGATGAAAGTTGCTAGGTTATTCCAATACTATCTGGCATGTAACGAGCTGATACTCGGATCTAATTTCTGTTACACAAATTTGTATTAATAAAGGCTATGTCGTTTCTCGAGAAAGTTTCTTTAATGAGTTATGCGACTTTCAGCACATGCATTTATTTATCTATGTAAACACGGTATTCTGTTTATTCAGAAAAGGTTTTGTCAACAGGAAATACACGTTTATATTTTTAACATAAGTCCTGGCCCCGTGTTCACAAAACATTTTATTAGGATCAGGCTCAGGTTCAGCTGATCCTGATTTTGAATCTCAACTGAACCGGATTAGTAAAATCGGATTCACAAACGCAAAATAGATTCGGCTCATGTGAGCCGGAAAATCCAGCTCAAATTGATTCTTATTGTCATGAACATAAGCGGCAATAATAGAAATACTCTTTTTTACGGAGATACCGCGTCATTTTTTTTCTGTCGTCTGTTCATCAATGGAAGAAAAAGAGAACAGATTGCCAAATTGGTCTGAGGCGGAGAGGTGCCATGTCCTCGGACTAATAAATGAGCGGCATGATGATTTATTTACAAAATTTAAGGGTGCCATGAACGGTGCCAAACAGAAAGATGCTGCGTGGAGGGCGATCACGGACGAATTCAACAGGCAATTTATTTTACCTTCATAATATGAACTAGCCTGTTGCCACAGGTACCATGAAAATGGTGTATTGTAGTGGCAATTGTAGTCCAATGGCCATAATGAGTTGTATTTTGGATCGACAATGTATGAACGCTGACATTTTTCCAACATCCATTTTGTTAAATGCAAGTTATTCTTATTATTCATAATTTTGGCAATATATGAAATGAAAGTAAAAAAATAACTTACCATTTATATTTCATTTTTATCCTATTCCAATCCTTTTACACACAAATGGATGTTTAATCTGTATTTCCCCAAAACTTCACGCTGTACCACCATCAATAATTAGGTATAACAGCTCAGGTAACATGTAAATAAAGAAATTGATTTTTAATAAATCCGTTGGAATATTTTCGGCATGCAATCTATGAATTGATAGTTAATAATTAATCAGTAAGTTTGCTAAATGACATAAAGGGCATTCATTATATTGATAGCTGCCTACTAAAAGTATCATTTAACTATTTAGACAGCCTTCAAGATGCTCACACTGTGCGGGCTGTGGTAGACACATTGAAGATCACAAAAGTATTTTCAGGTATGTCATGTATCTTGTATCAAACACAAATAATTCATAATTTAAAGGGACTTCTACACAGATTATATACTTTTAAAACAGTCAATCTACCACATGGCTGATTCCTTAACGTGGTGTGGTGGTTTGAGTGCCTCGATGACCCGGCGAGCTACGCCAGCGGGAGTGTAAACTCCTGGCAGGGCTTCCCAAGCTGGACAGGTCGAAGGGTAGAGGACAGACGAATATCAGTCACCTCTCCTCGAGGCTAAGGGGTATGAGAAGGATCACTCAGACAGAAAAACCAAGGGCAGGAGATGCTCTACAGCCATGGCAGGCAAGTCTCCTACGACAAGGAAAAGTCGGAGAATAAACCACTGCTGAAGACGGATGCACTGGGCCAGAGTGCGCATAACGACAGTGCAACGCTTTCCACTCCAATGATGGACAACAATGGATCTTTGCGTGATGGTGCTCTGCCTGTGGAGTCCCCCCGGGCTGGTAGAGTGCCGGACCCCATGCCTCGAAGGGGTCCAACCCAAGCTACCGGAGGTCACCCCGTCCCGCTGCGAGGAGCCAGGCTACGGAGGCGGAGGGTAAATGCGGCTGGCCAAGAAAGAACACCAAGCACTCAAGAGACCCCTCGACCGCTGAACATCCTTCAATGGAATGCGGAGGGAATACACAACAAAAAGCTTCCTTTCACTGAAAGACTGCACGCCGACAATATTGATGTAGCCTGTATCCAAGAAACCCACCTGAATTCAAACCACCGGTTCACCATCAGAGGATACCAAACCTTCAGGCTAGACAGAGAAGGAAGACACAAAGGAGGAGTGCTGATGCTCATCAAGAACAATATCCCAGCACAAGAAATTAAAGTAGTCACTAACCAACAAGCTGAAATCCAAGGAGTCAATATCACAATGGACAGGTCTGTAATTACAATATACAATCTGTACTGCCCCCAAGACAAAGAACTTTCCCTGCAGTACCTGGAAAACCTACCCACTGAGAACTGCTTGGTTGTTGGAGACTTCAACAGCCACTCAACCTGTTGGGGCTATGAAGAGACGGACAGAAGAGGAGAGGAAGTGGAGGACTGGCAGATTGATACCCAAATGGTTCTGCTGAATGATCCAGAAGACCCACCCACCTTCTTTTCACGCAGGTGGCTGTCAACTTCTACCCCAGATCTCGCCTTTGCAACTGATGATCTCTCCAAGAAGACCACCAGAGGGGTACTGAGCCAGTTAGGAGGCAGCGACCACAGACCAGTAAAGCTGGCCATCAACCTGCAGTACAGACCACAGAACTCAACAACGTTCCCAAGGTGGAACTACAAGAAGGCAGACTGGAACATGTTTGCAAGCCTCACAGACCTCTACACCAGGGGCCTAAAAACAGACGACCTTAACATCAACCGAGTCACCAGGAACTTCAATCAGGCCATTCTGAAAGCGGCTTCCGAGACAATCCCACGGGGCGCACGTAAGAACTACAGGCCCTACTGGACGGAAGAGCTTCAAGAACTTGAGGACCAAGTCAGCAGCAGCAGACAGGAAGTAGAGGAGAATCCCTCTGTTGACAACAACATCGCCCTGAAAGCAGCCACTGCCAAGTACAGAAGAGCCTACCTTCAAGCAGCAAGATCTAGCTGGAGAGAAAAAACCGAGAAGCTAAACTTAGATAGGGACGGAAACAAGCTGTGGAAGCTGACCAAAGCGATGAATGGTGAAGACACAAGGGCAGAGCCAATTACCATCTCACAAGGCCAAGAGTTGCTGACAGGGAGAGAAGCTGCCAACCTTTTTATAGATAATTATGAGGAAGTCAGCAACATCACTGTACCTGAAGAAAGAAAGGCCCAGGTACAGGAGGAGAGAAGAACCTCCAAGGAGTATCAGCCAGAGGAACACATGAACAAGCCGTTCAACCATCATGAACTAGCAGACGCCATGAAAGCCTTGCAAGAAAGAAAATCCCCAGGGCCAGACAAAATAACCAATGAGATGCTTCTACATTTAGGCACAAGGGCAAAAACACAGTTACTGAAAATCTTCAACAACAGCTGGAAGACTGGCCATGTTCCACAAATCTGGCGAGAGGCTGATATGGTCCCCATCCACAAGAAGGGCAAAGACCGAGCAAAGGTGGACAGCTACAGACCCATCAGTCTCACCAGCTGTGTGGGCAAACTCATGGAACGGCTAATCAACACCAGGCTCACTTGGCATTTGGAGAAGAACAACACTATTTCCCCAGAGCAGGCAGGATTCAGGCAAAATCGTTCGACTGAGGACCAGGTGACGTATATCGCCCAGAAGATTGAAGATGGCTTCCAGGACAAGAAAAACACCCTGACGATCTGGATTGACATGGAGAAGGCCTTCGATAAGGTCTGGAAGGAAGGGCTGAAGATGAAGCTCCAGAAAAGTGGTGTGGCCGGTTGTATGTTCCAATGGATCTGCCAGTACTTGAACAGCAGGAAAGCAAGAGTCCATGTAAGTGGACAGTACAGCCGGAAGAAGACACTGAAAGACGGAGTCCCGCAAGGCGGAGTCCTCAGCCCCACCTTGTTCCTAGTCTTCATCAACGACATCATCAAGGACCTCCCTCGAAATGTCCATGGGGCCATCTATGCGGACGATCTTGCACTCTGGTGCTCAGAAGAACACATCACAACCGCAAACTACCGGATGCAAGAGGCGCTGAAAGTTCTTGAGGACTGGACAAAGAAGTGGCTCATCACCATCAACTACAGGAAGACCACTTACACGATCTTTAGCCTCTCCCCAAAAGAAGTGAAGGCCAACCTCAAGCTCTGCGGACAGACGCTGCAAGCTGACAACACCCCCACGTATCTTGGCGTGACCTTCGACAGGCGACTCACTTGGAAACAGCAGACAGAGAAAGTCGAAGCTAGAGCCAAACTGCGGTTAGCACTCATGAAAAAGCTAACCGGCACAACATGGGGGGCAGATGCAGCAATCCTCAAGAAGATGTACATGGGCAGCGTTAGACCAGTCCTTGAGTATGGGGTGACGGCATGGGGCACAGCAAGCAAGTCAAACTTTGACAGAGTCAGCAAGGTGCAGAACCAGGCGGCCAGAATCATCACTGGCGCCATGCGGTCAACCCCTATTCAAGAGCTGGAAACCATCACGGGTCTTGAGCCCATAGAAGACAGAAGGGACACCAAACTCCTCACCCAGGCAGCAAAGTTCAAAAGACTGCCAAATCATCCCATGAAAGACAGACTGTGCCAACCAACAAAAGGAAGACTGAAGAGAGGGAGCTTCATCCACCAGACGAGGGTTTTGGAAAGGAAATGCCAAGATATCCTGGATCAAGAACCCAAAGATATCCCCCCGTACCTTGAAAACCCAGGCTGGAGTGATGCTGAAAGACCCCAGATACACAGCAGTATTCCTGGCATTGGCAAGAAAGACTCCCAGAGCGATGCTGAAAAGAAGTCCATCTCCATGGAACACATCAACAACTCCTACCCACAACACAACTGGACTCATGTCTACACTGATGGGTCTGCTGACCAGGCTGTCAGAAGTGGTGGTGCCGGAATCTACATCAGGTATCCAGGAGGTAGAGAACAACACATCTCCCTCGCTACTGGCCTCTACTCCACCAACTTCAAGGCTGAAGCAGTAGCGCTCAAGACAGGTGCAGTCCACATTGAGCACAGTCCACTCTCCTCCAACAACGTTGTGTTCTTCAGCGACGCAAAGTCAGTCCTGCAGGCCCTAGACACTGCCAGAGACAAAGAACTGAACGACCTGTCATCTGCCTTGACCTCCCTGTGCAGAGCCCACACGGTCGTGCTGCAATGGGTCCCCTCTCACTGCAACATACTAGGCAATGAAGCCGCAGACACTCTGGCAAAGGAGGGCACCACAAAAGAACAGAATGACAGGTCAACCACCTTCAAAGAAGCCAAGACCATCATCAAGGCAAAGCAACACACCAAGTGGCTACAACAGCACCCACGATACAACCGAAATGACCCATACCACCTGCTCTCAAGATCTGAGCAGGTCCTCATATTCAGGCTGCGGACAGGCCACAACCGTATGAACCACCACCTTTTCACCAAGTTCAGATTTGGCCAGTCAGACCAGTGCAACTGTCAGACAGATAGCATGACAACAGAACACTTGCTGCAGTCCTGCCCACTACACAATGGCCTCAGGCGCCAGATCTGGGCTGAGGAGACCACGATGCAACGGAAGCTCTATGGCAGTCTGGAGGACCTGCGGCGCACGGCGACCTTTGCGCAGAGAGCCGGCGTGTCCATCTGAGTGATCGACAAGAAGAAGAAGAAGAAACAGTCAATAAATGTCGTAACTGCAAATCCTCTCAGACATTCATACTTATAAATATTGCATTTTAAAAACTGATACACAAGTTTTCCTAAATATGGATAAAAAGCGTTACAATTTGTTTTTATATCCATTTTGACCGTTGATTTATTTACAATACATTCTAAAAATTGTCAATTTGCCAATCAGTGAACAGGTCCCTTTAAAGCATAATACACGTGTGACACCCATACACACTATTCCATAAATGAATATAATTTTTTAGCAATATTTAAGTTGAAATGCACTGGAATAATGATTTTCCTACTTTCACATTATCAAAATAAAAGAACATTGTATTAATTTGCAAGTCTAATTTTCAGAATTAGCAACTGACAATATCCAACAGACTAGTATGGCGTGACAAACGTTGCAATATTCTATGTCAAATATATTCATTCAATCCCTGAAAATTTTCATTAAATCCCTGAAAAATTTATGTGTTCTTATATATTTATATTATAAAAAATATTGTGATGTAAAAAAAAAAAAAAAATGTTCTTAAAAATATATTTATGCAGTTAAAAAAAAAAAAAATTTGTTCTTAAAAATATATTTATGCAGTTAAAATATTTTTGCATTGTAAAAAAATATATGTTGGGTAAAATTTGCACAACGGGAAATCTTCTTCATTGTAACAAGGATTCTTATTGGCTGGCGGATTTCAATGCCAGCTTCCACCAATCGTGATACATCGACTATCTCCGGAATCGTTCGTAAGATAGATGCAATAAATCGTCTGCTGATCCAGAGTGAGCTTCCACGACCCGAAGCAGAAGAAATCAAGCCAAAAAAGCAAAATGAGTGCCCGTTCAGGTCAGTATGCAAATAATACTTAACTTTTGGCTACTGAACATCATACCATGTTGTGGTAGAACAGTGAGCATTTCGCGTGTATTTGTAAGCCATGCAATTTTGACATATTTACAGTTGGTGATTGTTGTTTCGCTACCGGACAGTTCGCTACGAAACTGTTTCGCGGCTAGTCAACAGTTTATCATCAAAATGAGGTTGATTCGCTCCGAAGTAGTTTCTACCCCTAAATGTTTGGACCCCAAGAAGTTTCGCTCTTGTTTGTTTAACTACTAAGTACTTAAAATAATAACAAAAAAACGCATCTTCTGACTTCTGTTTTTAATTATCCTTCATTCCATTAATATATGTGCCAAAAGTGCTATACATTCAGCCACCCCCATAGTTTGTCATTTAAGAAATAATCATTATAAAACTTCGATTGTTATCTCATTCTGTATTTAGACAATTCAGTCTGTGACATAGATTTTTTTTTGTTGTTGTAAAAATTGAATTATAGAATTTGTAAGGACAGTGAACATTAAGATTTTTGTAAAAATAAATGCTATTGTCAAGTGCTCTGAAATGACGCTGCCCTATTTGGACGCATGTTTTTGTTTCAAGCATTACGCCACAGGAAGCTTTTGCTGATATCATACTGCCATATATACTAGTAAACACACCCTAATTTAAACTATTTCTAGAAATATACTTATCTGAGTTTTGAGATGTTAGTGCAAGAATACATCAACTAAAAAAAGTAGATCAACCCATTTTTATATGATTTGCTAATTCAAAAATAACTGGCATTTGGTAAGTCCGTTTATTGCAGAACAGAATTCTGGGGAAAATAGTATATGTCTGTCTGTCAGTGTCACTTACTCCTTTTATATGTCTTGTAACTGTCTTGTGACAATATTAAGTGAATAAGTTATAAATTCCATTTTCTAATGTATATGCCTTATACAAATAACAATTGCAGAATTATTTGTTACTGTATATTTTAAATGACTTTTACATTGAAAGATAGTGTGTCTGTAAAACATGATCAATCATGAAAATTATAGAGATGTTTAGTTACAATTTGAAAGTAGTGATCTCCTTTTATTTGTTAGTATTGAGTGAGTTATGAGTCACAACTGGGTATTTGTTGAAAAAATACTATTTTTATTGCTGTTACAATTTATCTAAGTGGTTGATAAAAATAAAAATATTTATTACTGTTAAAAACACTATAGATTCAAACATATTCTGCATTTAAGTGGTGCAAGTCTATTTTTTAAGTGGTCCAGTGTACTGCAATGTTGAAATGAGAATTTATAGGCAGAAAATAAAATGCGTTATTTTAGGTCCCTCTCAGAAAATGTGGAATTATGGTATTATTTTTCATATAGCATTCTATTTATTAAAATTCTTCTTCTGTTCTTATATGCGGTAAGGAAAATATTAATTATTACCGTTATTTTGTTCGGCTATTGGGGAATTTTCCTTATTGGCGACTCGATTGTATTTCAGGCATAACAGTGACAGTTCTAGTTTTCATAGAAAACGTCATATAATGTTAAATTTTGTTTACAGGAAGACGCATTGAAGTGTCTGTTGCAGTCAATGTGGCAGGAGTGTACATAGACATTCCTGCAGACAGCTATCTCGGAATGGACACTCTGAAGTCCCAATTCAAACATGCCACCGGACTCAAGTATCTGAAATCTGGTCATTGGGTGGCTGTAAACATCGTCAATGGGAACAACTTTGCCATACCCGAGGGAGAGGATAGTTTCGTTGTTGTGATAGACACAATAGGTGACCATTTAAAGTGCTTGTTAGCTCACTTGAGCTATGTGATCACTCTATGTTCGGTGTCGTGCGGTATGCGCCGTCAATTTTTAGCTCGTTACCACTCTAGAGGCCACATTTTTTGGGGTAAATCTTGTTGAAACTTGGTCAGAATGTTTATCTTGACAATATCTAGGCCAAGTTTGAATCTATGTCACCTTTGTCCAAAAAATAGGTCACCATGTCAAATGTTAGAAAAACATTGTTACCACTCTAGAAGCCACATTTATGACTCAATCATGATGAAACTTGATCAGAATGTTTATCTTGACAATATCTAGGCCAAGTTCGATTTTGGGTCATGTGTGTCCAAAAAACTAGGTGACCATGTCAAATCCTAGAAATTCTTGTTACCACTCTAGAAGCTACATTTAGGATTAAATCTAGATGAAACTTTGTCAGAATGTTTATCAAAATCTATCCAAGTTCAAATCTGGGTCACATGTGTCCCAAAACTAGGTGAACGGGTCAAAACTTAGAAAAACCTTGTTACCACTATAGAAGCCACATTTATGACTCAATCTTGATGAAACTTGGTCATGTGTGTCCAAATACTAGGTGACGGTCGTCAGGTCACATCTTAGAAGACCCTTGTTACCACTCTTGAATTGTCATTTATGACTCAATCTTGATGAAACATGGTCAGAATGTTTATCTTGACAACATTTTGGCCAATTTTGAATCTGGGTCAATTGGGGTGAAAAACTAGGTCACCAGGTCAATCTTCGACAATTGGTGTACCTTGAACTCAGATGAGCGCTTTTAGAGGATAGCCGTTGTTTCATGGAAACCCCAGATGTAAATGTGTGCACCCTGTAGTCATCACATTCAAATTATCAGTTATTCCAGTTGTTATCACATCCACTGTGACATCTATATTTTTTAGATTATTTCAAAGGCCAAGGTAACCAATGCCACTTTTTTATTTTTCATTAATACTTTTTTATGAAAAATTTATTTATAACTTTAAGCATGCCACTTTCACATTACCTGCCTAGTTAGTTTTCAGATTTCTGGGCACATGTTCATAGATTTTGCTATTTTGTAAAAATGTCAATAAAGAAACTATAATACTTGGAATAATATTCAATAATCATAATAGCAAGAAAATATGTTGAATAAATGTTCTTGCCTTAACCGGGATTCGAACCCGGGACCTTTGGGATTCAAACTAATGCCTAGAAAAATCTTGCGCTTGAATGATAACTTTACCACATGCTACTGTACCCGGTATCAACTGTGTGCATGCGTATAGTGGCCGGTACAATTCATTCATTATATACAATTGTACATCTACTACTGTTTTTTCTGCGCCCGAGAACAGTGTTCCTGAGACAACATTTTATAATTTTAAAAATACATTTAAATATTTTACTGAGCGTTTATAAAAACGAGACCTATGTGTTAAGCATCAATTTAATCAATACTTATTTAAATATAATATTTTTGAAAATGTAATACCATATTAGCCGTCGATATGTCCCTTGAAGAAGATCAAACTCAGTGGCCACTGTCTCTCTGTCAGTATTCATTTCGCTTGACTGCAACTTGAAATAGTTTATTTAAGTTTAATTTACTACAAAGAACAGTTTGATTTGCATCAGTCAAACATAGCTTTAAAGAGAGATCTCGAACTCTTATGAGCAACAATTTGGCAATGCAGGTGTCGTCTTGCTTTGGAACGCCGGAAAGGCCTTATGCTGAAACAATGGGATTGGGACCAGGAAATACTTCAGGACAATCTTCTAAATCTTCAAACTTTACAAATTCAAATCTACATGTGAGACAGAACTTGTCAAGAAAACAATCTAGAACAATGTTTAAAAAAAACAAACCTACAAAGGAAGAAGTGTTCAAAGTAGTATTTCTCAAACAAGTAGACTTGCCCACTAACTTGGTCGTCTTGCTTTGGAACGCCGGAAAGGCCTTATGCTGAAACAATGGGATTGGGACCAGGAAATACTTCAGGACAATCTTCTAAATCTTCAAACTTTACAAATTCAAATCTACATGTGAGACAGAACTTGTCAAGAAAACAATCTAGAACAATGTTTAAAAAAAACAAACCTACAAAGGAAGAAGTGTTCAAAGTAGTATTTCTCAAACAAGTAGACTTGCCCACTAACTTTTCGAAAGATCTGGTTTTGGTGGAAGGCCTCATCAAAATAAAAAGCAATACGGAGCAATCGGAGATAATTTGTGAACTTCTTCAGATACTAAAGAATTGTGACTGTGATGCTGAGGATATTGTTATATTGACCAACTCAGCGAAGACCCTTTCAATTCCCAGCGTGACCACTGACTTCCAGTGGTCATTCGAAACCATTAAGATGAATGTTGGCCAAGGAAAACTTCATGTAATTGTGAAAATAAATGACAAGGTGAGTGAAATATCATAAGTCTACAACGTAATAATTATGTCCTGTTTTACATAAAATTTAAATTAAATGGATCACAGTTCAGAGCTTTTTTCACCATTTTGTGAATAGGACCTATACCGAAGAAATTGGGATGTTCATGTTCAATTTATTTATACATTGGGACACTTTTAGCTGGCACGGGAAACTCAGTTGCAGAAGTAAAATATTTTTAATAAGTAATTCAATTTGTACAGTGTACAGTCAATGTGTGCAGAACACAAACCTGTTGTATGATCCTATCCAGACAAGTGGTAGAGCTACCAGATTCTCAACAATCAACGAGCTTAAAACAACACTGGAGAAGAACTGTATTACAGTCTGCAGTGTGTAGTGATGTCAATACTTCATGATATATGTTTCTATTCTACTCTTGCCACTCGCATTATTGTAGGTGTTTGATATCCGTTGAAATGTGTGTATTTTATAAATAAATTATAACAATGGGCATTTAAGAGAAACTAAAAAATGCAGTTTATTGTTGTGCTTGCATTAACTCTTAAATACATTTGTTTCGATTAAATAACATGAAAATAAAAATTCAAACATGGCAGGGCGACCCATCAACCATGTTCCCTGCTCAACTGTTGGCTTTGCCCTCTGTGCCTAAGCAAAAGTCTGGGGAAAGGCTCGCACATAAATTTATTAATTATTAATTAATAAGTACAAATCTACTAGAAATGATGATACTCGTATTTCGGACTATAAAGCAATCATTCGGGCTATACAATTCTTCACGAGTCAAAGTCCGAAGGACTATTGTCTAAAAAAGTTTTTGGCACAGACTGTAAATGTACATGAAGTACTGCTATACGCATGCGCACTATCAATAACAGGACTGTAGTGTAGTCATTATATTCATAAAGTAGGGATGGGAACGAATATTCTAATGTTCGCCTTCGGATATTCGAAAATAGGTTGAATATTCGAATCCACAATTCAGATTTGAATATTCGGTTTAAATAGAACATTTATTCTACATAAAACAAAGTTTGTTCAACTACAAAGTCACATTTAAAGTTTTGTGCAGTCGGGTATTAGTCAATGTTTTGATAACAGTTTTCATCAATTAACCACATATATTGTTTTGATACTGGGCATACTGGAGTGTATCGGTCGACGGTGCCTCTGGCTAGTATATTATTAATGTACTGTGTTTGATCTATTATCTGAGATAAATGACATGTTAAAGTCTCCAAATTAAGACAGCAGAGCTACCACGACTTGCATCACCTATTGTCATCATTGAAACTACACAGCCAATATCATATAAATTTCTCATTCCATATATTACTTTAATGATTATATAATTAGATTTAAAGAACTCAAATTTCAACAAATTAATTTTTCATTGGAAAAATATTTAAAGTAAATCTGGCTTACAGCACATTTGTTTACCCGAAATATAAATGATTATTAAATATACCTTATGAAAACAAAAACAAAAATGTATTAAATGGTAAATGACAGAATCAATCATCAATTATTGTTTTGGAATAATGATTGCTTTATCCCACTTCTTCAAAGATGCATGTAAGATACGTTCGATAGAGGTATTTGTGACAACCAAGATAATTACTATTTTTCAGACATTCAAAATTTCGGACATTTGAATCTAGGGGTTTATAAATGGAATATTCGAATATATTTGAAGACGAAAAAACGAATATTTGAATATGTATCAAGATTCATTCCCATCCCTATCATAAAGTTTAAAAATCTTCATACTTTCGTACTGAAAGTCTGATTAGTAACCATCAATTATTGTTATGGATAATATGGATAGCTGTGTTTGATTAGTAAAAACCACCAATGCAGGTTTTATATGTTCTGTTCACACGTTTGCAGAGAAACCAGGTGGACTAGAGAGTCTTTTGCAGTTTGTCACGGGTCTGGACGCTGTACCCACACTTGGTTTTGATCCATCCCCTCAACTGAATTTCAGCCACCCAGATGAAGAAAACCCACATGATGGCACACCCTATGCAAACACATGTGCCAATTAATTGACTGTGCCAGTTGTTCAGAAATATGAAACTTTTTCTGACAGGATGATCATGGCAGTTAGTTTTGGGACTTTCTTAACGAATGAATAGTATTGCTCATATTACATTAAGGTAGTCGTAATAAACTCCCGCGTTATTTTTCTATGTCGGCATTCATCGTAGAGTGTATTCGAGTGTATACGGCTACATTCGACACAGTCCGGTTTACTTCGTTTTCCTGTAAAATTCTCATTTTTCATTGGAAATAATAAGTTTATTCAAGATTATAGGTATACTTAGTGTTGTATTGATCGCTGGCTGTTTAAAACGAGAAAAAAACGAACGTTATAATTAATAACCTTTGTATTGCGTAATGTTCTGTAGTAAATATCATTCTCATAATAGAAGTACTTTCCTTTGAAAATCCAGTATCACATAACACTGATTGTAACCGTATTAATGTATATTTACGCAAACAATATTTGCATTTTTATTTCCAACGTGTTATGTGCGTGTCTGTTCTCGTTGTTGTGCTTGATGGAGTGTTCATGATTCTTCCGAGAGTAAACGAAAATTTAATTTGACTACAGAATGATAGCAATTAATTCAGTCGATCGTCACAGTGTTGTTATTTTTGAGGATTTTACGTCTATATGAACAGCTACAAATCATACCACGCCTAAGAAACAATTACTTGTAGGCCCTATTTTACTTTCTGGCGTTCACAATGCGCGACAATTCGGTGTTCATTGTTCGGAACAAATACGGTTTTTATGTTCCTAAATTAGTATTATATAAAGAAAATTAAGACAACCACCCAGTGAGTACTTGGTATTACATGTTTATCATATTAACAATTTAACATTGCGATGCGCTTTCTAAAAAACTGAATGAACCTTGACATTTCTACATGTAAAACAGTAATTTTCAGTGGAAATAGACTTTTGTTACCGGTCTCAATTGTATTATTATCATTTTTATAATAATTATGTTCCGCTTAAATGACATATATGTACACATTTTTGATATCGACATACAAATTTAATACTTGAAAACCCAACTGCATTGTTATATTTTCATATAAAATTCCATCATTCCAGGCAAATTGTCATATTCAGATGTGAAAAACTGAATTACATATCTATTTAGAAATGCTTGTTTAGAAGTTTTGTTTATGTTTTTGTGTTACTAGTTAAAGGAGATATTAGTTAATTCAAGACACATTTCCATGCAGACTGTTGTTTTTCACAATTATTAAACACTCTTTTATGCTCACAAGATTTAAGGATTGTTCATGTCAAAGTGTGATCTTCGCCTGTAATGGTTTTTGCACATGACATGGTTACATGTATGTCGCCATTAATGGCTGGATTAAAGTGTCTCCCCCTACTATGTGAGAGAAATAAAAAGATCTAGTTAACACAATATTTCAGTGTTTGTTTTAGTTTCATTTTTGGTGTTGGCTAAGGGTGACATACGCCGCCGGAGAGGTCCCCTATACCAACAGCTCACCAAGTACTTTGTGCTCCGGTGAGCTAAATACAAAGAAAACACGATTTTGGGTTAATAAATTTTAAGAATGTCAAATTTATTGCTGAACTGTGGGTATTAAAGCTTCCAACACACAAACACAACAAGATCTTGCTGACTAGCATATTCTCATTTACACACTATACTCGTTAAGTATATTGTTGCCCTTTAGGGACATTTTTAGGAAGTCATAGCTATTTATACTAGTTTACCATCACTGCCATGATGCATCACACACATTTTAACAAGAAGTTGATGAACTGGTATGGCATGAAAAATCCTTATTGTGGCATTGTCACATTGGTATTGTGCCACCTGCATATACATTTAAAACATTTCTCACATTTCTGTAAATGTCTACACCAAAATCATCACTAGGCTGAAGTGTATCAATATAGTGTATCAATATAGTCTGTAAGCTGCTCTATATAGTCTGAACATCATCATCAGATGAAGCAACATACTCCTCAGGGTCTATTCCATAGATGTCTGAAATACCATCATCAGGATGTGCCATTGTTGATTCATGTGTAACACTGTTCATCATTCCGTTTATCCAAATGCGACGAGGTGACCAATTGTGCTCTGTCCTAAGAACGTGATTATTGTATACTTCAGTAAATTCTTCCAAACACTTATTTATTCTAGGAATAAAAACGAAGTGCAAACAAAAGACATCAATATCACTGTCAATGTCAAGCAGGTTGATACTTTCCAAATAGTAAAATAGGGAATAGTAGGTTTGTATCACTGCATAATACACATCTCGCCAAAGTTTTTCTATTCTAGTGTTGTGAACAGACTTTCCAGCTATAAAACTACCCCTCTGTGGTCCACGTTCCTCTTCCATATACTGAGCTACAGCAACATTTTCACTGCCCCGATCATCTCTTACTCGTCGAGGAAGCGAATATTTTCTAACAGCTTCAATAAACAAGTTCAAAACTGTCTCTGCAGTATTGTTGTTTGAGCATTTCAGATACACTATCATTCTAGAATATCCATCTATTCCTCCATGCGTAACAATTTTCCAACGAATCAACGCATGATGACCATCAATATGCCACAGGAAATTCGGTCCAGGTACACTGTACTTCCTGCGAACAGCTGTGAGTCCCCATCTCACAACAGAACTTGCAGGATCCATTTCTCTTAACAATCTTCTAACACGTCTATGTTGAACATTTACCCCTCTTGCCTTTAAATGCCCCAACATCATACATACACCTGTGTGCGGATGATTATTTGTCACATCCTCCATAACTGATATCAAATCTTCATCACTAATGTTAGAAAACCTAATATAAATCATATTTTCATGTCTTAATCTACGCCATAAAGTTGTCCTGTGTACTAAAAACATGCATGCTCTTTCACACAGTTTAAATCCATGCTTGAGCAAGTAGTCTACCTGTTCCAGACTGATGAAGGCAGGTGGTCTTCCGGGATTTTGGGAATGAACTGAACTGCCAGCACCATTGATTACTCTTAACAAACTTGGCAAATAGTTTCTAGGTGTTTGACACCAATAACTTTTAAGGGTTTTAAAACAGTCAATGAGATTTTGAATACTTTCCAAATCATTCACTGTGGGTGGTGGCTGAAGGTCTAATAAGTTATACTCTATGCATTCTAATGCATTAACAGCATTGTTCAGCTTGTCTTGGCAATACTCTATATCTGAGCTATCAGCACAGGCAGATTTGGCTTCACAAAAAATGGCAAGTTCATCAAGACTTGTGAACAGATTTGAAAAAGTTGTCTCCATCTCGCTGAATTTTGGAGTTGTTTCGTTAAGCAGGTTCCTGAAAGTGTTAAATAAAATTCATAAACATATGATATTGAAATTGTAACTTGTCAAATAGGGACTATTGGGTGTCTGAGGAGACAAAACTAATTTATTAGATTTAAAGGGGCACATCGATGGTAATTCCCCTTTGATAGACATAATATAAAAGAAGAGAGGACCAAAGGCCCTAGGTCCGTCGCTCACCTGAGACCCGAAGGAACTGGACTGTTCGTAGCAGCTTTTGTGATGTTTGTGTAATAAATGTGGCTTCTGACTTCGCATTTTACCCAGAACCATTTTGAACACGGCTGAGAGGTCATTAGAACAAATGTTCTGATCAAGTTTCATGCTGATTGGACAAAAAGTGTGACATTTTTGAACTGAAGTTATCATTAGACAAAAAATGTGACTAGATTGTTCACAAGGTTTCACTAAAGCCATATAAGGAAAACTGCCGCGCCCCCTGGCGGCCATGTTTTTCAATGGACCAGAAACATTTTCTAACTCGGCCGAGATATCATTAGAACAAATGTTCTTAGCAAGTTTCATGAAGTTTGGACCAGAAAAAGTGACTTCTAGAGTGTTCACAAGGTTTTACTATAGCCATATAAGGAAACTCGGCCGAGATATCATTGGGACAAATGTTCTGACCAAGTTTCATGAAGATTGGGCAATCAATGTGGCCTCTAGCATGTTCACAAGGTAAATGTTGACGACGGACGACGCACGACAGACAAAAGGTGATCACAAAAGCTCACCATGAGCACGTTGTGCTCAGGCGAGCTAAAAATATACAATGTCAAAAAAATACTTTTTTCGATACATGCCTCCAGTGGGATTCAAACTGACGTCTAGAAAATCCTGCACTTCAATCAGAATTTTACTACACTACATTGATCGTGTGTATGCGTATAGCGAAAATTAATGTACATTTCATTAATAACAAATTAAGTACAATGTCCTACAACTTATTTTCCCGCGCCCACGAAAGGTGTTTCATCAACCTTGCTTAAGTACTTTATGAGGTAGCACAATTTTTTTCCGAAGAAAAAACTGAAATAATGTGCATATTCCCCAAATGGCTCTCAATCCACAAACTGAGTTTCATCCACCTAGCTTAAGTACTTTTTTAGTTATCGCAGTTTAGTTTTCACTTATTTCTGTAACCATAGCAACCACAATTTTTGACTGATGAAACAAATGAAATAATAGCTAAGTACCAGTAGACTATTTTGAACAATTTAACAATAAATACTGGTTAATTATTCACATAAATCACACTCAATAAAGCTGAGCATTATAACATTAAAAATAATTACAAGTAGATCAACATATTACAGATATTAATAAGATGTTTTTGAAATTACAACTAAAACAAAAGGCAGCCAACGCAGCTGCAACTCAACTGACCTTGGACAGTTGGGAACATTCAAGGTGAAGGTGAGGAAGAGCCAGATGAGGACCAGGCAGCCGTTGAGGATCCACTCCGGCCAGAAGTCCGTCAGGTCTCGAATACTGCTCCACCACGTATACTGACAATACAACATGGCATTCCGGTTATGGCAGGTATAGGTGTTTGGTTAACAAGTTAGAATTCGAATAACAATCACTGAATTGGTTTGATTTTGACAAACATGTATATAAAAATTTACACAACGCAATGTTTTACGAAAGTGTGTAGTCTTTCTGGATGGCTTATTTTAAGAAATCATTTTAATCTGATTGTAAATGGCAATACATTTCATAGCTTTTTTTCTCATACAAACTCACAGTTGCATAAAAATAGCAATCCCAAAACAAATAACTTAAACTTTATATAACATACCTGCAATACTAAAATTAACATATAAGTAGGTATGATACTGCTAGTAGTACAAGTAGTACAAGTAGCTATATAGTAATAAGTAAGCCCACCTGATTTGGGTAATTAGGCTTGGCAAAGTACATATGGATAGTGGCCACAATGAGGTAGGTTCCTGCAAATCTCTGCAGCACGCCAGGAATTCAGAAGTTTTCTATCCTGCCAGCTGCAACTAGGAATTAACTTACATATGAAAGTATAATAATTAAGTAAATTAACCAACGTTATATGTTTTTTCATATGTTTTACATTTTCAGGAAAGGCCTATCAGATTAAGAACATTACAAATTCAGAAAATGCAATTAGAAATATGTTCAACTAACATATATTACAGTTGTTAAATGATGTGCTCAGTTTAATGGTTTAACTGGTACCTCAATGATACATTTACCAAAAATGTCGAACTCCAAAACCGAGTCCAAATAACAACTAATTTATAGTATTTATTAAAATTTCTTTCGATCTACTATACTAGTCTATAGAGTATAGTGTTACCAAGTTCACTTCCACGGTCATTTTCGTGCATATCATAACCATATGTTAACATCATAAAATACATTGAAAGATTAATATTTAATTTACCGGAAAAATCGAGGAGCGAGTGTAGCGATGCAATTGCACGGGCGCTGCCATATTGTTTTGTCCTAACCTATCAAAACGGCCGTTACAAGTTTTACATAGTATCCCATAATGCTAATTATAGCCAACATATTTATTTTTATACACCATATAAATATTTTTCAAGTTAATATATTTTTCAAGTTCATAAATATTTTTTTTTACATCACAAATATAATTTTTAGAATATAAATATATTTTAACACCACAATTATTTTTTAAGAACACTTCATAAATATTTTTTTTTACATCACAAATATAATTTTTAGAATATAAATATATTTTAACACCACAATTATTTTTGAAGAACACATACAATTTTCAGGGATTGAATGAATATATTTCGCATAGAATATTGCAACGTTTGTCACGCCATAGACTAGTTCATGTTCAGGTACGTATATTCCACATGATGAACATTGCCGTTAGATAAGTTTCTTCATATTATAAAGGAAATATTTTTACACAAACATATAACATGCATGATACACTAAATGTGTAAGGTGTAACATATTTATATGTATTAAAAAACACATTTATTTTTAAATACATTTATTTTTAACTTTTTATTCACAGACGACAGACCTAAACAAGTAATGCCACCTCGTCAACCAAAAAAACAGGGTATATATTTTTATCTGTTTGAAAATTTAAATTGATTAGTAATAAAGGTAAACATGCAATTGAATTTCTTTTTCTATTTTTTTTTATCAAAAGTTGGTATTGAAACAATACCTAATATGGAATCATAAAATGGCTGTAAAAATCTGATTGATTTTGTTAAAAACTTCAATTTTCGTCAGCCACATTTCAATATTTTTACATGTTATTAACGAAAAACAAGTGTACAAACAATAAACATAAATAAATCATAATTAATTTCATATTAATTTCACTGTCCTGGTATATATAAATATGTTCATGTATAACTTTCCAGTGACTGCATGCGAATCTGGAGCCATGGATGCGTGTACCACTGAAGACAAGGGTAAATGTAAACTCTTAGATACAAATATAGTAGTACTTTTATAACTAACTTTAAATTTTACATTAACAAAACATTTTGATAATTAATGACTTTCGCATAGGCATATAACATAACGCATTTAAACTTCATAATTATTCAATAAAATATGTACTCAAAATCTGCCAAAAATACCAAATGAACATTAAATCATTTTTGCACAATTTCATAACAATTAACTTTAATTATAAATGCAACAGTAATAATGCACAATACATATATTAATAGTAGTTACCATTTATTCAGCGTCTAGAAAAAGGGATAAAAGAAGAACAATCGAGTCAGGTGAGTTGTATGATCTCGAGGTAGAAAGAGTGAAGGAGGAGATTATGCTGATGAAGCAAAGGAGGATTCATGAGATGGAGATGCACATGATGACCAAGCAACACCAGTTGGAGAAGAGAAACGAGGAAAAAGAACTAAATGCAATAAGAAAGCAGGTTTTGGAACAAAATTTAACAAATGCCTATGCCAACCGTTTCCTTAATATTGAAACCTAATGCAAAATTTGTGTTTAGCCAATAACGTTAGCCAATAGCGTTTAACATGTAAAAACTATTCCATAGCTGTTGATTTAATTAAAATGCGTACTATACTGGTATTTTACAGTTGTCTTAATACTTTTACAAGTCGTTTATTGGCAATTTAACAATAGATTTTTGTAGAATAATGTAATACAGTATAAAGTGTCCACAAAACGGTACCAGCTACTTTATGTTATCATATTGTGAATGTAAATGTATATACATCAAAGAACAATAAAAACATTTCAAATGACCTATTAACTGGTTTTTAAATGTACAGATTTGACCATTGTCAACAATTTATGTAAACCAATACATTAATATGTTAAATTTATGTACTGGAAGATACCATTCAGTAATAATCTAAATTGGTTAAACTTATCGATATTATGTTATTTGAAACTATTCAATAACAATAATGCACACGTGTTCACTTTTACGACATCCAGTTTCATTTTAAGCATAAGAATATACTGTAGCTCTATGACTTTAAAAAAAAAAAATTGTACATGAGTAGATGAGTTACTGTTGTACAAAAATCCAATGTGATTTAAAATAAAACAGATGTTGATCACCATCGGTTGATATTTTTATATGTTTGCAATGTGTTTACTATAAAAGTACCAATTGTCAAATACAAATATTTACCTAACAATATGTTTGATTTTAATGCTGTAATCCTACAATAGTGAACTAGAAAAAAGAATTGCACATATAGTCTCTGTATGAAGAACCCGTCATTGGCCCATTGTAAACCTGTACATCGGGCTGTTTGGCATCAGTGTCACATGGTCTGCCAAAAATGTCACTCCTGTCCATACCGATATTGTGCAGAGCTACACAAGTGGCAATTATTTTTGAACAGTGTTCTGGCTGTGAGCGGAGTCCATAGCTTAAACAAGGAAATCTCCTTTTCAGAACTCCAAAAGTTTGCTCGATCACAACGCGTGTGCGGCACAATGAAGCATTGAATCTCTCCTACAAATACCATTAGTATTCAAACACACATATATATGAAATTAAATATAGTCACAGAGCATACCATTTTTAAAACATGGATGTAATTAATGTATTATGCACTCAATATTCGGTGAATAGTCGAGCTTAAAATGCTTACATCCTAGATTAATTTCACACAATTTTATTTTCAATCAATAATCTGTGTTTGATAAACAAACATGCCACCAGTTGGGGCTGGATAGCCCATTTCTTAGTCCAAATTAGGTCCAAGAGAGGTAGGGTGATGTGGATGGATTGGGAAATGTCATAACATAAGTAACAACGGTATAAATATCAAAGTGTTGTAGTTAGCGGTTTTGGTGCTAGACAAAACGGTGAAACCTAGTAAACCAGCAAATAGCACTTTTGAATTATTATAGGTCCATATTATGTAAAGGTCAAGGTCAAATTGATGTTGGGTAAAATCTACATAACATTGTCACGGACGGACGGAAGGACAGATGGAAGGACAGGACAATCAATATATGCCTCCCGCATCAAGATGCTGTGGGAATAAAAAATATAAATCAATGACATTATTATTCATCCGACAATTGTGCACAATATTTCAAATACACATACCTGAGCTGGTGTTTGAGGTGTTGGGTATGGGGTCATCAAATATGTCTTACAAGGATAGCCTGAATCCCCTAACAACAGTCCGTTAATCTCCCCTAAAAAATATATATGAATGCCATAAATTAGAACATCAGTGAAATTAAGTACAACAAATAATATGTTAGATATGCAAAGTTTTCAAATGTATCTTAATTTAACATGCATTAATATTAATATGATAATTACCGGTTATTTCCAACAATTGCATTAAATTGGTTCAAAAGAAGAAAGGAATAAAAACAATTGCAAATCACAGTAATTATTGTCAATTAAACACAACACTTAGCACAAATGTTAAGAAACCTCTCTCGAAACGTTGTGCGATTGCACTCTCTCGGAATACATGTGCATCGTGGACACTTCCAGGCCATTTAATGACAATGTCAGTGATTTTGAAGCTTGCATCACAGATCATCTGTGAAAAAACGACATATATAATTTAATACTGTCCAATACAATGTATGTTGGACAATGTTCAAAATGTTCAGAAGCACTTTATTAATGCTCATTTTACAGCAACATTACAGAATTGTGTTAATAAAAAAAAAATTGCCTAAATTGTTTCTAATGGAAATTACCAATCTACATGCAAATAAATACATTGAAATCGGTGCAATAATACATGTTTGGTAACTTTTTCTATCCTCTTTTCTGTATGGGATATTTGGTGATGCCTCTTGAGTAAATCGGCATGAAAATTATTGCATATTACGTTTGTACCAAGCGTTTTCAAACATAAAAAGTATAAAATGCATTTCGTACACAATAAACTGTTTACAGACAAATATAAATTATTTACGTTCTTAAGACTATTGCCAAATTATGAAGAATTAAATTATATTACATGGACAGCAGTAGGTTGATTAAAAGGTTATGATACAGTCAATGAATCGTGCCAAAGACAACAACATAAATATACACATTTTCAATGAACTGATACTTACAAAACTGTTCATTACACAGGGGATTATTTAGTAAATACATTCAAGGAATGGTAATTTCAAGGCGTGTAACAGCATCAATAAAACTGAAAATACATGCAAAATATTGTGATTTTATCAAACAGACTGACAACTTTTAGAGTGGCTATAAATCTGAAATATTCAACAGTGATTCCGAAAGTTACAATTAACATGTACATTATTACCTGACAATTTATCGAATCCTTTTCTGTTAACGTAACACTCCTCATTAACACGCGGGCCTCTTATCCTAATCTGGGTGCCATCAACAGCACCAACCACGTTTGGAAATCCTGAAGTGAGCATAACATGCGTAAGTTATTGACACAGTATATACATGTATTGTGCAAATTTAAACAATGATTTTAAAAAATCTACAAAATTAAATGTGAATATAAACGCTCAATATAAACATGCATAACATATGTACCATGAAGGTAAACGAATACAGCATGCATAATTCATAACTATGTACATTGTTGTATATATGAAACAGGCATTTGGCAAAAAAAGATTTTGGATTCACCCAATGACAGAATTATTAAGACTGACTTTTTATTTTACACAGTACAGCCTTATCAGTCTGACATGTGAGAATCCATTCAGGTTTTTGAAGCAATATCTTGCGGCACAATTCATCATTAAATCCGATATTGTCACAGGTTTCGTTTTCAAAATAAGGTACAGAAAAAAAGCATCCGAAATTAACGCTTGTCCGTAAATAATGCGTCGCTAAACACAACATTTTAGTCCGAATGCACACACATAATCCATCTGATTCGAGGTCAGCTTATAATAATTATGCTCTTAAACCATTTAAACATTTCTTTATTCAATTTATCAATTTCCGTGCACAGACAAAGCGTTAGAAAAATGAACGCCGTTATAATGTTGTTGTTGCTATTAGACTAAACAACGAAAGTGAAACAATGACGAAAAAGACACAAATATACCTGCAATTCCGTAAAATTCTTTATGAACTGCGGCGTGTGCGTTCTCTGGGAAATGTATAAAGTTCCTTAAAACGGCACAAATTGCATCTGTTAACTGACTAATTGCACGAGACACGCTTGCCCGGGATACCCCTTGCAATGCCGCTGTCACAATGTGGTGTGCATTTGTGGCAAAGAATTGCAACGCCGTCAATGTGGTGATCAGCGGTGGAAGAGGTGAGGATCGTTCAGTTGGTCTTCGTAGATCAACCAGTCCACAAATGTACACAATGCTTTCCGGATAAAACCTATACCTTTCACGAATCTCGCTTCCTGTGAATATTTCTAATGGGTTTAAACGATCGCGAAAAACTCGCCTATCAAATGGCTCAACATTTTCAACATACTGGATCCGTATATGGACACTTTATACTGTATTACATTATTCTAACACTTGTGCAGATTTTGTTATATATGAAGAAGACAAAAATCTATTGTTAAATTGCCAATAAACGACTTGTAAAAGTATTAAGAAAGCTGTAAAATACCAGTATAGTACGCATTTTAATTAAATCAAAAGCTATGGAAAAGTTTTTACATGTTAAACGTTATTGGCTAACGTTATTGGCTAAACACAAATTTTGCATTAGGTTTCAATATTAAGGAAACCGTTGGCGTAGGCATTTGTTAAATTTTGCTCCAAAACCTGCTTTCTTATTGCATTTAGTTCTTTTTCCTCGTTTCTCTTCTCCAACTGGTGTTGCTTGGTCACCATGTGCATCTCCATCTCATGAATCCTCCTTTGCTTCATCAGCATAATCTCCTCCTTCACTCTTTCTACCTCGAGATCATACAACTCACCTGACTCGATTGTTCTTCTTTTATCCCTTTTTCTAGACGCTGAATAAATGGTAACTACTATTAATATATGTATTGTGCATTATTACTGTTGCATTTATAATTAAAGTTAATTGTTATGAAATTGTGCAGAGATGATTTAATGTTCATTGGTATTTTTGGCAGATTTTGAGTACATATTTTATTGAATAATTATGAAGTTTAAATGCGTAATGTTATATGCCTATGTGAAAGTCATTAATTATCAAAATGTTTTGTTAATGTAAAATTTAAAGTTAGTTATAAAAGTACTACTATATTTGTATCTAAGAGTTTACATTTACCCTTGTCTTCAGTGGTACACGCATCCATGGCTCCAGATTCGCATGCAGTCACTGGAAAGTTATACATGAACATATTTATATATACCAGGACAGTGAAATTAATATGAAATTAATTATTATTTTTATTTATGTTTATTGTTTGTACACTTGTTTTTCGTTAATAACATGTAAAAATATTGAAATGTGGCTGACGAAAATTGAAGTTTTTAACAAAATCAATCAGATTTTTACAGCCATATTATGATTCCGTATTAGATATTGTATCATTACCAACTTTTGATAATAAAAAAATAGAAAAAGAAATTCAATTGTAATGCATGTTTACCTTTATTATTAATCAATTTAAATTTTCAAACAGATAAAAATATATACCCTGTTTTTTTGGTTGACGAGGTGGGATTACTTGTTTAGGTCTGTCGTCTGTGAATAAAAATTTAAAAATAAATGTATTTAAAAATAAATGTATTTTTTAATACATATAAATAAGTTACACCTTACACATTTAGTGTATCATGCATGTTATATGTTTGTGTAAAAATATTTCCTTTATAATATGAAGAAACTTATCTAACGGCAATGTTCATCATGTGGAATATACGTACCTGAACATGAACTAATCTGTTGGATATTGTCAGTTGCTAATTCTGAAAATTAGAGTTGCAAATTAATACAATGTTCTTTTATTTTGATAATGTGAAAGTAGGAAAATCATTATTCCAGTGCATTTCCACTTAAATATTACTAAAAAATTATATTCATTTATGGAATGTGTATGGGTGTCACACGTGTATTGTGCTTTAAAGGGACCTGTTCACTGATTGGCAAATTGACAATTTTTAGAATGTATTGTAAATAAATCAACGGTCAAAATGGATTAAAAAAAATTGTAACGCTTTTTATCCATATTTAGGAAAACTTGTGTATCAGTTTTTAAAAATGCAAAATTTATAAGTATGAATGTCTGAGAGGATTTGCAGTTACGACATTTATTGACTGTTTTAAAAGTATATAATCTGTGTAGAAGTCCCTTTAAATTATGAATTATTTGTGTTTGATACAAGATACATGACATACCTGAAAATACTTTTGTGATCTTCAATGTGTCTACCACAGCCCGCACAGTGTGGGCACCTTGAAGGCTGTCTAAATAGTTAAATGATACTTTTAGTAGGCAGCTATCAATATAATGAATGCCCTTTATGTCATTTAGCAAACTTACTGATTAATTATTAATTATCAATTCATAGATTGCATGCCGAAAATATTCCAACGGATTTATTAAAAATCAATTTCTTTATTTACATGTTACCTGAGCTGTTATACCTAATTATTGATGGTGGTACAGCGTGAAGTTTTGGGGAAATACAGATTAAACATCCATTTGTGTGTAAAAGGATTGGAATAGGATAAAAATGAAATATAAATGGTAAGTTATTTTTTTACTTTCATTTCATATATTGCCAAAATTATGAATAATAAGAATAACTTACATTTGACAAAATGGATGTTGGAAAAATGTCAGCGTTCATACATTGTCGATCCAAAATACAACTCATTATGGCCATTGGACTACAATTGCCACTACAATACACCAATTTCATGGTACCTGTGGCAACAGGCTAGTTCATATTATGATGGTAAAATAAATTGCCTGTTGAATTCGTCCGTGATCGCCCTCCACGCAGCATCTTTCTGTTTGGCACCGTTCGTGGCACCCTTAAATTTTGTAAATAAATCATCATGCCGCTCATTTATTAGTCTGAGGACATGGCACCTCTCCGCCTCAGACCAATTTGGCAATCTGGTCTCTTTTTCTTCCATTGATGAACTGACGACAGAAAAATATGACGCGGTATCTCCGTAAAAAAGAGTATTTCCATTATTGCCGCTTATGTTCATGACAATAAGAATCAATTTGAACAGGATTTTCCGGCTCACATGAGCCGAATCAATTTTGCGTTTGTGAATCCGATTTTACTAATCCGGTTCAATTGAGCTTCAAAATCAGGATCAGCTCAACCTGAGCCTGATCCTAATAAAAAGTTTTGTGAACACGGGGCCTGGTGTTTACATTAAGTCCACAGTTATACCTGTCCGAAATATCACACCAATAGTGAATAGTAAATGTAAAGTTAAGGTCAGTTTTGCTAAACACTAACATATGGGAGCAACACAATGCTAGTAGTATGTTCATTTCTTTCATATGTGATTATACACTTTAACGTTGTCTTACTCTGGCTTCTCAATTCCCCAGTTCCATGTCCTCAGTTTCCAGTCTCCGTTTAGTCCCGCTCGCCGGTTCCATGTCCAGTTCCATGTCCTCAGTTTCCAGTCTACTTTCAGTCGCACTCTCCAGTCCCATGTCCAGTTCCATGTACTCAGTTTCCAGTTCCCGTTCAGTCACGCTCTCCAGTCCCATGTCTAGTTTCATGTTGTCAGTTTCCTGTCTCCGTTTAGTTCCGTTCTCCAGTCCCATGTGCAGTTCCATGTCCTCAGTTTCCTGACTCCGTTCAGTTCCGCTCTCCAGTTCAGGGCACATGGAACCAGACCATACTATGTTATTGGTATACACAGATAGTGTGATCAACTTGTACCTAACTAGTTGTTTACTATTTTAATGAAACATGTGCAAATAATAAAAATTCCTTTTCATTACTATTTTGTCAGAAAATTATATTCAATTCAGTAGTATTGTATTTATTAAATGAAATATCTGGAAAAAAAGTAATTAGTGTATCAATCGATGAGCTTTTAGAGAATACAATGTTCAAGTAACTAACTGACTTTTTGTGGGTATAAGAAGACATAATATAAAGTTATTAATTGGTTCAATTCATATTGGCCTTGTTATTGGGCTGAAGACAGCCGTATTGACCAGAGGCAAAATGCCGAAGGCTACTACGGTTGTCTGAAGCCCAATAACAAAGCCAATATGAATTCAACCAATTGATGAAAATTTCATTTATTAACTTTATATTATCATGCACCATATTTTGGATTTAATAGAATCAAAACTATTGTTTCGATACAAATAGAAATAGTATGCAGCAATTTTCAGTTTTAATAGTACAAGTTAGATCTATCATAACTATTGTTTAGTTGTAAATAGCAAGTAACAACGCCAGCAAATTATTAACAACGTTTTTATTCTTTCGACTGTGTATTGTGAACTATAACAACCAAATAATTGCCAGATCTTTTCATCGAGAAAGATGCACAAGGTTTTACACCACCAATCGATATGCACTGTTATCCGACCGAGTCTTGGCAAACCTGTCAGTAGTCACCAACACATTCTTTAACCATTCATACTCTTAGACTAAAGAGCAAAGAATAGACTCTGACTCAATAAAATATACTTTTAATAGTCTATTTCACCAAAGTATTTTGTTTAAGAAAAGTCTTAAAAAGTCCAAATATGCTCCAGCATATGCTTAAGACATTCTTGAAGTTGAAGACGACAATTAGAAGTGAAATAAAATGAATAATGTACTAAGAAAATTTTCAAAATCCTTACTTTTAGCCTTCCAACAGCCTCTTTTCAGCTGAATAAACAAATTCAATGTGATGGATTAAAATTACACACACGGTTCAAGTTTCATGGCATCTAAAATGTTTCAAATGCGCATATTTATTGATTGTGACACCCAACTCTCATTTTGACCCTCGTTTTGAATTGCAAATTCATACCATCTGGTATGAATTTGCAGTTAGGGACATGTACGTACTTGTTGGTTATGTTTAAGTTTTACATTGTATGATTAGGGTTAATGTTTGTAAATATATACATAGTAATACATAGTTATATTGGATACTTTTAGACAAAGGAAAAGAAAACCTAACTGGATAAATGCGCAGCATAAGCCATTTTCCGACAGTGACCTCAGTTTTAATGTTTGACTGTTTTGTATGGTTTTTATTTATTGTGTCAATGGGTTTCCTACCACCTTGAATATGCATCTGGTTACCTGCCGTAGATATAAAAAAGCATTGGATGTTCAATCGGGATTTCTCTGTTGCTGAAGAAGCTGGCTTGTAATAATTCCATAGTGATAACGCGGTATTTTAACACATTCCAATCATGCAGTAATGATAACAGTATTAATAGTTTTATGTGAAATAACGAAAGAAATACGAAATTTGGTGTGTACTTGAGAATCCACTGTGACATTTTCTCATTAAATCTACTATACGGAAGAATGCAACATTTGTCGCAAAAGGCCTGTAATTTTCGTATATTAATGACCGGCGTTTCTCGGTAAAATTTTGTCTCCGAAACCTCTTTCCGTAATTTATGCACAAAGTCCAGATTTTGTCCAAGTTAATATGTACCAATATTTCAATAAATACACTATTTTAAGAATAGTGTTGAGTTGTTTCAGAAACAGCTTCGTATGAATACATGTATTACAACAAAGAATAATGCAATTGATAACATATTTATACACAAATGACATTTTATTTGCAAGCTTTTTAATAAGTTAGATGCATTCAACATGTTTGACGTGCTGTCAAAACTTTTTTATAAATGCGGTATTTGTATTGTTATGTTCGTATTGTCCTGTGTTGTATAAGCAATTGGTCATTGGCCTTAAATAAAGGTACAGCGGATGTTAATATGGGTTTCTCTCCAGGTCATGTTTCTGGAGTTTCATTAATTTTATATTTGAAAAAAAATATGTTTTTTAATAAATGATGTGTTTAATGCATAAAGAATTATTATACGGCAAATAAAATACGATAAATATGAACCATATAAGACGCATTTAAGAGAAAGAGTCCTCAAATTGGAATATGTTTACATGTCATTATACCAGATGCTGATATTGATTTACATCAGTTTTATAAGTTGAGTTGGTAGTGCGGCATCCGCTGATATTACTTTGCACAACCAACGAGATATATACAAGTTCTCAGAGCACCATAGTAGCGAAAATGATTTTCCAATGATCTTCCAACTAATTCATTAAACTGCTCTGTAGATGTGAATGTGTATACCAATGCATGTTTTTTATTTATCAATGCATAAGCACTAGTTTTAATGTGTTAAGTAACACTATATTCATTGTTGCTTAAGAAAATACATAAATTAATAAAATATAGAACCGAGTTTGTCAATAAATTAGGTTGTGATCAGACTTTCCGGACAGCCCTCGTACTAGTATAAAACGAAATATTGTTATGCAACCTAAATATGTCTTGTGAGGTATCTATGCAATAACAGCGAAAACATGTCGATCGCCACATTTTTCAATCAATACAAGATTAAAGTAAAAGCTCATATGTCTTACTGGGACCATAACTCAACGATGAATTACAACATATGTTTAATCTATGTAACGACGTATTTGCTATTCAGTTCTGCTTATTTAGTGTGGGACAGTGATTAATAATAATTCTGTCTTGATTGACTGTTTCCTCAAGGTGGCGGCCTTCGATAAAAGAGCTATTCGCAATGTGACTATGAAACATACTGTCTTTATCTTTGTTCTCAAAACTATAAAACATGCACTTATTCAATATATGTTTAACGCTGTAATGAGTTGCAAAACGTGTACTTCTCTTGTCTAAGTGAGTTCATGGTATTAAAGTTTTCGAAATGAAAATTACTGTGAAACTGAAACAATAATGTGTATGTATATTAATTAATTAAATTGGCTATTATGCAATATTAAATATTTAAAAACAAATACTTAACAAGCTGATTGTATTAACACGATATAAAAGTCATTGTTCCTTGTTTTTAAATTGTGTATGTACGATCTTACAACAGATATTGTGTCATAAATACAATTAACAAAATAAAGTTAATTAACATTCTATTTTAAATGGAATGAAAGTTAAGAACAACCATTGCTTTTAAACGCACAATGAGCTAGTCTTTAATCACTAAATAGTTTGCATATGTACAAGCGGAAACTAACATACATGTATATACGTTGACTGGACAGTTGGTTTAGGTTACACAACACTAATAAACGATGCAAAAGTTGACCCGAGTCAATGCTGATTTATTTCATATTGAAATGTTTCCTTCGTCATTGTTTTATGTTTTCCTGTTTTCTTTCACGTTTTATTGTCATTTTCATCTGCTTGTTTTGAAATTAATTGATATGAAGGATCGTAAATACACTCATTAAATGGTCTTTAAATATTTCGAAATAAAACTGTGAATCAGAAAGACTTTAGACAAACACTGTAAATCGTGAATAGGAGGTACATTCTTGAAATAGATAATGCTTAAGAAATATGCGACTTTTTGAAGTACACTGAACAGCACTTCTAACCCGCCACTAACATAAATCTCAATAAAATGGTCATTTGTCAGACAAATTTGATCAAATTTCAACAGAGATTAAATCAGTGACAGAGACATTCACTCGCACATTTTTATTTAAAAAAAAATGTGATAATTTGATAGTACAGTAAACACGCTTTAGCTACAACCCTAAAAGTTAAAAATCGTAAAATAATGTGTCTGTGGTAAAAACGGTAAACACTATTAAAGGACCATAATGCAAAATAGGCATTCATAAAATAATAATTAAAACATTGCGTGTCCACTGATGGCTGTTATGTCATGCAGGAACCTCTGCCATATGGAAATACCACGGTTACATTTGAAATTTTGAAAAATATTTCGCAATCTCTCAATTGTAACCTGTTCCGGCTGCATGAAATTTCGAGCAGCTTTATGTTGCTTTCTAATATGTTGGTTTAGTTTGTCCCACAGATGCTTAATCAAGTTAAATTTTTCAATAAATGATTTCGTATGAAATAATACATTAAAACATGATACATTAAAACAACAAACCGATATTTTACTTTCACCTACCTTTCCTCGTAAAACATGATAAAACCAGACCTGTGCCTAGTTCCCTGGAACGTTCAAGTTGTTAATGTTAGTATTTGGCGAATTTTATTTTTTAGGTTATTATGGTATGGAGGTAACTTATCTATCCAAATGCGCAATTAATATAATGAAACTTTACATACAAAAATAAAGATCAGTACATTATTGATGGTCTACATTTGATAGAATTTCCACGAAAATGAGCTTTTTATTACGACATTCGTAAGTGTTGTGTTAGAAGTTCTGTACAGTGTATTTTGCGACTTTTATATTTTAGGGTTATAGCTTAATTGTGTTTATTGTAATAACAAATGCTGGAAGGAAGGCAGTACAAATGTACGAGTGAATGTCTCTGTCATCGATTAAAATGCTGTGTAAATTTGATCCAATTCGTTTAACAAACAGCAATTTTATTGAGATTTAAGAAGTGGCGAGTGAGAAGTACTGTTCACTGTACTGGATTCACGTCTATACGAATGTCTGAAGGGTCATGGGGGTTTGGGTTTGGGTCCGAAAGCATTAGGTAGTATTACGGGATATTTCTATTTCCTTCGAGAGAAAGATAAGCATGATATAGGCCTGACTATTGTCACATCATTTGTTGTCTTACCGTACGATAAGATTTAATAGAAACGTCCATTTAGTGTCTTATCTCCTTCTTCTCCGGGCGCTTTAATATTAGACTGTGCTAGCGTAAAACTATAACCTGAGATTGCATTACTCGTGCTATAATGTTTGTTTTTTTATTTAATACGATTTCCATTAGCAGGTGTGAATTTTGTTTTCTATAAATTATGTACATGTAAGTGGTTGTCATTACCGGATATGAACATCAATAAATGTATAAAGGTATGCGTGATCAGAACATGAGATACTACACTAGTTTAGGCCAATCTGAAGAACATTTAATTAAAACAATCTTAAAGATAACAACATGTATCATAGAATAAATAACATATAAATAATATTTACAAGTGTCAAAAGCAATGCTTACTTTAAAATAGGAATAATGAAACTCCAGAGACATCATCAAAAGAGAAACCCTTATTACCACTCATTGGTCCTTTATTCGAGGCAAGTGACCAATTGCCTATACAATACAGGACACTACATACAACACAACACACAACATAAACATGATTAAAATTGGGGTCACCGTCTTGGAATTTAAAACATTTAATTTCTACTAGCAAGAGTTTATCCAGATATATTCGTGGTGAGATATACATAAAGGGGACATATGTAAAAAGGGCAGCGTCAGGCAAGATAAGAAATCAACAGACCAGCGAGGAAGTAATATCATAATATGTAACATAACACACTGAAAAAGTACAATATTAAACAGATACCGGACACTCGGTACGTGGAATGATACCGCTTGTTCTAGACATAGAAAATGGTCGGATGAGGCCAGCTATTCCTTTCCTTGCAAAACAATCATTAAAACATATATTTCAACGTTAATAATATGTGCAATAAACTGCAAGCACTGCATAAATGTCGTCTCATTAGACACGCTACTAAGAATTCATAATATAAATCAGACTCGCTTCATTATACATTTTTGGAGGCGGGTAGCTGTTAACTGCTGTCTCAATGCTTTTGGAAATGATTTGTGTTTTCAGAGAAATGTGCATTTACTAAACCCTTTTGCAATCGCTCTCTTAGCCTAACGTTGTGTAATTTTATTGTTAAGAAGAAAACCCACAAACTTCAGGAAAACGGAACAGATACGAGCATTTGCTCGATTTATTGTAATAGCGTTATGTACTGTATTTATAAACATCGTTATATATAGTTATGACTCAACAATCAGCATAACAATGTAATAACATTTGCAGTTGCAACTCTATGTTGAATTATTATTATTTTTGACTAGTATTCGAACAAGTGAACGCACGCAATCAAAATGCATTGTACTGTGTTTGGACCAACATTGTAAAACGTAAGGTATGTTATTGTCATTAAATAAGACAGTTCACGCTTCTCATAATCATGATACTTCATCATTCTTCGATGTATTTGCCGTTGACATTTATATATAAAAATAATGAAACTCCAGAGACATGACCAGGAAATAAACCCTTATTAACATCTGCTATTCATTTATTTGAGGCCAGTGACATATCGCCTATACAAAACAGGACAATATTCACAACACAACACGAAACATAAAACTGATTCAAACTGGTGTCATCGCCTTTCATGTCAGTTTATATATAACGGTTAGTAACTACCCAAACACGAGTATATTAAATTTGGTTGAGCTACTGTAGGTTTATTACAGCTAGATAACGACGTAAATTGTAAAAATGTTGTTCAAACGAAGTTTCCATTAAGGAACACGTCCGTGATACGTCGTCTTCGAAATTTAAACGGATTTAAAATTCTTTCTTATTTCGTATAGAAATTATTAATTAAATATTAATTATTCACAATAAAATGTATATTTGTTTGAAACAATAAATGCATGTTAATATACAGTACGCATTATGGACAATCAATATGTATAGTACTCAATTTACAAAATATATTCCTATACGAAAAATCGCTTACATTAATTGTAATTTATTACACGGCTAGTTATAAATATTTGCGCATGCGCATTTATGATATTGCGGACTAATCACCCAAAGTATGTGTCACTTCACATTTACAGTCTCAAGTGTATGTTATATGTTATGATATTGATAATCATCTACGAATAAAACAACGAACACACATGTGAACAACTTACATAAGAGAATTATGAGATATACAAAGAGTCGGGGTGTACTACATTGCCAATTTAAAGTAAGACAAATGAAACCAATGAAAGCGCAGTAAAACAAAAATGTATTTTAATATCTCATTGATCAATTGAGGTGGAAAATAACAAATGGACATGCGAGCCGGACAGACAATTTGGCATTTGTCCTCGGAGATACCAGGTAAATATCGAGATCAATATCCATATAAAACCGTAAGACTGATGCTTCTTGGCAAATATAAGATCGTTTTCCTTCATCTAAATAAATGTGACCTCCCAACATAGTCAATTACTGGTAAATTGATCGATGTACAATTTGCATTCGCAAAACAAGAGAAAAAAAATGTCATTTTAGCTACCGATTAAACTATACCTATAATGTGTATTTGTTATGAACATCGTGAGGTAATTTAGTTAAACTGAAGTTATGCGTACGCACCCAACGATTGTGGCACACTGATAGGCGAACGTATATATTGACAAAAATACAGCCATATAGGCAGAAAAATATTATATAGACTCAATAATTTAACAAACTATTGCCATCTTAAATTATAAATATTACCACTTGTTTTATTCTGAATTAGATGTGTTACTGAATAGTGTGCCTTGTTTAATAATGTGGCCAAAAGAGGAAGTAATTTCCGTTGTGTACGTATTTTGTTGGTTATGTTCAAGTGTAACATTGTACGGCAATTGTTGACGTTCGTAAATAATTTCATTCCTTGTTAAATTGGGTACTTTTAGGCCAAGGGAAATGAAATACACAATTAACTGGTTTAATGCGCTGTATTGGCTATTTTCGGCACCTACCTCAGTTTTAACTTTTAACTATTTGTGCATGGTTTGTATTTATTGTGTCTTTATGTTTTTTTATATAGACATCTGGTCACCTGTCCTAAATATGAAAACGCATCGGATGTTCAATCTGGATTTCTCCGTTGCTGAAGAAGCTGGTTTGTAATAAACCCGTATTGATAGCGTATTGATAGCGCGATAACATTTTATGTCATGGTTATACCGAAACGCGTTCAAAACATGCAGTAATGATACATTTATTAATAGTTTCATGTGAAATACCGAAAGAAACACAAAATTTGGCCTGTAGATCAAAATCCACTGTGACATTGATTTTTTGAACCACTCATACGGAAGAATGCAACAGTGTTTTTCTATACAATTTGGAGAGCTGTCGCGCTGCTGCTGCTGATTAACCAACATTTGTCACTAAAGGCATTCAGTTCTTTTATATGAATGTCTGGGGTTCCTCGGCTAGATTCGAAACCTTTTTCTGAAATGTATGCTCACAGTCACGACTTTTTCCGAGTTAATACATATATTAAAATTACTACATGTTTTGTTTTTTTAAAGTAGTCTTGAGAAAAAGTTTCTTACGAATACATATATTACAGCAAAATTAATGGCATTAATAAAGCATGTATTCAGCTATGACATTTTAATTGCGAGCTGTTGAATAAGTTAGATGCATTTAACATGTTTGACGTGGTGTGAAAACATTTTTTTATAAACAATGTTATGCAATGGAGCTCTTACTACTAGTACCAGTATATGAGTTTGCTAAAACGGTTATATATATACTTGTAATGACACTTTAACAACATTATGTAAGACGGTACATTAAGAGACAAGATAGAAAACAAAAACAATGTAAGCGTCACTGACACTGGTATGTTAACGATTATCAACGATATTAGTTAATGAGTAAATATGTTTTACATTGAAATTGAAATACGCATATTAAATTCTTGCAAATGGACGCTAGACGCTTCGGTAAATAACAAGTACAATGTACACAATGCATACAGCTATAGTTCAAATTGAGTAATGCCTCCCAAATAACATATTTAGTTTATACATATATAATTCAAATTAAGTTATGCCTCCCAAACAACACATTTAGTGTATACATATATAGTTCAAATAATGTTATGCCTCTTAAATAACACATTTAGTACATTCGTTTGAGCTCATAACAACTCGACAACAACAACGGAGTGTTATTTATGCTCAATTTATGATTTGTATAGTACCAAGTGAGAAGCTTATCTACACCATACATAAAAGGAGAACACTGGACACTATGTGTATACGATGATTGTTTTGTAGCAACATACGTGTAACTAATAACACAGTTCAAGAATTCGTGTGTGTATTATAGCTAACATTTATTTTAATTAGCTATTAAAACAATTTGAACAACTTCTTCTGACAAATAATGTTTTATTATTTGATGCTAGCAAAAATTAATAAAAATCATAGTTGATCTTCCATTTTATTTGTATTGTTTAGATTTAGACCTATTCACACATCATACTTTACAGAAATGTTGTAAATTGTTTTGAGCCGGTATGTAGCAAGATGGCCAAGCTACTTTTTTTGTAAGAGTTGTCTTAACACTGGGAAAAAGTGCAGCACTTGTTTCTTCCGCTTGGTTTTGATTTAATGATTAAACACTTCTTGTTTCAACGTTAGATGCATCTTGATCTAGAAACAGCGATAACATATATAACAACGAACGTGTGTTACATGACATATTTTAGTTGTATTTATTGACGCTATGTCGGATATTGACGACAAAGGTAAATAATTTCATGTTTATTTCATGCGTGTTTTTCGCACATGACTACGGCTGCGACAATAGGAACCAAATACTATTTGCATTAAAACAACATATGTAAAATCATAGTTTCAAGTTTCAAGTTTTATTGGTAAACCGGCAAAAAGCCTTTGACCATTTACATACAACTGAACGACATATGGTCAAGGTACAGTAGTTCATACAAATACAGGCTATTAAAATAAATATGCAATGTAATAGTTACTGTTCAAATATAACGTATACATGAAAAATATACATGATAATATTAGAAAAAATACAATACAATTATATAACATAAATTATACATGGAAAATAAAGTATCAAATGAAACAATAAGAAACAGTACGAAGAGCTTAAACCTTCCTCACGTAGTTTCATAGCAATTGTGATACATCTGGCAACATTGTTAATTACTTAGCTATTTTTGGAAATATTTTACATATCTTAGAGGGTCATATGTACATATACAGGTCTTTCTTGATTGTGTTAAATTGCTTCCAATCTATCAGTGATGTGATGTGTGTTAAGCATGTCTTGCTAGTATGTCCTCTCATGTATTGAATACATATAAACAAAAACATGTGATCGTTATGGAAGTCACCAGTAACGCGAATGAGTATGTGTATTATGTCCCGTGTCATTAATATAAATGTTTAAACAATATTGTCAATTTTAAATGCATCTTAAATCACGCAAGTTTATTTAATCATTTACAGGTTTATTGTGAATCAATAGATTTGTCTAATACCTGACTATTGCTACTGAGTTATTATTTCCTCATTGTTTATATAGTATTCAGACATGACACGCGCAGAGTTTCACCGTTGTTAAACTACCAATAAATAACCCGAAAAAATTGTTCCAAAGCTGAAAAATATAGATCTTATTGAAATGGCAAAATGTGGTCATGTCATGTTAGAATCGAACTTATTTTGGATAACGCCCTCGTGGTTTAATTCTTATGCATCAGAACTCCAAATCGTTGTTTATTAGCAAATAAACAACTCTAAATCGAAAATAATTTCTTAAAAATATAATTATCACCGCATCAGGCCAATATATATGCATGGATTTAAGAAAAAGTCTAATTCCTTATACACTTTAGCCTCACCGCCGTCCAACGAGATGGAAACCAAAGAGACAAACACAACGTTCCAGGATAATAACCACCAAGATGCGCAGCATCCTAGTGCAATACAGCCTGCTCCCTTTACTGTGGATACCAACTCAGGGATACACGCGACACAGCAAAATGTTGTGGTAGGTATCTTACGTAACTTTATCTTGATGAATTAGAAAATTATTTTACTTGTGAGATAAATCATATTGGTTCTTTTTCTTTCTACAGCCTTGCTGACAAAATACATGGCCAACATGGTAATGAGAGCATTCTCAGTATGGATAGCTTGGGAACAGAACCTGTAGTACGTCGCTTCTCGTTTTAGGTGGTACAACAGCCACATATCGCTGTAGTAGCACATGTTCCACCACCAGATTACACCCTGGTCTCCATTGGAGCCTGTCTTTGTTGCTTCTGGCCCACCGGTCTATTGGCTATTTACTTTGCAATGCAGGTATAAAGTAGTGTATGGACATATACATAAGTATATTGTTGAACTATTGTGTCAATTTTTATGATAGTGAACGTATATAATATGTAAAGTTTTAGTTAATGAAAACGTATCTATTTGTGCTGGATTGCTTTACTCGGACTCTAAAGATGCAGTGATATATTGAAACATACTAAGATGTTTATCTTAAAACAGGCAAAGTATCCGTTTCGGGCCTGTAACTACGAAGACGCCCGTACAGCTGCGGACAACGCAAGGAAGTTCGTCGTCATCAGCACCATTGTTGCGGTCGTGTGGATCATAGTAGTAATTATTGCACAGGCAATCGTTTCCGTACATCGCTGAGTACAGTTTTAATACTGACTAAGCACAATTCAAATGCCGGATGGAAAAATAAATTACATCAAACAGAAATATACATGCCGCGAATGCAAAATTTCAATAGTGTGTTTTTGTGACCAATAAGGAATATACATATAACCCGACGAATGAATGGGTTATAAATAATTCCCCTCAGATTTAAAAGTGTATACAAGTTTAAAACAACACAGATATGGCAATGTTATATCTGGAAACGACATTATATACATATTGTCACCAGTAGTGTCAAATGTTTATATAAAAAGTTAGAACAATACACATACGCCAATATGATCCGTTATGTTATATCTGGAAACGACATTATATTTATTGCCATAAGTAGTGTCAATTGTTTATATGAGTCATTCGTTGTTTCACAAAGGATATCACCTCTTGTAGTGACGGTTTTCGCACCGTCTTTTGTTAGACGATATTCCGGATGATGTCTTTATGTCCCGATATCGTTTTAGCAAAGTGAGTGTCCGTGAAATAGTAGAACTTGTGAGGCGTGATATAGAGCTACAGACAGTTCGAGGACGAGCAATCTCTGTGGAAACAAAGGTAAAAAAAACTCCACAGATTTCGATTACAGAGTCCATGGTACTCCATGTTCTTCTAAATGTCTGTAGATCGCGGTTACTTTTCTCTTTATATTTTACTTTCCGATCAATAGTGTACTCCAGTTACTGCCCTTTAGTTTTCTTCGGACATGTTTAATTTTTGGATTTACAGTGTTGATATTTGATTAAAAATCTTTTTGTGAATTACTTACATTATAAAAAATCTGCTATTGTTCTACAGCACTTGATGTTATTGTGCCCTCCGTTGCTCTAATCGTTATTTTTACGAAATGATTAAGGCGTCTGTTGGCCTCTTTCTGCACTGGATGGATTTCGGATTATTTTGTGTTCGGATATGTGATGGAAAGAATTCTACATTGGTATAATGTTTATAGATATACGATCTAAAGTTCGTCATGACTGTAAGTTGTATTTGTGTTTTTCCACAATGCTATGATCCTTTCACATGACCAGCAAATCAGGTTATTATAAATAACCTTGGCATTTGGGGTTATTGCTATGTTTGATTGTTAATGGCTGAATAATAGTAAAACGGGGAAATGTTATTACTCGAAACTAGATTTTTTGTTTCATCATGCTTTAATGATAGTGATGATTGTTGTCATATTGCATTTGTATATATATATTTTTTACATTTTCATACTCTCTTGCAGGTACTCATTAGCTTAAGGTTCTTGGCCAAAGGGAATTTCTATTCCGAGCTAGCAGACATACACGGCATCACCCGTTCATCTGTATCGCGCATATTACATGCGATTGTCAGAGCCGTCAATAGACGAATGATCAACATATGGTAATTGTATTTCTTTTTATTAATTTGTCTGTAAAACTGAAATAATTCAACCACACTGATCTAGTGGTGGCATTGAACACACTTGTTTAATATATATATATGAGACGTGTCATGGGAAAACTGGGCTTAATGCATGTGCTTAAAGTGTCGTACCATATCAGACTGTGCAGTCCGCATACGCTGATCTGGGACAGAACTTTTCTCTTTTATTGTATGTTTTGTTTCAAGGAATTCTTATCATAACATAAATCCACTGTAGGCGGAAAGTGACAACCAAGATTAGCATGTGCGGACTGCACAGACTAATTCGGGACGACACTTTATATATATATTGGGTTATATAAAAGCTCGCTCTTCTTTCATTTTGATCGTTGTCCATTGTGTTACTAAATTAACTGTATCAGCTAGACGCTTTATTATAATAGGTCATTTCAAAATGCAATTCTAATCATGTTTCATCAAACTTGTATATTAGCAGCTAGACTAAGGTGTAAAGAAAAAATAAAGTTTCAATTTTTGTGACCAAACCTTTAAAATTCAATGACCTTAGAACATGTTATTTAGTTTGTCACATAAACAATAGTAATAATAAAATCCCCACAATCTACCCTATTGTTGGGGGTGTCGTGTAACCTGAAACTAGCATTTTTATTTTTTGCCTCACCAAACAAACATGATATGGAAAAATGAATCCAAAGATTTGTTTTCTCCAGTACTCAGACCATAAAGCACAGGGATATCAAATTACAAACTGTTGCTCAAACTAGTACTTTGTACTAAACATTTTCCCAAATCATTTATGTTTTATGCGTTAATATGTATTAAAACAAATTATTTAAACGTTAACAAATGTTTCATAAACTATTTATTTGTATTTTTCAACATTTTTCAACAACGTTCATTTTTTTGTCATAAATGTTAACTATTTCGCTTAGTTGTATGATAATTGAAATTAATACTTATATTATTTTTAAGATCTATGAGGACAAAATATTGTGTTATTTGCCACTCTGTGGACAGAACACTTTTTACTGAACTTAACATTCTGGTATTTGTTCTGCAGTTTTCCAGTTGATCTAGAAGAGCAGACACGTGTGAAGGTGGGCTTCTTTAGGCTGTGTGGCCTACCAAATGTTCTGGATGCAGTGGATGGTACGTTGATACCAATAATAGCTCCAACAGAGCACGAAGAAGTGTTTGTTTGTCGGAAGGGGTATCACGCATTGAATGTGCAAGGAGTTGTTGATTCTGAATTATGGTAATTTTTGTATAATAACAGTTCGGTATTCAGGGCTTGCATTAAGGGAAGTTAAGGAGTAATTTACTCCCAGTTTTTGTAACAGGACTTCCAAAATTGCAGCCATGGAAGTTTCGTCATGTGAAGATGACCAAGTTAGATGACAAATTGAAGTGTTGTTCATCTCAATGTATACCTCTTTAAGTAATTAAATTGGCATATTATAAACACCTGATGAAAACGAAATGACCTTAAACAAACCTTGAGTTTTATACTTAATTACATTTCTTACATATGTCTCGCAATACTGCCAAACCTTCCAAAAATGATGAGCAAAACTGCCAAAATCAGAGGCTAGGAAGTTCAAACTTCCTGAATTCAAAAGTTAATGAAAGCCCTGGGTATTTAGTTAATGTAAAATACAACAATTATCTGAGGATAAAATGGTTAATACATTGATATAATATTTGATGAGAACACAAATATTTATCCCAATATTACTTTTGTTCAATTCATCTGACTTGTTCAAGTTGTAACAATTATAAATTACATCATTCGCGACTGCATTATTTTGTAACAGCCACTTTCAGATTTTTATAGAAATTTAATTGAAGCCGTCACCAAGTGGAGCTGGATGATCTCCTTGAATGATTTTTACAGATTTATTAGTGTTTTTCTCATATAACTTAATAATTAAGTGTATAAATCATGTGATGTACTTCTCTATGGAATTCAACATGATACCGGCCCTTCAGAGAGGCGGCACATCAGAGAGGTGTTGCTTTTGTATCATGTACTTATTAATTCTATGTGAAAAAGCTAATGAAATAATTATTTTATTTGCAACTGTGTCACAAGTCATGTTTAAAAAATATAATTGGCATTTCAGATTCCTGAATGTAGTGTCTACATACCCCAGGTCAAGTCACGATTCATTCGTGTTTGAAGGTTGTGGTCTAAAGGTATTGTTGGTTTGTTGCATAAATGTTATACAAAACATTAAAATTCTATTTAACATTTAAATATGCCAGTTTCTATTTTTGTTAATAAGGCAGTTAATATACTTGCATACAACCTGAACTTCTCTACAGATGGTCTGTATTCATATATGTAATATTACACTATCAGAATACGTCATAACTAATCATATCCTGCTATGTCATTAGACTATGTATCATATACATGTATACATCCTTACAAAACATGTTACATTGATACAATTCTTGCATATTCAACAACAGAATGTTGCTCTATTCAGGAATATCTAGAGAGGAATGATGTGGGCCATTTGTTGGCAGACATTGGATACACTCTGCGGCGTTACTGCTTCACTCCGTTTGCCACACCGCAGAATCCACCACAGATGAGATTCAACACTTCTCACAAACGAGGGAAAGTAGTTGTGGAGAGAGCCTTTGGAGTATTGAAAAGCAGATTCAGGTTAAATGAATTCAATCTTGTATTGATGTTACGAATAATATGTAAACTTTTTTTTTTTCAATACATCATTAAAACAAACAATCACTTATGCAATGAATCCCATTTGATCAACAGAGATCACATTGAAATAGTCAGTTATGTAACTGTATGGGAATAGACAGGATTAATATGCAATAAAATTACAAAATACAATGTATATGTCATTTTTCTTTTTCATAGAATTTCACAATATGTATCACTGTAACAAATGTATTCATTGTTGGCAATAAATGTTACTTACTTATTTCATAACACCCAATTAAAACTAAAATTAAAACATGTCAATTGTAATTAAACAATAAATAAAACAAGGTACATTTCACGTTTGAGAATTAATAAATCAACATTTTTATTTTTGAGGGAAAATGTTATTTCATATTTCAGATGCCTACACAAGACAGGAGGCTGTCTGCCGTTCACACCTGTTAAGTGTGCACAAATTGTATGTGCATGCATGCATTTGCACAACTTTTGTTTAGATCAAAACATTCAGGATCCAACCTTAATTATTGATGCTGATGATGATGAAGATGACGAGAATAGACCTGCCGATGGCAATGACGGCACCGACAGAAGAAATGTCATTGTTGGACGACTGTGTTGAATGATGATTGTCGCTCTAGTCAAATTACATTATGCCCCCATAGAAGATGGTGGGGTATATTGGTTTACTAATGTTGGTCAGTTATCTTAAATTACCCATTTGAGCTGTTCAGGATCTCTTAAAAAATCTTAAAAGTTGATTCAAATGTTTAAGGTTGTAATATATTACCACAGTTTCATGACTTATCAAATAAGCACGAAATACATAGTTATGGCACCTGATTTATTACTTAAAATTCACTTCTATGACCAGTTTACGCTCTTGATATTTAACATACCCATTTTAACCTTGAAGGGTTTTTAACTGTATCACAAACAGCTATTGTGATATTTAAATGACCTAATAAGTGATGTCAATAAGAAATAGTTTTTAGTCGAATAAACGTCACTTGCGTTGATTAGAACTTGTGCCAATTAATTATAGCTTAAAGTTTGTCAGTCCTAGATTTTCTCAAATTATTTTAAGAGCATTGTTATTCATTAATAAATGTTGGTACAAGCCTATACACATTGATACTGTTAAGATAGTGATATCAACTGTGTAATTAAAAGGAATTGTTCACAAGTATTCTTTTCTTGTAAATGTTTAAAGTGACTAAACTGCCGTTATTTACAAAAAAAAAGCCAACTACGCCTGCCAACAAGGTCAGTAGTAATATAACACTTGCTTGATTTCAAGGCTCAAATATATCTGACATAAGGTCACTGACCTTGTTGGCAGCCATTAATGATATTTTTTGTTTTTTTAAATCCACTATGGCAGCCAACGATGCTTGGATACTCTCCAGACTGTCCATCATTCTCTTCTGAATTTCCAAGAAAGTTTCATCAAAGGATCCTGCAATGACATTTTATAATATATGTTTAAACAAGAAAACTCGTAATAGAAATTTACAATGCATACGTGGGTTTAGAATTAATACTTGTTCAACTCAATTAATTCATATACATTATTTCAAAGTTCCTTTTTTTATATATATCAATTATCAACTGTTGTACTTTATTTTCAAACTTACTTTTTGATGACTTCTTATGTGTTTCACTTGGCTTCTGTTCAATCGTACTGGCTGAAACATGCCTTAATTATACTGTTAATTGTTATGTTGTTCTAAAATTGTGTTATGTTTTATAATTTTGTGTGTTTCGAATATAGCAATATATTCAAAATGCACTTATAGATACATTTAACAATATTGTGTAAATAACAAACTTGCAGCTTGTCTAGTGTAACATTAAATTTTGATGTCATTTAATTAAAAGAGTTATCTCTTAATGAAAAACACACTTTAATGTTAATTCTTATCAATAAATGCATTATGCTTCCAACAATAAAAATATGTGGATGATAATTACCCATTGATGTGCATTTTGGGATTTCACTTGAAGCAACTGGGCTACAATCAATTTCTGTGGGTGCTGAAATAAATTTTTTATGTAATGTTCAGTTGTTACGGATCCACTGTTGGTCTTATTACGTATTTAAATAGCATTATGGTCTTTATGTGATTTGCATGCCTTGGAATGTATGTTTAAATTCAGTATATCACTCATTATATGTGTTTGAGTAAAATATAGACATACAACAATTTTGAGCACCTGGAGTCAGTTTTCTAATATTTTATCTTACGTTCACAATTGGAATGTTTAAAATTAGTTGCTACACAAACACATGGAAATGTGGTTCATATGCCTTTATTTTCATTGTATGGCTTAATGCTGAACTGTTTCTATATGGAACGATACCGTATATAGACATATTTAAGGTTAAGATTAAACTTAAGATGCAGCCATTGTGAATACGACGCCTGACCATAATCATGTAAACACTTAATAGGAACTGACCTTTGCAATTTAATAGTGTTTTACACACATCCGTGCTTTCTGTTGACACTCTTGTGGTTGCTGTTTTGTAGCTTACTGCACCTAAACATACACAAATGAATTGAAAGAAAAAAGATCACAAATAAAATGGAACCACGATCCTTCTTCTTATATATTAACACGTGATTGGGTCAATGTGAAAGCAGCAGCAAATAAATGCTATTTTGTTGAAATAATTGAACACGATAAACAGTCTTCACTAATAAATTTTGAAATCAGTGGACTGTCGGTCCACTTAGCCAGCTATAAAGACTAGACCGGACTACAACAAAGTGGACCATAGTTTGTGGGTTTTCTTTCACTCTTTTCATTCAATTTGTTAAAGAAATGAATTTTAAACAACCAAGTCTGTTAGGCTGTCAATAGGTGAAAAGGATTTGTTTTCTTTTTTAACTATAATTTTCCTAGTGACCAAAGGACAATAATTTGATGGACCATTTGTCCAGTTTACTGATAAAGTTTGCTGGACCAAGCAAATATTTGATGGAGTCGGTCCGTGGTCCACTGTTTTATCATGAAGACTGAATAAATGTCATTGTTTAGTACATACACAATTATAAATTCCTATCTTCAAGGAAATAACATACTTTCATAAAAAAAGGTGTCGACTCCACCTACGCCTTCAATCAGCTCGGGGGGAATAAGTGACAGAACCTTAAGGAAAAACAGAACATGTTTAAATGGAAAGACTTTTGTTTTACTTTAAAATTTCATAGAGAACAATTCTTGTACAATTATCATTTCCAATTACCAATCAATAAATATACATTTTGAAATAAGATAAATTAAGCGATGTTAAAGATTTGCACTAAGAAAATGAGCTTTATACAAATTATATACCAAACAAGGCTTGTCACAGGATGTGACATATGGCCCCGAAACATATGCTTGTCAGAGGATGGCAACACGATATCAGCTACATGTTGGAAAAAAAACGTTACATACAAGAAGAATAAGGAAGTAAAAATAAAGGGCAATAACTCATTAAATATTGAAGAAAGAGTAATGGTCATTGTGCTCTGCACTTCATCTGATTTTCCTCTATCATTATAAGAAGTTTCATTTCAATCCCTTCAAGAAGCGTGACGAACGGACGATTCGATTACAGTATACCCCCCAAGTTCCCTTCCTGAGCATAAAAACTGACCTTAATACATTGATGAAGCGCCGTAAAGAGCAATTCAATTATTAAATAACAATAATTTAATAACCAATAAACAGACAACTTAAAGTGACCATCAAAATCGTTATATAGACATATATAGTCAATACGAGCAACATATACGTCAGCAATGGAATGATGAAAGAATATATCACCGTTTGTTCGTAGGCTTTACACACTGGCAGTGGAGGTGCGGGCCCTCCCCCAGTGGACTGCACATCCAGTTTCCTCTTTTTTTCTATTTCTTGACAATACTCTGCAATTAATTGAAAGATATGTTATTCTATAATACGAGTAAACTATTTGGATGACGCTGGCTATTAGATTTAGGTGTTGTTTAACTGTATAAACAATGAATGACAGTTGCTGCATATCAGAATCAAATATAATCAACCAGTATGTCTAATATTGGGCTTGACTGGGTCATAATATAAAATAATATATATAATTATACCTTCATATCTGTCCATTTTCTATGGCATTCCTCAACATTTCGTGTGTACCCAACAGCATTGACTCTAATGTAATGATAAATAAAAGAAAAAATATAGTTTAAATATATAGCTTATTTATTTGCATGAAACATGCAAATAGTTAAAAAAAAAAACACAACCTGAAGAATATAAATAGACAAAAACTAACACGTAAGAGCCTAACTGAGACATTCAAGTGTTACGCTACCTCCTGTATCATGCACTGGTATGTTATCATTGTTAAATTAACTCAACTGACAATCCACCAAATCATTTGCAATCCAATCCTTATTTTAACAATAAAATAACGAACTTTCATATCTAAAAGCCATATAACACTTAGTCCAGTTACATACTGCTCAGCGACTTTATCCCACAATGATTTTTTATCATGAGAGGAAACTGTCGACGACAATTTTCCGAATAGTTCATTGTAATTCGGTTTAATAGTTGTTGCCATCACCTCCGTCTCCGGATCACTCCAATTTTTTGATCTACTAACATTGCTTTTTAATGTCATTTGTGCATTTAATGACCTTGATATATTGATTGCTTTCGTTAAGATATTCAAATATTTAACTTGAAATAATTGAAAAGAATGTTTGTAGTGTGATGTTTAGAAGATGATATATTTTGTTGCTGGGCAATGAACAGTTATTTACTGAGGACCTGATTTGAGGAAACCATGATTTATTAGTATACACAGTTCGCACCATGTGTCAATTAATAGGCCCCTGATGGTGTGTGTGTGTGTAGTACATTTTTATCGAGTGCACCGGGATTCTCTCCCATATGGCCATCGCCCCCAGAAGACTTGTTAGTTGGGTTACGAGGGATAGTGCAAGATACAGGAGAAGCCCCGTTCCAGAGACGACCCTGGGTCTTTTAGTGCCCGTTGTGAAGCACCTAGTACACTGCACCTCGGTTTAACGTCTCATGCGAAAGACTAGTTAGTAGGTTAGGGTGTAGCGGGGGCTCGAACCTGCGACCCCTGAGTTGTGAAACCAGTGCTTTACCACTAGACCACGGATCCGCCACGCCCCTGATGGTGTTAAGTACGGTGCATTTATAAGCAGTCGCAATATACCGTGTCACAAGTCTATGCAACCGCCTATAAGCAGTCGCAATATACCGTGTCACAATAAGCAGTCGCAATATACCGTGTCACAATAAGCAGTCGCAATATACCAAGTCACAAGTCTATACAACCAGCCTATAAGCAGTGTATGGACGAATTATACTGTAAGAATAAAAGGTTATATTTTGGTGTCCCATCATTTAGGGACACTAACCAATTAAATATTTAAACGTATCCAAATATAACTGGACGAGGTGTCCCAATATTGAGAGTGCCCCAATACTTAGGGTAATTATGGTATGAATTTGGTATTTTTCGCTTTGTCCTGTAAAGTCTACTTCGGCTCGTGCTTTGCAAATGCACTAAAAACTAGATTCTCAAAAGAATGACAGTTCAAGTTGAAGATACCCATGAGATAATATGATATGTGTATCATGAAAAAAGTAGTAATATAGAAAACAAAACAATGATAATAATAACATACAATATAATATTGCTATGAAAGTTCATTATACAATTGACGTATGAATTCAATCATGTCTTAAATAAATCTACTTTAGGCTATCAAACATCATCAGCAGGGCAACATTACAGAAACCATCAATGCCGAGCAATCAGCGCGTACTGTGAGCGGCATCAGCATCGGCATTGGCATCTTGTGGATCGCAATCGCAGTCGTGGTCAGCATTTTCAAAGCCACCCATCAGTGAACTGAATAATCTGTAAACAGATAATAGCCATCTTTAATATTAGGAGTTGGTGTTCTCTTCAAATGAATCATATACCATCACGTGCTATGAATATGCACTTTATATGAGGCGCGTCGTGGGAAAACTGGGCTTAATGCATGTGCGTAAAGTGTCGTCGCGGATTAGCCTGTGCAGTCAGCACATACTAATCCGGGATGGCACTTTCTGCCTGCATTGGATTTCTGATTAGAAGAGACTTCCTTGAAACAGAAAATACCATAAAAGCGGAAAGTGCCGTCCCGTATTAGCCTGTGCGGACCTTACGCACTTTACGCAGATGAATTAAGCCCGGTTTTCCCACGACTAAACTCGTATTATCATTTGTATTGACACATCTGATCTATAAATGCAAAACCAACACGTCACGTTATGCTAGATTACTACAGGTCTATTGATAGAACAGGATTTAACCTCTTTAATTAAAGAGACTTGTTCAAAGATGTTTGTACTTTTTGAAGTATTCCATTAAATGTCATAAGTATAAGAGTTCACGAAAATGATAAAAACAATAAAATAAAAGTTTCTCACAACGGGGTTCGAACCTCTGACCTCCGGACCAAAAAATTAACGCTTGAACCACACGGCCATTTAGATTTTTATGCCTGAATCGGCATGTGTTACTTTATGAAGGTGAACCACGTGTTGTCAATAACTTTGACGAAAACAACAGAAACATTCCAAATTATTACATCGTATAGCGCTAGAAACACTTGATAATTTTGTCAATTAAAACTGATGATTACTAATTCACGAAACGGTGTTTACAGTACATTCCTATGTTCGTAGAGTTATAACCTTTTATATACAATATTCTTTTATTTTTGGAATCTGTGACAAAAAGTTGGAAATTTGTCAATTTGTCAATCTGTGAACAGCCCCACAACTTCCACACAGTTAACTAATATCTCATTAAATGTATATAATGCTAGCCAATTATTAAGCAGATGCTGGACATTAATATACAATATTACACACATAATTCAGATGTTAAAGACAGCATCAGCCTAATGAGATGTTAGACACATCAACACTTCAGCGTAATATGCTAACAAAAGACAACTGTTTGCTGCTATATGTGATTGTACTGTACAAGGGGAGTAAATGTTGTCATGCTGATAAATATTGTTAAGTTATCTTCCATAGATATGTGTACGTCTGTGAAATGTTTCTACAACGTTATTGTCAGTGTAGCTAGATGAAATAAATAAAATGACAAATGAATTACGTGCTCGTTTTTTAGACATAATATGAACAGTACGCATGTGACAGAACTGTGAATATTGTGTAGACATAAGCACAAATAAGTAATTTATAAATCGTATTATTACATTGTATCGCGTTAGAAACGCTGTATAATTTTACAAATGATGATTACTCATTAACGAAACGGTATTTACATTATATTTATATGTTCGTAGTGTTATTGGCTCCTTCATGTATAATATTATTTTATTGTTGGACAAAAAGTTTTGTTGGTTTGATTATAACAATACAAATCTCAAAAGCATACATGTAAAACATTGTTTTAGATTCTTCACAATAATACATTAACCCGTACATCTCTGCGATAGAAAAGTGTAAAAATTTGAAAATATTTTCCACTTAACACATTTAAAATCAGAATTTAAGGTGTAGCACTAGTGTATTCGAAACTTGTAAGAAAACGATTTTTGGAAATGAACAGTTGGTATATCACACTGAAGTACCCTAATGCCACGTACGTCAGTATAACCGTATGTAGAAAATATCAGGCAGTGTTGTCTCTTATCGTATGGATATTCAGAGCATGTTATTTGCGTTAAGGCAAGTGATCTGATAAGGATCAACTACGCAATAAAAGACAAACACTTGAACAATATGTTGGAACCTATAACACAGTCATTTAAATGTCAATATTTTAAAACTGTGCATGCTCTCAAAACATTATGCATGTCGCTACACATCATCATTTTGCTTGCCAAAATCCTGATGGTGTTTCGTTTGAAATCGAGCTATTAATTAAATTTACATCACCCGAGGATAAGTTCAGAGTATATTGTACATAATTTGTTTATTTTATATTCAAAAGAACACTATGATGTTATCAAATATGTTGTCTAATCTTTACAAATGAAACATAACTCCCATTTATTTATTCATCAACAAGTTAAATCATAAACTCAAAAGCAAATACGTATCTGATTATAATGTTTTATTTCTGTTCGACATGAGACTTAACAACTATATCTGTGTGTGATTTATTCGCTTAACGGATCTCAAAGATACTTGTTTGTTGCAAACATCTTTGACATGGTCGTATATATAGATGCAAAGTATCCACATTGTTTTATGTATTGTTATATTTATGGTTTGCTGTGTTTACTTTAAACGGCGTGATATTTCTATTTGAGACAGACTGTCATTGCGACTGATCGCATTATGTAAGCCAAACTGCAATGTCAACACGTGATTAATCATGCTATTATCAGATTTGTTCACACAGCAATAATGTTTGGAAAGTTTTGCTGAACCTAGGTACACAGTTTAGAAGCAATACGCATGCCTCACTCGTATACATTTCGTGTATTCTTATTCTGGTTACGAGTGACACACTGACAAAATATAGGATCAGAAGAATTGACTAAGTGGGCGAGTAGAAAAATATGCCATAAATCAAATTTACTATGCTATAAAATGCAAAAACAAAACAAAACAACAACAACACTGCTTCTATGTTAGGTATTTATAGTCCTCCTATGACGCTCATTATATCAGAATGTGCGTATTTTCAATAAATACTTAATACGTATACATAATAAACAAAATTCATTGTGGTAGACAAGGCAAATGCACGTTGATCTAAAGCTTAACTGTGTCGACGCCTTCAATCCGACCATGTATGTACTCCAACACCAGGCAAACCGCAACACATTAAACAATATACACATGCCTATTATGTATATGGCTTAACAGGATAGGCCTAAGCAGCCCGGAGTAATGCGATGTGCTTAACACTCGTTGTTGGGCCCGGAGTATGTTTACGAAATAATAAACTTCACTTGACTTGTTTCAGCTTTGCTATAGTTAAGTACGTCGAGTTTCTTGTGCAACGACATTAGCATGTAAACAGAACACGGAAGCTTTGAAGACTAAATCTGACAAAATCTGGTTAGCACAAGTCACATTTTTTTTTCATCGGATACAATGGCGGACATAAAAGGCAAGTTGAAAACAGATCACTTTAAGTTTAAGCATATAATTATTATTAAATTAAATGTAATGTTATTGTAACTATTTCGTTTTGCGGTTATAAACCGTTTTGTTTCATGTATAATTATGTTGTTCTTTTTATAGTAGTATGTATATTTTCTACCATGTTGGAAAATATCTAACAATTGGTTAAAAATAAGTTTTTTTATTAGATTTGGGGTTGATTGATCAAGGTCAAAGTCATTGTTACAAAAAATATATAAACGGTTTCTGCTCAATAACTCGAGAACTCTATTACTATTGTTATGTAACTTCATTAGAGATATCTTATATTAAGACCTCACTTGGGGTTGCGTATGGGATGGATGTGGTTCATGTTTAGGCCACTGTAACTGAACATAGATATACGGTTTGGACAGTTTAATTACCTAGAGTACAAACGGAGGTATTGAAATGAAACTTTACATATAGATATCCTATATTGATGCGCCTTGCATGCGGTAATATATTTTGTAGGTGAGGTGAAAGTCAGTAAAACTAAAGAAAGAAAAATAACTTCCGCTTAATAACTGAAAACCGAATTGACATACCCAACTTACATTCCTTTCCAGTTTGCCGAATCGATTGCTCTGGGTTTAGGAAAAATACATAGAGGACAAGAAAATGTTAAATACCTATTAAACGCAAACATATATCGCTTAAGTGGTAACGGTTTTGGAAACTATGGTATTTTACCAATATAGTGACGTGGTTTTTAAATGAATAGTTTACAAATCTGTTGGTCCTTTAAGTTAAATACACTCACCCTCTGTCAATATAGACAAAGAGCAAAATGAAGGAAATCTTTGGTTGGTTGTTTTATTATTTCTTGATATGTATCTTTACTGATATATGTATCGCTTAGGTTAAGAGGAAAGTATAAATGTATTTTAAAATAAACAAAGATTCGTCTGGTCCTTTTAACGTTAATGTTTAAAAATGCTTGGCAATGTTGACGAATCGTACACACGGTTCAAGTTTCATGGCATCTCCACGGCTTATCTAATGAGACATCCGGGGTGCCTACTGGTCTTATCTTGGTATCTCACAGGATGTGTTTGGTGACACAGAGACATACTTGATGTACGATAACAAAACTGTCTAGTTATTGCAATAAAACAAGTTATAGTTTTTATGAGAAAATGATTAGTATATGACAGTTGAAATGTGTTAAATAGTTTAATCATTGATATTACAAACAACGAATATATCTGGATGATATCTACCTTATTACTATTTCAGTTAAGCAACAGTAAATACCAAATATTTACTTGAATTCATATTTCTAATTTTAACTGGATTTGGCACATGATTTTTTGTTCATTATATCATGGAAATATATATCTCGGAAAAACTGTATAAATATTTCAGGCTTAAAGTATAAAGTATGATCGGTTTTGATCGCACACGTGTGTGTTTTAATTTTTATTGAAAGGATGTCGTCAATTATTTTATTTTGTTTATGGTTTCTCAGATATTTTGCGGCAAAACTGTTAAGTTTGAGGGGAAAATATTATTAAAAATAAAACAAAAATACAGTTTTGTAATTTTTTTTTTTAATCGGGTCGGTTGATCCGAGAAACGTAAAAACCAACAAACTCTTTATTTTAAAAAATAAGTACATATACAAGCATCTGCGTTTGTGGTTTCCAGATATTTGTTTTTAAATAATTTATTTACATGATTATTGAAACTGCATTTTCAGTTAAAAGTGGTAGTAAGAGACTGCATGTGAAGTTTAACTGCAAGCAACATCAGATTTGAATTCAGTAGTAAATAAATGCCCATTTTAATATTTATCCGGCCCTTAACTTAAGGCTAAAGTAATCAGTTTAGTAAAAAAGTGAGAATTAACTAATGCAACAAGTTAAAATTAAAAGTGGTAGAGTATCCTTTTAGAACATCGTTTTTCTTTAAATGTAAACAATCCCATATGTATTACCATATGTAAAGTTATTATGGAAACTGTAAACCGGCTTAATCTTATAACACTGAAGTTATGCATTTAAAATGTTTGAATTTCAGGCTATGCAAATATTTATTAAATATTATGTATTGATACATCTTTGTGCTAAGTTAACGCGCGTGAATAAAGTCTTTTTCTTTTTTCAACTCTTTAGAAATCAGAACATTTTCAGTATAATGACTATATAAACTCGGCTATCAGAAACAGAAACCTCGCTTTCAAATTGGCTATTTACAGATTGTTGACCACAAAGCAATAAATTGTCACTGTTAGGGTTAGAGGGGTTGGGCGATTTACTGTGTTTAGATACATTATAAAGGGCCGCGAGTTCAGTCCTCCGTGCTATTTTCGTTTAAGATGTCAGGTTATGCGAGTTATTTCACTTAGAGACCGGAATGGATGTAGTCATGGCTATTGTAATAAACTTTATTTATAGATACTGTATACTGAGACCTCGCGTTGGAATTCACAAGGGGCTTTGGTGTCATCGTTACTAACATTTAAAAAGCCGATGTTCCTAAACAACACGAGATAGAATTGAATGACTTTCAACATATGCAAAGGGTGGGGTCCACCGTTTCTGAAAATAGAATATGGGTTACCGCTTAATTACTCGAGTACAAATTAAGACATTGTAATGCAATGTCATATACTTAACGAAATGTATATTTGGATTGCATATGGGGTGAGTGTTTTGCATGCAGTTTATGACCGCAAGGATTCATTTATTTGAACAATTAAGATTTTAGCCACACAATGAATGTCACATGACAGTATAATATCCGTTTTGCAATTGTTTCTCTTAATATACGCTATAGCTTATGCACGGCGTCTATTATTTCCTTGATTATTCGAAACGTTATTGGCCATCAGTGAAACCACAGCCATGTTTCAATGTGTGTTTATTCCTTTCTCGTATTGTCATTATTATAATGAACAATTTTTATGACAAATTATATAGCTTCTCGGTAATTGTACACTGGTCACCACACCGCATGCACTCGTCATAAAGACCTGTTAAAACTGTTGTTTTTTATTATTAAATTATAAAGTGTTCCACATAGTATAAATTGTATTTTTACTGTAAATGAAGTTTGTTATGAAATCTTTTAGTTCAGATTTCTATAATTGTCTTTCTTGTTTCGGAATGATAGTCGATAAACCCACCCTACGCATGTTACCGATATGTGTAACAGCCTTGAATTTTATAAGCCACTAAGCCAGAAGAACTTCAGTGCACTACGCTGTTTTGTTAACGATATTTAAGTGACACGGGTGTTGTAAATATTTAAATATATATAGACAAAAGAGTTTTAACATCATTAATACGATTTATATCTTTAACATGCATAAACACAAGTCAGTAACTTACAATCATTGATTTGATATACATTCCTATTTGCATATGAACGAGCGCTCACAACTGTATGGCTTACATAAGTACATTTTCAGACGCACCCCCTGCTTACCAGGCCTCTCCCCCACAGAGCCAGCCAGTGTACGGGTATGACCAGGGATATCGCCCGAGCTATGCGTCTGCAAGCAATGTGGTGCAGTCTACCGGCTCAGTAGTGGTAAAGTGACTGTGAAAAACATTCACTGATTTCAGACAACATTCGTTTAAATGTATTATCTACTATCCAATTACATTCCTTTCAGTCAATTCAAACGATAATCAAACATATTAAAACCAATATGCGGTTTGTAGGTTGTTAACCAGCCGATGTCAAACGTGGTCTGCATGGTGCAGCCAAGACCACCGGATTATCTTGGCATTGCCATATTGTCTTGCCTCTGCTGCTTCTGGCCGCTAGGACTGGTAGCCATCATCCTTGCAATTGAGGTACATTATACTTTATACACAGTTCATTTTGCTAAGGGTTCATTTGCCGAGATAGGTTCTCGTCCGCATATTACAACAATGCATTATATAATATAAATACTGCATACATTGAAAGTAAATTGAGATTACCATTGTGATATAATTAGGAATCAGTAGTTGTTAAAGGTTCGGTTACACTGAATCGCATCCGTGAACAGCGAATACGAAAATGAATTACTAACCGTTATCATTTCTGCAGGCGAGATCCCTGGCTGACATCGGTCTTTACGAAGATGCCAAAAAAATGTCGAATATCACTCTAGGACTCACGATTGCCAGCATCCTCATAGGCATCGCCGCCATCATTACCTTGGTCGTGATCTACACAACTAACCTTCGACGCTATTAAACATTTGATCGGGACGCGTTTCATATCTTTCAATAGAGACTTATGCATATTTTGTTTCTCACTGTCTTTGTTGTATATGCAAACGCTGTGCTTCTTTGATTTATATTGATTAAATGTGTTTCAATATCAACTGTACTGTGTTGGTAAATACACTAATAACTTAAAGACAATCAGTATAAACTAGAAGAAGCTTCATTTTAGAATGAAAAAAGTTTGACTGACTGTACTATTTTCTTATTGTTCCACAAAATATACCCACACAAGGTTAGTAATCAGACATATTGTCAGTAATTGACATATTTCATACCACTTATTGCTTAATATGTTTAACAAAAATGCAAAATGGTGCCGGAATTTGAAAGACAAGAATATGTTTAAAACGGATTCACTTAAACTTGAAACACTTTGACAACAATAAAGAAGGTAAAATGTAAAGATTGTGGTTTCAATGTGATGGATTAAAAACGACGATGGAACAGCAATACACAAGGAACGGATGGGCGATTTAACAATCTTTATACTGGTGAATAATAGATACATTAACAGAATTGGTAAATAATGCAAAAAACTGTTAACCAAATAATATCGTAGGTCTATAGAACTAATAAGTTGGTCATTAAATAGATTTTTTTTTTAAATATTAAGCATTTAGCATATTACAAAGATATTGAAATAGAGGCAAGGTAACCACATTGTTTTGTGAAGAGTTTTTTATTTACAACATTCATCTGTCAACAGATAGTAGTTGCTAGACAAACCTCGCAGTTTTTTATTTGAGACATAATGGCGATAAAGCCCACTACGCGCCTTGTAACGTTATGTTTAGCAAAACTGAAAATACTTGATTAACCATGCGATCATCAGATTTCTGTTCACAATGAAATAACTTTAGAGACGAATTTGTTTTTTACTCAGCTAATGACACATACCTGATTTAACATTCAATTGAAGATCTCGCATAGATGTATTTAGAAGTAGTTAGTAAACCTATGAGCCATTGCCTTTAAAAATAAAGGTTAAAACACAATACTCTTGCGTCACATACCTATATTGCCGTGTTTTCTTATATGTATTGTCTGATTTAGAATGACATTAGAAATATTGGTTTTGTGGACGTTTGGAACACTTATATGTGTGCTTTCAAACTCTGCCACTATCTTACGTTTTATGAGTCTTTAAATGTACCCTGTAGTTAACCAGTTGCAAACGAGAAATGTTGTTTAATAGCTTTTTGTTTGTTTGTTTGTTTGTTTACCGGGCCGTCATCAACAATCGACACTCTGTGGATCATATAATTCGTGAAACAGTGGAACAATGATGTCCTCTTTCAATTTGAATAAATACGAATGTTGATTCATGAAAATTGGTAGTGTTTGTTGAAAATCTGTGTCATTATTTTAAATACAATACAACTTATTTACCAGCTCGTACCTTCATTTTTCATCAGATCAGTTTGACAGACGGCCGGAGTCTTGTTTTCCATAAAATGTGTGGTGTAGATGGTGATTTCTTCAATTAAAAATCTAACAAGTTCAGCAATGCATGTCAGTATACTTGGAGAAACGCTAGCAAATGCGCATATTTATTGATTGTGACACCAAACCCTCATTTCATACGATTTACCAAATGGGTTTGTGCGTAAATATTAATAAAATATCCGCAGATAATGTGATAAATATCGCAAATAAATAAGATCTTTAAAGCAATTTACATTGATCTTCGTTTAGCTGGATAACATTTAAAACCGTTGGAATGTATAATCACCTTAATATCTAATAATTATATTGCCCTGACTTCAAACTTGATTGTACTACTTGTGAAGAAAAAATACTAAGAAAGTAGTATAGACTAATTTTTAATAGGTTCGTTGTTTAACATACAAACATGTATTTGCGATTTATATAAAGCATCATCAATCTCATTTCGACATCAATGTCGACATGGCCACGCCTTGCGAAAATAAAACGTACAAGTTGTAAATAAGGAAAATATTTGATTGAAAGAGAATTTTTGTAATAATCAACAATATTTTAAGCCTTTAAAAAGAAGAACGGTAATTTGGAGTTACGGCATATTCATTTATTGGCCTGATCTGAAAGTTGCTAGGTTATTCGAATACTCTCTGGCATGTAACGAGCTGATACTGGGATCTAATTTCTGTTACACAGATTTGTATTAATAAGGGCTATGTCGTTTCTCGAGAAAGTTTCTTTAATGAGTTATGCGATTTTCAGCACATGCATTTATTTATCTATGAAAACACGGTATTCTGTTTATTCAGAAAAGGTTTTGTCAACAGGAAATACACGTTTATAGGTTTAACAATAAGTTCTGGTCTTTACATTTAGTCCACAGTAATACCTGTCCAAAATATCACACCAAATGTGAATAGTAAATGTAAAGTTAAGGTCAGTTTTGCTAAACACTAAAATATGGGAGCGACACAATGCTAGTAGTGATGTTCATTTCTTGCATATGTGATTATACACTTTAACGTTGTCTCACTCTGGGGTGTCAATTCCCCAGTTCCATGTCCTCAGTGTCCAATCTCCGTTCAATCCAGCTCGCCGGTTCCATGTCCAGTTCCATGTGCTCAGTTTCCAGTGTCCGTTCAGTCCAACTCTCCAGTCCCATGTCCAGTTCCATGTCCTCAGTTTCCCGTCTCCGTTCAGTCCCACTCTCCAGTCCCATGTCCAGTTCCATGTACTCAGTTTCAAGTCTCCGTTCAGTCCCGCTCTCCAGTCCCATGTCTAGTTCCATGTTGTCAGTTTCCTGTCTCCGTTTAGTTCCGTTCTCCAGTCCCATGTCCAGTTCCATGTCCTCAGTTTCCTGACTCCGTTGAGTTCCACTAAATAATAAAATTTCCTTTTGATTACTATTTAGTCAGAAAATTATATTCAATTCAGTAGTATTGTATTTATTAAATGAAATATCTGGAAAAAAGTAATTAAGTGTATCAATCGATGAGCTTTTAGAGAATACAATGTTCAAGTAACTAACTGACTTTTTGTGGGTATAAGAAGACATAATATAAAGTTATTAATTGGTTGAATTCCAATTGGCCTTGTTATTAGGCTGAAGACCCCGTATTGACAAGAGGCAAAAGGCCGAAGGCTAGTACGGTTGTCTGAAGCCCAATAACAAAGCCAATATGAGTTCAACCAATTGATGAAAAGTTTATTTATTAACTTTATAATATCATGCACCATATTTTGGTTTTAATAGTATCAAAACAATTGTTTCGATACAAATATAAATAGTATGCAGCAATTTTCTGTTTTAATAGTACAAGTTAGATCTATCATAACTATTGTTTAGATGTAAATAGCATGTAACAACGCCAGCAAATACTTAACAACGTTTTTATTCTTTTGACTGTGTATTGTGAACTATAACAACCAAATAATTGCCTAATCTTTTCATCGAGCAAGTTGCAAAAGGTTTAACACCACCAATCGATATGCACTGTTATCCGACCGAGTCTTGGCAAACCTGTCAGTATTCACCAACACATTCTTTAACCATTCTTACTCTTAGACTTAAGAGTAAAGAATAGACTCTGACTCCATACAATATACTTTTAAAAGTCTAATTCACCATATATTTTGTTTAAGAATAGTCTTAAAAAGTCCAAATATGCTCCAGCATATGCTTAAGACATTCTTGAAGTTGAAGACGACGACTAGAAGTGAAATAAAATGAATAATGTACTAAGAAAATTTTCAAAATCCTTACTTTTAGCCTTCCAACAGCCTCTTTTCAGCTGAATAAACAAAGTCAATGTGATGGATTAAAAATTACACACACGGTTCAAGTTTCATGGCATCTAAAATGTTTCAAATGCGCATATTTATTGATTGTGACACCCAACCCTCATTTTGACCCTCATTTTGAGTTGCAAATTCATACCCTCTGGTATGAATTTGCAGTTAGGGACAAGTACGTACTTGTTGGTTATGTTTAAGTTTTACATTGTATGATTAGGGTTAATGTTTGTAAATATATACACAGTAATACATAGTTATACATAGTAAATATATATGGAAATAAAGTTAATGTTTGTAAATATATACTTTTCATGTTATATTGGATACTTTTAAACAAGGAAAATGAAAATAAACCTGCATTAATGCGCAGCATAAGCCATTTTTCGACAGTGACCTCAGTTTTAACTTTTGACTGTTTTTGCATGGTTTTTATTTATTGTGTCTATGGGTTTCTTACCACCTTGAATAGGCATCTATTCACCTATCTTAGATAAAAAAAAAGCATTTTATGTTCAATCATGATTTCTCTGTTGCTGAAGAAGCTGGTTTGTAATAATTCCATAGTGATAACGCGGTATTTTAACACATTCCAATCATGCAGTAATGATAAACGTATTAATGGTTTTATATGAAATAACGAAAGAAATACGAAATTTGGTGTGTACTTGAAAATCCACTGTGACATTTTCTCTTTAAATCTACTATACGGAAGAATGAGACACTGTGCTTCAATACATAACGGAGGGCTCTCACTCTGCAGCTGTCATTGCTGATTAACCAACATTTGTAACGCCTTTAATTTTCGTATATTAATGACCGGCGTTTCTCGGTTATATTTTGTCTCAGAAACTTCTTTGCGTAATTTATGCACAAAGTCACGATTTTGTCCAATTTAATATTAACATATATTTCAATAAATACACTATTTTAAGAATAGTGTTGAGTTGTTTCAGAAACAGCTTCGTATGAATACATGTATTACAATAAAAAATAATGCAATTAATAACATATTTATTCACAAATGACATTGTATTTGCAAGCTAGATGCATTCAACATGTTTGATGTGCTGTCAAAACTTTTTTATAAATGCGGTCTTTGTATTGTGATGTTCGTATTGTCCTGTGTTGTATAGGCAACTGGTCATTGGCCTTAAATAAAGGTACAGCGAGTGTTAATAAGGGTTTCTCTCCTGGTCATGTTTCTGGAGTTTCATTATTCTTATATTTGATAAAAGTATGTATTTTAATAAATGATGTGTTTAATGCATAAAGGATTATTATACGGCAAATAAAATACGATAAATATGAAGCATATAAGACGCATTTAAGAGAAAGAGTCCTCAAATTGGAATATGTTTACATGTCATTATACCAGATGCTGATATTGATTTACATCAGTTTTATAAGTTGAGTTGGTTGTGCGGCATCCTCCGGTATTACTTTGCACAACCAACGAGATATATACACGTTCTCAGAGCACCATAGTAGCGAACTATTCCATTTTGTAAATATCTATTTAGAATATTATTTTTAATATAAAAATAAATATACGAACTTTTTCAAATGAGGCAAATAACGTGATTTCTCAAAATGAGGTGTGTAATAATGTTGTCATAATATGAGACTGAACGAATGCAAAAAACCCTTCATCTTCGTCTGGATATGTGATGATGAGTTTAGTGAATATTATTGTGTAATTTTAATTTGTGATTAAATACATAATACATCGCGATCACTGTCTGTTTGTCGCATTTGTCTTTTGTTTAATAATTCAAAGATGAATACTTATTGTTTATGTTAATAAAACAATGATTAACTTTTGAGTGTTGTTAGTTTTATTTTGATAGTTGAAAGTTGCTAATAATGCAGTTCTAGGTTTGTCGATGCGAAGTAACGTTGGCAGTCAGAGTTAAGATAAGCAGTTCCTTTTGTATTTGCACAAAATTAGATTTCAAGCTACATGTAGATTTAGAAACGATATCCAAAGTTCTAAATTGGACTTCTGACAAATTCCGAATTTAGCCAAATGTGTGTTTAAGAATAAAGTAATCCGTTTCCACATGTTGGTATTATAATGCGGCAGCAGAATACACCAGCAGCGTATACGGATTATGCGATCCGCTTATCCGTATTTAATATAGTATATGTTCATGATATTACTGAAATATTTATATAATAAATTGATTTATCATATTGTAAGTTTTAGTGCGTGATAGAACCGTTTCCATCATGATTATTCCAGTTTGTTGTTTCTGTTGTTTTTCATGTTGTACACACCGTAATACAGACATAGGTCACTTGCATTAAATAAAAGGTCTTTGACTGGTAATTCGCAGATGATGTTCATGAAATGTATTCCCGATCAAATATAATTGTTTTATTCAGAATGTTTATATTTACTTTGATATACGAAAGCTGTCCGGAAAATTCATTCACAGGGTCTGATAATATTATAAACATGAAATAATTTAGATGAAATCAAATCTGTGAGACATATACTTTGATCAATACTTAATCAGAATATTATGCAACTAAAACCAGGTCTTGTAATGAAATGTAAATTATATCACCATAGCAACAGTAGGTTGTCATGTACGGAGCACTTTGAATTTTTTAATTCGCCTTTGCCATATGTAGTTGAATTTTATACTTAAACTAACGAGACATTTTACCAGATTGATTTTAACACTATAAGCAATAAAACATAGATAAGATGTCAAAATTTCAAATGTTTTTCTCAAGTCGTTCATATTTGTTAAAAAAAATAACGAAGTTTAATGTCAGAACAAAACGTGACGTCAAACAAGCGTACGAGCAGCGTTGGACACTCAATCATTTCTGTGTTCACAAAATGACTCCAGTTAAAACCATTTACATATGTTAACCAAATAATAAATGACATTGATGGTGGTAAGTCACAAATATACAAATCCCACAGACAAAGTATAGATAAGGAGATCAATAAATCAGACAAACAATGGAATGGTTCACCTTAGGTCAGATCCTAGGGATAACCTTATGATGACAATGGTTTGAGACAATTTTGGTGCATATGACAAAACATGGTACAGTAATCTGTACATGAAATGGTTTGAATGATGTAAAAAATACGTTTCAGTTGATGGGGAATACTTCATACGTCTAGAGGTTTTAGTATGCATGTAAATGATCTTCCAATGTTATTTTGACGTCAACTAATTCATTAAACTGCTCCGTAGATGTGAATGTGTATACACTCAAACCAATTCAAGTTTTTTATTTATCAATGCATAAGCACTAGTTTTAATGTGTTAAGTAACATTATATTCATGGTTGTTTAAGAAAATACATAAATTAATAAAATATACAACCGAGTTTGTCAATAAATCAGGTTGTGATAAGACTTTCCGGACAGCCCTCTTACTAGTATAAAACGAAATATTGTTATGCAACCTAAATATGTGTTGTGAGATATCTATGCAATAACAGCGAAAACATGTCGATCGCCACATTTTTCAATCAATATACGATTAAAGTAAAAGCTCATATGTCTTAGTGGGACCATAAACGCAACGATGAATAACAACAGATGTTTAATCTATGTAACGACGTATTTGCTATTCAGTTCTGCTTATTTAGTGTTGGACAATGATTAATGATCATTCTGTCTTGATGGACTGTTTCCTCAAGGTTGCGGTCTTCGATAAAAGAGCTATTCGCAATGTGATTATGAAACATGATGTCTTTATCTTTGTTTCTCAAAACTATAAAACATGCACTCATTCAATTTATGTTTAACACTGTAATGAGTTGCAAAACGTGTACTTTTCTTGTCTAAGTGTGTTCATGGTAATAAAGTTTTCGAAATGAAAATTACTGTGAAACTGAAACAATAGTGTGTATGTATATTAATTAATTAAATGTGCTATTATGCAATATAAAAGATATATAGATCTATATAAAAGCTAATTGTATTCAGACGATATAAAAGTAATTGTTCTTGGTTTTAAATTGTGTATGTACGATCTTACAACAGATATTGTGTCATAAATACTATTTTACAAAATTAAGTAAATTAACATTCTATTTAAATGGAATGAAAGTTCAGAACAACCATTGCTGTTAAACGTAAAATAAGCTAGTTTTTAATCACTATATAGTTAGCGTCTGCACAAGCGGAAACTAAAACATGTATATACGTTTACTTGACAGTTGGTTTAGGTTACACAACACTAATAAGCGATGCAAATGTCGATCCTAGTAAATGCTGATTTATTTCATATCGAAATGTTTCCTTCGTCGTTTTTTATGTTTTCCTGTTTACTTTCACGTTTTATTGTCACTTTCATCTGCGTCTTTTGAAAATAATTGATATGAAGGATCGTATATACACTCTTTAAATGGTCTTTACATTTTTCGAAATAAAACTGTAAATCAGAAAGCTTATTTTATTTTTATCTATATTTGGTACTTTAGACAAACACTGTAAAACGTGAAAAGGAGGTAAATTATTAAAATAGATAATGCTTAAGGAATATGGGACTATTTGAACTACTGGATTCACGTCTATACGAATGTCTGAAGGATCATAGGGTTAGGGTTAGGGTCCGAAAGCATTAGGACGTATTACGGGATATTTCTATTCCCTTCGAGAGAAAAATAAGCATGATATAGGCCTGACTATTGTCACATCATTTGTATTCTTACCGTATGATAAGATTTAATAGAAACTTCCATTCAGTGTCTGATCTCCTTCTCCGGGCGCTTTAATATTAGACTGTGCTAGCGTAAAACTATAACCTGAGATTGCATTACTCATACTAGCGTGTGTTTTTAATATAATACGATTTCCTTTGGCAGATGTGAACTTATGTACATGTAATTGGTTGTCATTACCGGATATGAACATAAATAAATGTATAAAGGTATGCGTGATCAGAACATGAGATACTATACTAATTTTGGCCAATCTGAAGACAATTTAATTAAAACAATATTAAAGATAACAACTTTTATCATATAATAAATAACATATAAATAATATTTACAAGTGTCAAAAGCGATGTTAACTTTAAAACATTAAATTTTCTGCTACCAAGGGTTTATCCAGATATATTCGTTGTGATGTATATATGATAAGAAATTTATTAACATACCAGCGAAGAAGTAGGATAATCTTCATAATAAATTATTACCAGTGACGAATTGCTATAATACACACAGAAAAGTAACATAATAATATGTACCATAACAAACTGAAAAAGTAAAAAAAAATGTTGACATAGGAGTTGATTTCGAGTAATATGACGTCGAAAGGCACCTCTGATATTGACTGATATTCACGCTGATGACATGATATAAAAATATATCAGGCACCTTTGTATAAGGCCGATATCAGCATAGTGGTATGATAGAACTACGTTAGCAGTGATGTTTGTATATACAAATCTATTATACATAACAAACGTATGGTTGATACTAACTAAGAATGTGTTTCACCGAAATAGGCGAAATGTGCCTCCTGGATACGCATACAAAAATAAGGCGCACGAAATACCTCGAAGAATTAAATTCTGCTAATATAATTCAGGACCCGTATTCAAAAAGCTCCTTAGATAAATATTAACTTAAGTGAAAATGTTATATCAAATGTGAAACCCGTTCATTTTGGTTTACTAGAGGGTAAAGTATAAAACAACTTAGCAATATTTACTAGTTTAAAACATTTATATGTAAAACGAGGTATATATGAAACAGCCAGAGATTTAAGCAATTTTATGATGTCAAGAAATTTACTTAAGTTTTCCCTAAGGAGCTTTGTGAATACCGGCCCAGCAGTCAACTTGGGGTGGTATTCACAAAGCTCCTAAGGGAAATCTTAACTTAGGTTGTTCTTAAGAGAAAATTTTTAATCATATTTTCTATGCGAAATCCTATGATTTACATACAAAGAAGGCTGCAATAATTAACATATAAGCAATATTTACAAGTTTACAACATTTTAAAGTTAAAAGACCTATACATGAAATTGCCAGAAACTTAAGGAATTTTTTTAATTTAAGGAATTTACTTAAGTTTTCCCTAAGGAGCTTTGTAAATACGGGACTTGGTCCCCATTCACATCGGTACGTTGTCGCTTGTTTCATGTAAAGTAACATGTTTAAAGTGACATGTTTCCAACTTTCAACGATGTAAAGCCCAAAAGCCCCGTCTTTTTTTATAATAATATTATATATAGTTGTAGTACAATAAACACACTTGCTCACACATTTTCGCATAAAGTGTCCGTTATAAGTCATATGGCGCTATGTCTTTAAATCTGTTTAAAATATGTTGTTTATACTTGTTTTTACTTCATTTCATCGTCCTAAAACGGTTCAGTTTTGCTTCTCTGGTTAACATTTATCCATTGTAATTAAATTGAATTAGTATTCTCTTTTATAATGGTTCAATTTGAATTGCGATGGTACAAGGTCATTAATCGTTATTTGCCAGTACATGTATTATGAATACTTCTGGGCCAAGTGTGAGGTTTGGACGCCCGGGGACAGAGTTTCATTCATATTTTTGTTTTCTGTTTGTGACCAGTTACCTATAGTGCTATGTTGAATTTGAAATCGATCACTTGCCTTAAATAAAGGACATTTTGACTTTAATAAGATGCAAATACAGTTCCACTTTGTTTATATTTAACCCACCTACCGGGTAATAACGCATTGACAATTTCCCTTTTGCTGACGTATTCAATAAAGAAAACAATGCTATATATAAACAAGCGAAATAAATAACACTCATTCAAAACATTATGGGAAATAGTTTATCGTTGATGAAAAGGTAAATATACAAGTTAATTTAATTAAGTCCGGATGGCCAAGTGTGGTGAGTGTGACAGACTTTTGATCCGGTGCCATTAGGTCCGAACCCCGAATTGCATAGTTTTTTTCTTTTATGTTTTTCTTAGTAGATTTTAAGGTTGTTCTTTAAACGTGAAATGCAAAACTAACAAACAACAGAAGTCCGAAACTTACGGTGCGGGTTTTCAAGAATGTCAGGACACAATGACATACCATATGACACAAATTGGCACATATCAAATACAATCAATAACACGAGCATTGTAACATTGAAATATTGACATAATAATATTGATTCAATATACTCGAACTTGCCGTTGTGTGAGGTTAGTTTCATGTTAACGAATTATATGATGATACCCCGTAGATTGCAAACATAAAAGACTAATGGAATACCACAGCCACTTTTTTATTGTGCATGTTTTTGCCAGGGGTTCGGCGCTATATGATATGCCTGGCAAAATGTTGGTGGGCAGAAAATAGGGGGGGGGGGGGGGGGCGGTGTTTTGAAACAGACCCCCCGCTAATTTGCCGGATGTCGATTTTCTATCGGGAAAATTATTACGTTTATCAGCCATTTCAGGATATATAATGGCTCATTCAGCTTTAAACCGTTCAGTCGCAGTGGGGAAGCTGTACTGTTATACGTTGGAAATGCACAGAAAAACTCCATAGGTCAGATTGACTTTTTCATTTGTTTTGGCAGAATGGAAGAAGGATATGACTGAACATAGCGAAATTCATAACAATAATCGATGCGCTATCTGAAAATGGTTTCAAACAAAACATGACCAAATTGATGAAGATGACTATGACGATTATTGTAGAGATTAGTGTAGTGAGGTCGAAACAAACGCACCGACAAACATGAAATACAAAATTTACAAATCGAATCAAAAATAAACTGCAAAGCAACATCAGAAAGCTGTTCAAAAACGTAAGGGAAGGCAACTATCAAAACGTAGAACAAAACTACGGAATGCCAAAAGAGACCAAAAGCACACAAATTATAATGAAACAAACGATGATAGTGATTGTAGTATTGAAAATGATTCCAACAATCATGATAGAAACACGTGTTTGGATTGCAAATACAATTTACATCGATGATATCGTAGAAAATATGCTTCTGGAATCATACAATCGTTTTTTGGATGAAAAGTATGAAGAAGAAACCAATCATATCTACTTTTCCGACGATGAGTCATTCGAAAGGTACCTGGAAAACAAATATGAAAACCAATATCGCAGAAACAACTATGGTATTGTGGAAGAAGAATCTGACTAAAATGCTACAATGTTGATGATCATATCGAAAACGTTCAAACATTTGAGACATACGGTTTTTCAGCAATTCGGTATGATTGCTCAAACTGTGCTAGAAACACAGTGATGTAAGTCATTACAGCAAAATGAGGTGAGCTGACCCAAATTTGGATCAAGAAACCAGATATGATCAGAAAGACTATTATTTTGGTTTGTATGTAGATGTCATGTTTGTGAGCAAAACCAAAACACAGTATCAACGCTACAAGCTAATTCTTCACAAGCGCGAAAGACGCAAAGTAGCAAAACGTATTTCACAATGCCGAAATGTGTCATAAAGTACAGCACATTGTATCATAAACAAGATAAAACACGTTGTGATTTCTGTGGTAGAACATCTCAAGAGTGCTTGTCAATATGCCCACTTGTGATTGCTTTGGTTAGTTGCTACGCTGAATGGTTGAAACAATTGCCAGAGACTGTTTTGCAAACATGTAGTATTGTTCGCAAGTAGATATTACAAAATTGTTGATATATATCAGCTAATCGTGCTAATGTTAGACACTGTTTGCAATCATGGCTTTCCCGTCAAGAGAGTTGTATTTCCAGTGTCGTAATTTTGAACCAGAGACTCAAAACGTTTGAAGATTGGCCATCAGAACATAACGTCTCAAAGGAAGACATGGCTAGCCAAGGTTTCATATACGACAATTTGTTTCATTGAATTCGATGCGTGTTTTGCCATGCACACCTCTGGGACATTGGAAAAGAAGATGTAAAACTTCGGCATCGACAGTTGTGTCCTGTGTGCCCTTTTGTGTGTGTTTGCTGTTTTCGCACAGGCTAATCCGGGACGACACTTTACGCACATACAAATAAACCAATTGAAACGTGTTTGTGTGTTGTTTGTTTTCTGAGTTGTTTGTATAGACAACAAAAATTTAAGCCAGTTATAGTGCAAACATTTTATTTACGCATTAGCATACACGATTCGATGCAATTCCAGTCATAGCAATACGACGATGATATCGATTCGGCGCTTTTGAGCTGTACATTTCAGCAACATGTTCAGTGTCAAGTACAGCTTTGATAACATCTGTTGGCTTCTCAATAACATGGAAATCTATTGCACCAACGATCCAGCTTTCATTGTGCGTAAAACTAAAGAATAAGTCAAATTTGCACAGATTCGCTTTAGTAGCTAGAACGTTCAGAGTATGTTTCGTACAATCAGTGATCAGGAACGACCAAACCGAGAAAGTATTTCTTGAGGTACAACAGTCGATGTGTGCGTGCTGAATCTTAATTTTCCCTATATTGGTGTTACCAACAACCAATTGAACTATTTCATCGAAAATAGCCATTATCGTTATCGTTGGTTCTATCGCAGCCTTGCGTCTGGCGTAGGTGTTGATCTGCTGCAAAATAAGTTGTCTAGTGTCTACGTCCATATGATCAATATCATTTGACGAACACGAGGGTATGCATTGTTTGCTGCTATCCATGTCGTTAACTGCAAGAAAAATGATAATATTGTATCATGTTACACTTATATATGTTTCCGAAGGTTAATGTCAAACCATTTGTGACCTTACTGTCCCTTGGATATGCGATAGGACATCGTTCTAGCACAGCAACGCATTGGGCTAAAACCGCGTAATGAGAACAAGGCACGATGATTATTGAACACTGCTCCTCCAAACACACTTTGCACAATATATTGCTACGAAGGCGATTATTCTCCTCGAGCAAACTACTTACATCTAACGAACATCTGACTTCATGTTTCTCTTTACAAGACCTATTGCTTGAATTGAATGAGTCTATAACATTCTTTTCATTTGAGTCGCTTTGTACATTTGCCACATAGGATTGCATGAGTACATTTTGAATGAACTCATCTCCCTCGCATTGTCGTACATAAGCACAAAATGGAAATAATTCTGCGTGCTCTGCCCAAATGTCTTTTCGTGAACCACATGATTGCAAACTTACTGAACAGTGAAAACGCTTCAGGCATTTGTAACCTTGATCGAAATAAAACACTGCTTTTGCTAACTGTATGTTAGATATTGTTTCATTAGTCCGTTCACTCAACGCCTGAAGGGAACCTATCCTTTTGTACAAGGTACAGAACTTCGGATTTTGAGGTCGCGCATCCAAAATTACACCAATGTTGTTTCGCAACGTCTGGCAAGTTTCACCGATTGTGTATTCGCGACAGTTCATATTGATTTTTTTGGACTGTATTTCTCTCTGCCTAACAAGATTCTCCCTCAATAGACGTGTCTCCATTTGATCGGTTTCATCAGTTATGCAGACAATGTTCAAGAGAAACTTCTCCAATTCAACGGTATGGGGGACTTTTCTAGTATTTGCGGCAGTCTGGTTCGTTTACATAACACTGTATAATTAGATTATTCATTTTGCAAACGATAAATATTTATATATGAACCATTTCTATTTGATTGACAAATGCATCAAACATTCTTCATGTATGCCTTTAAGTCTATCGTTGTCCTGTTTCTCGCTTTAGCGGTACAAACGAATGCATTAGGTGCTATTAATCCGACCTTTTATGACTCGCAATGTTTTAAGCCGTTACAAAACAGATCGATCGATGTTACCAAAGCCATCGGCTTATCTAGATGTCAGAATAAGATAGAGGCGTATTCGAGACCGGAGTATGGCGAGGTATACGGTCTTGAAGCGAATAGCAATTTTTTTACATACGAACAACCGAGTCTAGTGGTGCGTTTGACAATTTAACCGAAAACATACTCTACAATTAGCGAACTTGTGGAATCGTTGTATACTGAGATTTCAACGTACGCGTGGATACCATTGTTAACGTATAATTTTTCATTGTCATATGATGGGAGTGAAATTTGTGCAAATGGTATACATGGTCAGGCTATCATTAGATTTAACAATAACTTCTGCTCATCGTTAGGTATATGGTGTGAAGCAAATGTAGGCGGACAACGAGTCTGGAGACTACATAACGCTTTTACAACCATCAAAGAGACACTGATTAAGGAAAAAATGTCGCACTTGGAACTATATAAACACACCGTAAATGTCGATATTAAAATGAACACTAACAGATACATAATCATACGAGACACTATCCAACAAGTAAATCGCGAATTAGAAGACCTAACAAACAAGTTAAACAGCTTGGAAAGCGAAGATTATCCTGAAGATGACTTAGAGAGATAAGAGGATTTAGAAAGACAGGAGACAGACGACAATGTTCCAGTTTTCGATCTGTCCCATCTTAGGGTCAGCGTGAATGAAACGAACGATGATCTACCGATTCAAAACGATACAATTGCTGTCCAACAATTGAACGCTATAAAAAATAAACTAAACAGACATTAAAAAAAAATCGCTCGCAACGAGAGTGGTATTGCAGAAATATCTACTTATGGACTGCAAAACTGCTACTGCCTTACATGCAATCATTCTATATCGGTAAAGTGCACAACGATCGGTGCTATTTTATCAATTTGGATTCAACATTTATGGTTTATTCAGCCACGCATCCTTCTCAATTTAAAAACTACGAGGCGTTGATTATCGACGAACGTTCAGATACATCAAATGAGTTACACACTCAAATATTTAAACAAGTGAGTAACGAAGTTATTTTCTCGAAAAGGCCTCATCATATCAACTCATCGTGTACAGCACGAAAGATGGTGAAACTGTTGAGAGCAAATGCATGTCGTTATTCAAGAGAAAATACCAGGTGGAGGAATGCGATATGCAAACAAACGCAGTGTTAATAGAAGGCAATTTTAAACGCGTACCACCGATACCATGGCCTGAGTTTACATATTGCGATGTAGGTGCGGTCGAGGCGAGCGGTGGCAAATGCTTTCGGATTGGACTGTTCACCTTCAAACATTGCTAGCGCTAAAAATTTAGATGATAACGTAATATCGTATTTAGTTAGCATCACTCAGAACCCTGCGCAGAATATGACAGATGCCAAGTTTCGAATCAAAAACATAGAAGACAGTCTTGCAACAAGCGACCACTTTATTGTGAGATTGGAAAACGAAGAAACGAACCGCGAACAGGAATGCACGTACGTTGATAAACGAACGAAGACCATTTCAGAAGAAAAGTGCACAAACAGACTGATGCTTTGCGAGGTGGTATTTAGCAACAGCAAATCGGGACTTTGAAAACTAACATATTGGGAGACTGTCGCTGTTAGCGTTGGTGGATTTACTTTGCTTGTGGTGACTGCATTCGGTTTGATATTTGCATTGCATAGCATTGCCCGACAGAACGAAAGCGTTATTAATGTTTAGCTATATCAACCTTGCTTGTTTCTTTTTATCAATTCACACAATTAATTCTATTCACGAAATGTACACTTTGGAGGTTAGCGAGAGCAATGCTGACACGAAATAATTTTCAGTACACATACGCACAGATATCAGCGCTTCTTTCAATGAGCAAGAACTGCTGGAAAGTATATTCGAGACCGAGTTTGACTATGTCGAAGACAAAAACATTTTCATATTTGATTTGACAGTTGAGTTTTGTTTCGCAAATGCTACTAAGACTCTGCATCTCAAGCATTTGAATCTTCTTACATGTTCGACTTTCGATATTACGTTTGGTATGGACGAGAAAGGAATCGTTTTCAGCGTGCCAGCTGATCTTCACGTTTGTTTATCAAAACTCATATAAGCCATTTCAGTCAACTGCCCTGGACTAAGCGTAAGCAAAGTCTAGCAACTGACATTCGACTTTAGAATAGACTTTAGAATAGATCAACCTTATTTTACACTGTTACTATTGTTGTGATTTTACAAAAGGACATACATCCCACAATGTCAATTGATCATGTTTGCGCTTCATGCTTGTAGAATCATTTGTTTGCTTTTATATTTTTTTCGCTTATCCTGTGACCGGGGAAATGCAAATGAAACCGTATTCCGACAAAAGGTATATAAAAACATTTTACACACAATTTGACAATATTTCGTTTTGATGGAATACAAGGTTCAACCATGCAACAGCGAGTGCTGCACTTTATGTTCTCAGATGAAGAGTGGAAAAAGTTTTCACTGAAACTGCGGTTTTGAGTACATAGTGGAATATGGTGAAAGTCTTACTTGTAAATCAAAAGACGTTATATACGTATTGAAGTGCAACACATGTAGCGGTGAGTACTTCGGAGAAACTGTTAATCTAAGGCTACGCATTCATACGCATAACTCTCACATTCGCACAGAACAACATTTGTGTCGAGCAACCGATCATTTGATTGAATGAGGAAAGCACTTGTGCGACGTGAAAGAGCGCTACACTGTATTTCTATTGGAGAATGAGCGAGACAAGTATGTGCGTAAAGCAGAAGAGGCGTACTACATACGATTGATCAAACCAATGATGAACAAATAGAAGTATTTTAATTTTTCTGTATATATATAACATGTGCGAGTCATATCAAGCACACTCACAAACACTTACTACAATGGCCCAACAGCAGCTGAATTCAAGCTACGGTAGGAAAATGCAAAACCGAGAACGAATTCAGGAGTTCACTAACAGTATACTGAAACACGGTGTGAAGTGCGATTTTATTTCCGAAGTTGAACCTTGTGTCTTCTTGTCGCCGAACGATAAGTTGAAGATGGAAGACCTGACTGCGTAGCTGAGACAGATTGACGCGAAACTCGCACAATACAAGAGTCTTAAAATGAGAACACAGCATCTCACTAAGGGTATCAAGAAAACAAGAAATCTGAGAGATGATGTGGTGAAACTGTGAGCTCTAACGTATTCAACATGAATCCGATCAATGTGCTCAACGACATACTTGAAAACAGTTCTGGTGAAGACAAAGACATGTTCGCATCGATAGAACGAATACAAACTTCCAAGGTTCAAGAAAAGCGCAACTACACCGACATCGATATCTCCGATTCACAAATGCCAGAAACGCTCAACGATGACGAAGAGCAAATCATGAATGTTCTGACTGCCAAGAGAAAACGCAAATCTGGTGGAGAGAAATATGTCATGAAAGCCAAAAAGGAGACCACCATACACAGTGAATCGGAACTCAGCGATGATGAGCATTGACGACGTTGTTGCAATATTGTATGATTACATTGTGTGTGTCTTTTTTTTGGTATATGTGGTGGCAATAAATTGTTAAACTGTAATACATGTGTTGCGTTATCAATGGAGGTCGACGAGGTTTTATTTGACGAAAACGAACAGTTAGCAAAAAACACTTGCTTGTTTTCACCCATGTACTCTCGTCAACACAAAGAATGTTCACTTTGCATTTATCAGTACATAACAGAATACGAAGAGCAAATACGCATGTTTGAAATCAAGCTAGTGGACGTAAACTCTAAACTTGGGTGTGACATTCGAACGTGTGTCACTATGGTCCTAAATGAATTTAAGGACGATGAACGAATGTCGTTGTTTAGGAATTGGACACCTAGCGAAATTACATGTCATTTTGATTCAGTGTTTGGGGATCCAATGTGAGGTTATAACAGACTGAAAGATTATAATTTATTCTCTCTGTTTGACGAAAGTACTGTAAACAATTAAGCATACATCAAATTCATATATGATAAATATTAGCATTCGAGAAACACATCGCTCTGTCCTTACTCGCTTTTAGGCGTTTACGTTTTCCTCGTGATGATTAATACGATAGGGGGTGATGCCCAGTTGAAAAAGAAACACGACTTTCTGTGGATGTTCAACTGCCTTTGCAATCACAAGATACGTTTCGGCAAATTGCGGTGGAAAGATAAGTCACACAAAATATCTATTTAAGGATAGCTTTTAGTAGAAACGCTTAAATCGCACAGACCATGTCAACAGTAAACGATTAAGATATTAATAGTGTCACTGACACCGAGGCCACGACTCGCTTGTTGACCAAACTTAAGTACGATGTTGGCATACAAATCAATTCGAAGGTAATTCAATCGCTTAAACAAAGCAAATACAGGGTTGAATTTTACGTGGACAAAGAACAAAGGTCTTATCCAGCAGCAATCGTGAAAACGTTCACCAATGTTAAGACAAACTATGTCAAGATTACCAAATACAGCGTTCAAGAATTGATGAACGTGTTTGAAATTCTCATGACTCAACTTGTCTGACTATCAATGCAACGGTCTCACGCAAGATTACTCGGACTGGCAATCCATCGCTAGCTTGGTCAATATGATTGAACTCGCGGAGTACCTAGGCATGGAAGAAGTGGTGATGTTTTTAAAACGTACACCACAACTGCTTACATTTCACAATAAAAACGCGTATGATAACGAGCTGCTTAGAAGAGAAAACCAGTCTAAGGAAAATCTGCAACCTCAGTCCAACAACGAACCGAGCGAAAACGATGGGAAACGTGCCAGATCTAAAAAGAGACGCTTTACCAGTAGAAACTTGAGTCGAAAGCGCAGAGAAGAAAATGTAATGTCATGATTTAAAATAAAGTGGACCAACAGTAAGCAAGTGCGTTTGTTTTCTACAATTCAGTCACAACAGACACCTCAATACATTTCACAAAAGTTGTTTCATTGTGTCACTTATACAAATACACAAAATTCAATGAGTAACAACATCTGTCTCAGCATCAAATGTTATTTGGTAGTCGATAACAGCAACTCATCGTCTCGAAACGCCACAATGAGTTTTTCTATCACTTCATTGCATTCGTTGCGTATCTGTCTAGTCGACAACCACCAGTGGAGTTGTTGCAGATAGAATACCGAAATGAATGTTATAACGAGCATGACTTCTTCTTCTTGTCAACACTACTTTTTACACGGTCCCAAATCTCGTCTGGTTTTCTTTCGTCAGTTGTCAAGCGAGTCAGTAATATGAGCAGAAAGATAGTCGCAAACATGAGCAAATGCGATCTACGCTTTATGTGTGACTTATATATACCTATTTTGTAACGAAACATGTAACAGACAGCAAATAGCTAACCCATTTCAGTCGGCAAAGACTGAACAAAATGCCATTAAAACCGAAATTGACAAAATACTAAAACCAGCAGTTAAACGCAAACAGAAATGCGAAGAACGCATCCGAAAAAGCAATGGAAAAACACGTCAGAAGCTGCTGCGAAACGGCTATTGGAAATTATATCGAAACAAATGAGCATAAAAACCACAGAAAAGCCTCGAGTGAAACATGTTCGCGTTCACAAATCTGAAACATTTGAGCCGTATGATTTATTTCATCCAGGTAATATCATTTTTGGATTTACAGTTGATTTGGGTGTGTTTGTAAGGCTCTGTCAAGATGACAGCGATGAAGGCTGAAAACTAAACTGTATTTGAACATTTGTGATAGAGATTGCGAAATAGCCAAAAAACAAGATCTGCTCAATACCAATGGTCCTGCTATGTGCAAGGCTATTATAGATATGATTTGCCTTAAAGACATTGTTGATGAAGATGAGTTGTTTGCAGAAATTGCATCAAATATATCGTTAGACTTAGAGAGCAAATGTGACTCGGAATAACCCATTACAGTCGGCAGTCAAAAGCCCTGGACTAAGCGTAAGCAAAGTCTCGTAGCAGTTGACATTCGACTTAAGCAAGAAAGGAAATATTGAAAGTGATATTCGCAAAATGTTTCTAGCACCGGTTACGTCTCTATGTGTGTTGTAGTTGCACTGATCGCAATAAAACGTTTCACTCGAACCGAGAGCTTTATTTATTTTTCCACACGTCTTCGAAGTGTATGCTTCATCTTGAACAATTACAGTGCAGTCAGTATTGTGTGTATCAATTGACCAAGCCTTTGTGTTAGTTTGTATCTATGATCATGTAACTCTCAGCAGCAAATACAAGCAAATCCATAACAACAACTGTATAACGTTGAAACAGATTTTATTGTTCAATTCATCGATATTGCATCACATCATCATTTGTTATCAACAGTCAGTTTACTCAAATAACTTCATTCTGGTATAGTTAATTACTTGTTCTTCGGTATCTCAACCAAACGCCAACACTCAAAACGTGATGTGTCTTGCTCCTCTGTCTGCTGATAGCCTTGTGGCTCATTACACCAATTACATCTGTCTTCCAATTTCTGCAGATCTTCACAAAATAGGCACAGTCCCCACATTTGTTGCACAACATCGATACATTGAGATCGATGACTGTTGGCTGAAGCTTCGACATCGTCGTTAGCCACTGATGGCACGCGGCTCTGTCACACATGTTTTTTGTATCTTGGCTTTTTTCTTTTGATGGAGATGTATTTATATACTGGAGAACGCCTTATATACTTCTTGACCAACCAATCAGATGCAAGCACATGTACATTGTACACTCTTGCTAGAAAAGCATCCTACAATGTCAATTGATCTAGTTTTCGTTTCATGCTTATACAATAGAGAAAGGCAAGGTGATTAACCCATTTTAGTCGGCAGTCAAAAGCCCTGGATTAAGCGTAAGCAAAGTCTCGTAGCAGTTGAAATTCGACTTTAGGATGGATCAACCTAATTTTTACACTGTTACTATTGTTGTGATTCTACAAAAGGAAATATTGAAAGTGATTTTAGCAAAATGTTTCTAGCACCATTTACGTCTCTATGTGTGTTATAGTTGCAATAAAACGTTTCACTCGAACCATGAGCTTTGTTGATTTTTCCACACATTCTACACGTCTTCGAAGTGTATGCTTCATCTTGAACAATTAATGTACAGTCAGTATTAGTAGTTCTATTGGCTAGTCTTTCACGAAATCTGTAGTGTTGCCAGCATAGTAAGTCTCTGTGCTCGCTTTGCTAGGTGGTTTTGCCTGTCTTTGCTTACAATTTGCGATACGTTTATTTTACCCAATGCTATATACTGGTATTCTTTGACAAGATGTGAAGACAGCTTTAGATGAATATCAAACGTGTTTGTGTAATTTCTTCAATAATGCAATCCGTTCTTTCGCTGCTTGTAGTTGCTTTCTGTTTTGTGCTTTAGTCAAATGCATATGTCCATGGTCAATTTTATTGTGTAGTTTGCGAATTACATACTGCTTATCTTCCTCAATACCGACTTGGAAAGCATTGCAATCTATTGGGTCGTACACTGTAGCAAATGTCCTACCTCCAGGATCAATATCGCATACAAGTTTTTCTATTCATTTGATGCATGTCTTCATGTATACTTGGGATCGCATGGAATATTCATGACAAACTTTCCATTAGCTCGCTTGACCATGTTCACGTCGTGGTCATTAGGTGGTATTCGTGCAATGGGTTTATCGAGCTTAAAGAATCGTTCTTTGGGATTAGAACGCTTTTCAAAATTCATCATGCAGATGTATCGGCTCTGCATATTGCTATCATCTGTAGCAACGTCTTTGCATGAAAGTAGTCGTATGAATAGTTTTTGAACACCAAACGAACTTTGAACAATATGTAAAACGAGCAGTGGTCGTTTGAGTTTTGATTTCAGTGACTTAATTGCCTTGTAAGATGTGCAAAAGTTTTTGCACGATGTTAGTTTTATGGTAGACATTTTGTTGATGAAAAACCAGTCATCGTTTCCCATCCTGTACTGTGCATCAACGTCATTTGCATTTGTTTTACAGACGATTTTCTATAGCACAAATTGATTCGGTTTCAACCCTTGGTCGTTTACCAACCACAAACACCAATTGTACGTATAATTAGATACACACAACAATTCATTTAGGACTTTCTTGTGATGCTTGGTCGGACGAAGCCCAACCGAGAATGATGTTAAGAATTTATCAGAATGCAACTTTTGCTTCTTGATATTAGCAGAGTGTAACAATTGGATCACATCACAGTCGGTTTTGTTATGGTTCACAAAATCATTTCTGCGTATAGACTGTCACCAGAGCCACATAGTTTTGTGTTCGTGGACATTGGCGGCATTCCACACTGTCAATTGATCTAGTTTGCGCTTCATGCTTCTACGATACAGAAAGACAAAGTGATCATGTTGCTTTTATAGTTTATTATAATAATCGTATGATCGGGGAAATACGAACGAAACCGTATTCCGACTGAAATGGGTTAAGTTGATTTTATAGTTTATTTTGCTAATCCTGTGATCGGAGAAATACGAACGAAACCGTATTCCGACTGAAATGGGATAAAAACAACTCAAACACATTGTGTATGTGTGTTAGACTTTATTTTTCAGTGCAAACAAACAATAATCAACAAATGATGTCCACTTAGCAGGCTGTTGTGCGACCCAGTCGGTAAATCTGTATTTTCGAAATACATCTTGTACCATAACCAAATGATACAAGCCTTCAACGTTGTATTTCGATAGTTCACGCACAACGGCTGTCAACATAACAACAACAGTCACACAAGCATTCCAACTCAAACCGTTGTTTAACCTTTGCATCAGCAGTTCGCCAAAATAGTCAAAAATCAAAACAAGCAATCTCCTAATCATCCTTTGTAAGAACATGCTGAGTTACAGTTCTGTCCACAAGCAACACCACACATTCAACTACATCACAAAGAGTGTCATTGGTGTCATCAAACTGCTTCTCTTGCAAATAATTGGCAACCATCGCAGCCACAAATTCACAACTGAACATTTCTAACATCATGACATCAACTGAAATCTGCTTATATGGATATATTTTTCAACATGTATGCGTTATTTGTTGGCACAGTATTTTCAACACATCGATTGTGAAGTATTTGCAAATCATACAGCACTAGTACAACAACTGCCAAAGAAACAATCACGCATGTAAGTGCAGCAAACACGAGCCAAACGCTGTTAATCTGAGATTCATCATTATTGGATGCACTCGGATCGCAGTTATTACAGTAACAGTTTTGTAAACCGTATGAAGAAACGTTTTGAAATGTTGTGTCAGCGCTGACAAATATGCACACACATAACATGATAAACGACCGCATGCTTGGCGTAGAAAACAAGAATGACATCGAATGACAAAATCGTTTTATAGACTTAATAGTAATTAATTTTCGGCACGTCGTTCTTTCACAACTTTTCACACAAACGCCACAAAACCTAGTAATATCGCAAAAAATGCTAGTATACGAAACACTGCTTCGATGAAAGTAACGACCGATATTTTATCCCCATTATTGATAGCATCTGAGGATGTAGCATTTGCAGTGGCATTAATGAGCATCTTGTCATTTATTTGACTGTAGTATGTTATGTCTGTTTCGTTGCTAGTTGAACCTTCAGCACTTTCATTTGCTACTGTTGTGGCGACAATATCTTCTAGTGGTTTATGAGTTACGTTATCGCTGATATTATTGTGTAAATCATATGCACCGTGTTTTACGATATAAGCAGCATGGTCTGGTGTTTCATCGGGTACCAAGAATCGCATATTCTGATTAGTGTTAAGCTTAATACGTATGTTTTCAGTCAGATATAGAAACAGTTTGCCTTTGGTTTTAAAACACAACTTGTTTCTGAAATTGCAAATTGTCAAATAATCGTCACTCACGCACAATGCACTTGTTGTAACCCTTCTGATAGCTTTGAGAATATCATACTGACTAGCATACGTTTTATCCGGAATAGATGCGCTTGTGTCAATTTTGCTTAGAGCTTCGTCGTACGAAACAACTGTGAACGATCCATTAGCTATCACCAGTTCGCTTTATGAGGACTTGTTGAAGCAGTTGTCATTACAACTACATAGAGAAAGAAACACGGCAAATAATATTAAAGACAACATTGCTGGTAATTTATTTATACAACACAAACACACATCGTAGCTATATAATGAATTCCACCCAAACCAGTTACATCGAAAAATTGTCAGGTATGTACATAATGAGACCGTTGGTCTGCAATTCCTTCTAAACATCAAAACGTCAGAAAGTGAGGCGGAACGTAAATGTTGGGAATGCAAGTACGAACCGCTTGCGACAGTATGTCTTCTTGTTCCTCATTCTGTGACTCTGTTATGAAATACACTTTACATGGATCCTCTAGTAGGATGTCGCTTACTGGCATTGGAAAATAGCGTACCGGTGCTGGGTGTTTCCACAATTTCTTCTTTCACAACTGTCAAATCGGTCGGCATACTGAGTATCTCTTTCTGCTCTGGAAACACATCCGAAACTGCCCTCTCAACAGAACCAAGTATTTCTGTCCACTTGTGTTCTTTTGTTTGACCTAGCATTTTTTTTAAGAGACTCGTTTGATTTCAATAATGCTCAACAATTTTACGTTTGCGATTAGGTATAACATTGTCGAGTCTTCCTTTTTCACCGTCGATCAGCTCCGTTTTTACACAAAGACTGTTTATGTGATGTCTGTATTGAGAATGCGTTGCGAAAAGAAACTCTAACGCTTGGCACAAGTTCAAATGTGGATAACCGTACGTTGATCTCAGTGCGTCAAAGCTGGTCTTCTGCTCTGCCAGTTCAATGCTCGGTTTCAGCGCTTCGTATATTCCACCACAGCTTTTCACAATCTTGAGACAAATGGTGAGCTCTTTCTGAGTGCTAATCAGCTGAAAGTTTGTATACGGTAGCACTCCTTTTCTCACCAAAATCTCTATTTTATCGTTTTCTGAACAGCCGAGCAATGTCATTACTGCTCGAAAGTAACTGTTGAGTTTCCGTCGTATCTGCGTTCTTTCTAAAGACAGGCTAGTGGATTTCACGGTATAGCATTTGCTGAAATCCTCTATGCCGTGCAACTCCAACACTGGTATAAAGCTTATCGGCAGTCTGTACTTCTCGGTTGGAGACGACTGCAGGTATCTGCCCTTCTTAATGTGCTCGTGTAGAGCTGCGAATTGTTCTGGTATCAGTTTTTTTCAATATTTTGAAGTAGCATCTGGTATCTGAGGAAACATCAAGTCGACACAGCGTTCAAACGCAGCTAGTGTTGTTTCGTCGAGAAACACATGGTCCAGCGTTCGCACGTAATTCAAGTAGTCGTACGGGCTGTTCGTTAGAGCTTAAAAACGCAGTCCCTCTGCATCTGTGAAAGGACACGTTACACTAAACATATACTTCTTCTGGTGACCATTAGCAATGAAATTTCGTTTCTCTCGAATAAACGCTTCACACAATGTTCTGAGATACATCTTGTCGCTTCGATTGTCAGATGAGACAAATTCAGTTGATGGTATGGCTATTTATATTATTTGGCTTATTATTAAGCTGATGTCTTAAGACTCCAGTCACTACTTTCAGAGTACCTTTGATCGAGGACTGGGATGCAGAAATCGAGCTGTCGCAAATGCAAAGTAAGTTGTGTTGCTTTGTGTGTCATTGTATATTACTGTAGCAAATTGAATGTTGCATACATGAATGTTTATATGCAATAACCATGTTTCGCTTGTTGTGTTTCAGATACAGCCAGAACTAAGACAGCCACTCCAACCGAGGACTGGGACGCAGAATCTGCTGAAGCTAAGCATGCGCCGTTCTTCCTCAACATGGGAAAATGTACCCAGAGACAGATCAACCGTCTAAATCGTTGTTGGACGTGCCGCAATGTGCCTATCAATTGCAAGTGTATATAACAGAATGAATAGAAATGTTCTAATGCATGCGGTTGTTTGTTTGTTTGACTCTTATGATATAGCAAAACATGTTATATATCTTTACATTTCACACAGTAAACACCACTCAAAAAACAATGGTAGCAGTTGAACTGAAAGATCTTAGCTTTTTTCGCCACATGTTACAGTTAAGCCTTGAACAGTGGAACAGCGCTGTAGAAAATTACATAAAAGAACTCTATCCAGATGTCGAGTATACATTTTCATAACGAGATCAATGTTGAATAGTGACAAATACTGATTTAGTTTACTACGTCGATGTCGAACTAATTCTGATTATTGCAAAATACGGTTTCTGCTGGAGGGACCAAAATCAAATCAGAAGAATTCAGACTGTCGATAACATTTTGTTGCGCTCAAAAGCCGAGAGAGCAAAACACGTATCGTTTGGTCAAAAGTATTTCTGGCGGGAACAAAATATATACGTTTTCACATTACACTTGTAACATACAAAACAATCTATGGATGAAAGTGACGCTTTGTGCACTTATCAGTCAAGTAGTTATATGAAAAACTACATCGATCGACTCACAACATTCGAACCATGGTCTCCACAAATTAAGCCTAACAAATATCAGTTGGCTTCTTGTGGACCGTATTATTTAGGACAACACGATTGCTGTAAATGCTTTTCATGCGGCGTTGTGTTATACAACTGGAAATCAACCGATGATGCATGGCTAGAGCATCACAAACACTCGCCTAATTGTCAATTTTTGCGAATGGTGGGACCAGGTCCCAGATTGTTGTTGAATCAGTGAAGTGTATTATAAATATGTATGAACGGTACATTTCGATTTTGTTCTTCTGACGACCATAGCATAACACATGCATGCTAATATATACTAACTGCAACGATGAAAGCGTGTAGTGGTGCACACATTTGTCAGCAAGTTTCTAGGTTCAGTTTATTTTCATATATGAACCATAATAGACATTATTGACAATTTCGAAATCAATTCCGCATTTACCGTTAGTGGCAGAAAATGAGAGCAACATCTATATACGTAACTGCATGAAAAGTCTGCCATTTTGCTAGCATGACGATGTCTGGCTACAACAATCATGTATTCATTTTAACCCAAATGTGTGTTTTTGCAAGTAAACACCATTGTTAGCCTGTTTTGGGTCAAGTTTTCTGATCATTACCCATAGTATATATATTTGAAAATGTTGAAGTCAACTCGACAAAATAATGTTGGATTGAGAATGCTGACAAAATAGTATATACAGGCTATTTTGGAAATTTGCTTTTTCGCAGGCATGAATGTCATTTCATAAAAGCATTGCATATTGACTCTGCAGTGTCGAACAAATCATCAAGTCAGAATAATTCAACGCAGAACACTTTCTCAAGCAAAAACTGAGAAAGAAATCTGAGTTCAAGTCTCAGCTCTGGCATGAATTTGTGAAACACTGTTTGACTCAGGATATTGCAATTTTACATCTCTCTCAGCAGAATTGTTGAATTATACCCACACTATAGATATTTGAGAATTGCAAAATAAATCCTACAAAACATTTTGGGTGGAAATTGTGATAAAAAAGTATATAAGGGTCATTTTGGAAATTCTGCTACTTTGCAGGCATGAAAATGTCTGACCACAAAAAGCTTTTGTGTCTACATTGTTGCTCAATTCATATTATCAGAGTGGTGCAATGAAGAACGCCTTCTCTAGCAAAAGGAGATCTAGGTTCAATTCCTAGCTCTGGTATGAGTTTGAGAAATCACTGTATGCATAAAGAAAACAGATCTGTAAACCTCTCTCCAGTCAATTTATTATTCACATCAATTAGCAGTACCCATAATCATGAGAACTACGAATTTAGTGTTTATCAGCAACTTACCACAGCTATAGGCCTGTCTTGGTTTAGATTTTCTGAATGTTTGCAACAATGCCTATGATACAAACATATGAGAATTGAAGAATAAATCTTCCATAACACTTTTGGTTGAAAATGAGAGAAAACAATGCATATAAATGGCCAATGGGTAATTCACTTTTTTGCAGGCATGGGAATGTCTGGCCACAATCGTGATCACTTCATATACATAACTCATATTGACAATTCTGTGTGTATCCAAAGTCAGCACTGTCTCGGTTCAGAATTTCTGATGAATGCCTATAGTAGATATATTCAACAATTTAGAAGCAAATCCTGTATAGCCAGTTTGATTGACCGGCACCAGTGATCATACTAGCGAAGCCAATATACGCAGTTATTACAAATAAGACAAACACATGAAATACAATTAAACACTTTTTTTACAGTGATAATCATGCATCTAATCTGTTAACAATATCTTCATATACCCATCGACACCGCTTCTGCACATCGCACACCGATTGTCACAAATCATTGTCAAACTACAGCTGTAACGGAATGAATGTCTACCCTTCACCAATGTACAGTTCTTTTCGGCGTCACAGCATATTATGCACGCCTTAGAGTTCTTTACAGCCTCTTCTGTTTCGCGCTCTAGTTGGGCAGTCACCTCATTCACTCTCTCTTCGATTTATATTTTGTTCTGCTCTTTCAAAATACGATCTCGCCTAGCCTACTCCTCATCGAAGTACCGCTTCTGGTCATCCACTATGTGTTTGGTCGCTTCGTTGTGGTAGTACGCTCCTTTCTGCAAACAGACCATCAGTTTGTTGCACACTTGTCGTCATTCTGTGGTAATCGCGTAGTCACTGTTGTGATGAAACGTGGTAAACTGCCTACCAATCCTATCAAGATGGTAGCCCAACGACCGAAATTCATGCGAAACCGATTTACTTGCAGGTCGAGCGTACGGCTTCTCCGCATGTTGTTTGCCTTTACTGGTCGATTGTACCTCGCTACTAGTACTGTTAGCATCAGGGTTCTCGAACTTCGGCAACCGCTTCGCATACTTTGAAAAAATGACTGTGACGTTGACTCTTTGAGTGCTAAATCATGAATGATGAAAATTAACGTCCAGCGCGCCTTTTATACAGGCGGCGTCGGCGCTATTTTGTATTTAGACCTAGTACTTAGGACTTATAAAGTCGTAACAACATGAGCACAATGAGTAGCAAATTTCTTACGCGTGGTGGATGCAGGCATTCGTATCTGAGAAAAACGCTCAGCAGAGTTTCATATATAAAAGACTTTGATCATACGTACGTGAGCGAACTAGGCGAATACATAAAATGGACATGTCCCACACTCCGCGATGACTGTCGCATATGCACGAAGCACGAAGTAGCGATACAGAATAGGCGACCCGATTCCGTCATTCACATACCTAATTTTGCTCTCATCATACTTGAGTACAAAACGTCAAACGTTACAACAAAATTACGAAGAGAATATCTGACTCAAGCACTTGATACATTTCACAAGTTTCGCCAGAGTTTGTTCGCTATTGAAAACTCAAACCATATTCGCGTACTAAGCATCTTGCTAATTCGCAATTTGTCAACTCGACAGAACACAATTTTTGGTGTGAAAAATGAACCAATACCAAATAGCTGCTATTTACTCTAAGTGAGCAAATATACTTTTACGTTGTTTACATATTTTCTTAGTTTTGATCAAAACTGAGTTATATCATAACGCCGCAGGCTTGTTTTCTTATCAACGTTTTATTGAACCAGTGTTGGTCAAATAGCACAATCGCAAATATTTTTCATAACTTTTCTATAGTATCGCTAATACACACTCCTACCGAAATCCTGCAGCACAAACGACACTAACCACTTGGGTGTAACAAAGTTATCAAAACTAGAGTTCTCAAGTACTATATAGCGTAACAGTCTGGCTCATTCGCAGCTCTAAGCACCAACACTTTGTGCGAGTCATTATCGAACGAGTAAACGACAATGCTCGAAATGAACGTACTATACGATGGTTGACTCATTTTCCATTTACAACAAACCAAAGTGCCAACGTTCAGCACTTTCCACAGCTTAAAATCTTAACGTTCATTTCTCTACTTCACAATTCTGCTTGTTGCAACCATGTATCAAAATTTAAAAAACGTTCACTACTTTCTAACGAGCCGATATGAACGAAGTTTAGACAGAGATTATAGCAATACAAGAATGTTCAAACATCTCAAAAACGCTTAGTCAAAAACAACTACCATTTAGTATGATACTGCTTGAACAAAAGTTTCAATCACAATGAACGAAATCATAACATGCAACGCAGCTTTTTGAAGCTTCGTAAACTCTTAACCCAATAAACAAAACTAGAAATGACGTTATTAAAATACACTGAAGCACTGTGCAGCAAGGTTTACAAATAGCGTTGAATTTTACGAGCGTGTTTATTGTACATGTTTAAACGAATAACTTTTGAACCACTGATCCGATTTTCATAAACTGTACACCAAAATAAAATGCATATTATAGCAATTCTAGAAATGTCAATTTTGTAGCGAAGTGTTATCCAAAACAGTAACTTATATGTGTAAATGTGCACAAATGTAAATTTCTCTATGCGATTAGATATATGTTGTACATGTATACAATCGTGTTGGTGGTTATTTCCTGCTGATGATGATGTACAATATGTGATATTTCTTTCCAGGTCTGGCGAGAAAACGTCAACGAAAGCTGTCATTAAAACCAGTAGCTCTCGAACGTTCAAGACTAGCCGTTTTCCGCGAATTACTGTACTGCAGTGCGACGTGACGTTGTAACATAAACAAGATGTTGACTGTGTGATTTTTTGTCACTGGTTTAAATCTTGAAATTGTTTGATATAGATATGTTGTGCAATTGTACCATAAGGACAGAATAAAATCACAACAAGCAAATGTCAGTGTTGGTCGTTTATTTTCTCACAGTCATATGATCGACCATATACAATTTTATCAATAGAAACAGTCTAAGTAGATAAATGATTCAATGAAACTTGTCAAGCAGTCACTGCCTATATTTTGAGTAAATTATGTCTCATCCAAAACAATCGAGCTTACAACTCTACTGACAGCATCGCATGAGAAAAATCGAAACGCAGCTCTGCGAAGTCATTGAGTCTGTTTAAACCTTAAAACGCAACATCATTTCAGTGCATGTAGTCTTCGGAGAGCTGATTTTTACCCGAAGGGTTTAACGCGTTTTTCTCAAAAAGCGCTGGACATATCGAAATGAAATGTTCACTGAATTACTCTGCTTGATGAACACAACAAAACAACTTCTATACACTTTGCTCTAGCATTAACGATTATGACAAAACTTCACTTTGTAGCACGGAAAACAAGTTGCTATGAAAAAAAGATTTTCATGTGTACTATAAGAGACACAAAATTAGTAACAATGTATAGGGAATTTTGTTCCGAACATTTCGATACCTTATATCAGATGGTTTATTACATTACTACAACACTACTGGCCAAACACAACCAGCGCACTGTATACTCAGGACGATTTCTTCATAATGTTTACGCAACGTCAATTCGCTGCCTTAGTCCACAGATAGCTGATTTTTGGCCACAATGTTTAAACTCGTTTTTCTCAGCAACCACTGGAGATATTGTGATCAAACTTTGAGTATAATGTTCAGCATATCAAACACAACAATATTTAATTGAACACTTTGTCGTATTATCAACGCTTATAGGTCCAAAATGCAAGTTCTCTGGTGGAAAACCAGTTTCTAAGAATGACTTTTTTTTATCTTTGCTGCTAGTACAATGAAATTGGTATCAACGTGTAGAGATTTTTGTCCGATCATTTTGATATATAAAACTCAATATGTTGACTAACCACTTCAATTGAAACAGCTGAAATATAAACGCTAAACTAACAGTTTTATTCCAAACGCGCTATATATTTCATGACATGTACAACGTCATTTAGATTCATGTTAACAACCGACAATTTAATTTTGTTCCTAATGGTTTAAGCGGTATTTCTCCGAAAGTACTCATGATCTCTTGATGAATTGATTATCCAAAATATTCAGCTCAATGCTAGCTACACATTTTGCTCAGTATATTTTGCTTTCAAATGAACATTTATATGGATAAAATTAATTTGAAAACTTTGCTAAGAAGAAAACTTTTTTGTCTTCATGACAAACATCAAAATTTAGATATCATGTTATAGAAAATTAAAGTCCGCACATTTTGATTTATTACAGTAAATGATTGTTCCTATCGATATGAAAATACAGCCCCAAAACAGTTTTCCTATATAACACGCTTTGACAAGAACTTCAAAATGCTCAACGTCGTTTCAATTCATGTAGTCTACGGACAATCGGATTTTTTGCCGAAAAAACGTTTGAGTGATATTTCTCAACAACCAGTGAACAGATCAACATGAAACTTTCACCATATTGTCAGGCACTATGCTAGCAACATTTTTTGGTGGAACATTTTGCTCTAATCATATCGTGTATGTGAGAAATTTTCACTTTTTTGTTTGAAAAACACATCGGTAAGAAAATTTGTTTTTGTCTTGGCTGTTATAGGCATACAAATGGTATCATAGTGTAGGCAATTTCATTCCACATACAAGGATGTACAGCATTCCACAATAAGTCTAACCACAACGAAAATACAGCCAAAAAGCGCTTCTACAACAAACGGATTTTCAAGTATCGGGTTAAACCGAACGACGTTACCTCGCGAAAAGTACACACATCTGTGTTTGTTTGGAAGCGGTTTAGGTCGAATTTCTCACATTTTCATGAACTTTTTTTCACGATAACCAGCAAACTGACAGGAACAATCTGTATTCTTTGCATTTTGCTCTCAGATCAACGCGTGTGTGTCAAAACTTCACTTTTCTAACCCAAATCACGTTCTTATGAAGAAAGATTTTCAGCTCTAAACCAAGTATAATAATCTTGGTATCATTCAATAGGGGATATAATTCTGCGCATTTTGGTGTAACATACTTGATGTTTTTATACAACGCGTCAATAATACAGACCGCAACTCATATCGCAACAAACACAAATTTCATAAATTGCAAAGAATTTCACCCTTCGTTCTCGGTGCAAATTTATGACGTCATTTAATATTTCTGATCCTGCGCTTTATATCAATGTTATCGCTGCATAACAGAAAAACTGTGTTTCTTCACAACGCGCATATAACACTGTTATTTGTTTATTTCTCACACAACGGGCTATACAAAATATTTTATGTTAAACCCGATTTTAACTGTTATTTCAGCGAAAAAATGAATCTACGTGCACATTTTTACACAAATCATACTTAAATCATTCTTATATGATCATGTAGGGAATGTTGTTCTGAACATTTTGATGTATGGTTTGTCATATTTATTAACAGGGCATCGATACTAGAATCGCAAAACAGAGCCGAATCACAAACTACTGGCCAGACGCTTTAGTAGTAAAAATCATCGCTCTCGGTGTAGATTCGTTACGTCATGTTAGATATTGATTTCTCGATTTTTCGAGAATCTTGAATTGTTAAGGCCTATAGAAGAAAAATAAACGCGTGGAGAAATGGATGTTTTGTGTCGTTGTTTTATTGAATAGTGTATGGATTGAACATTTAACGTGATTTAGGATTATTTCAGAGCAATAAGGGTTAGTGCGTTTGCGTTGATTTAGAACTGGCATATTTCTGTAGATCGACATCGCATGTTGATTTCTTGGGGAACGACTCTTTACCATTGTCGAGATAGTCACTGTGGCCATTAGTGACTTTCATTCCATAATTCAAATGTATGATTTGAGGCTTTATACTACTAAATTATAAAATAACTTTGATCTGGAATAATGACTATAATTTATATGAAATCTAAGAATTAATATCAATCCACTAATAGTAGTTGACACAATAACATTATTTATTTTGAAATGAACACCTAAATGAATAAATGCTTCAAATATGTATAACTAGAATACATTGCTAGTTTTATGGGAATATTTGCATATCCGGTGACCTTTGGCGATTTTTATTAGCAAAGACGCATATCAAGTAACCTATGGCTACAGAAATTTGCGATTTGTATGATCATATATGTAAATTAAGTGATCTATGGCCACAGTAAATGGTCATTTCTATAAGAATATAAGCACATCCAGTGGCCTATGGCCGCAGTAAATGGTCATTTCTATAACAATATACGCACATCCAGTGGTCTATGGCCACAGTAAGGGACCATTTCTACGATAATATTCTTAAATTAAGTGACACATGGTTACAATAAATGGACATTTCTATGTGAATATACGCACATCCAGTGGCCTATGGCCACAGTAAATGGCCATTTCTATGTGAATATACACACATTCAGTGGCCTATGGCTACAGTAAATGGCCATTTCTTTGTGAATATACGCACATCCAGACGCCTATGGCTCAGTGAAAGGCCATTTCTTTGTGAATATACGCACATCCAGAGGCCTATGGCCACAGTAAAAGGCCATTTCTATGTGAATATATGCACATCCAGTAACCTATGGCCACAATAAATGGCCATTTCTATGAAAATATACGCACATCCACTGGCTTATGGCCACAGTAAATGGCCATTACTATGATAATATACGCACATCCATTGGCCTTCGGCCACAGTAAATGGCCATTTCTATAATTATATACGCACATCCAGTGGCCTATGGCCACATTAAATGGCCATTTCTGTAATAATATTCGCACATCAAGTGGCCTATGGCCACAGTAAATGGCCATTTATGTGATAATATACGCAGATACAGTGGCCTATGCCCACAGTAAATGGCCATTTCTATGTTAATATACGCACACCCAGTGGCTTATGGCCACGGTAAATGGTCATTTATATGATAATATACGCACATCCAGTCGCCTACGGCCACAGCAGATGGCCATTTCTATTTGAAGAACATCGATTGACCTTTGGCCACAGCAAATGGTGATTTCTATGTATATATATGCTCATCAATATCATATGGCGAGAGTGAAGGACGATGTTTATTAGAAGATAAGCACATACATTGGCCTATGGGCACAGTAAAGGTCGAATTTTTAATAATATACGTAAATAAAGTGACCTATGACGACAGCAAATGGCGATTTCAATGTGAATATATAAACATCTACTGACCTATGACCATAGTAAAGGGCTATTGAAATACAAATATATGTATATATTTCTATAAAAATATACTTCAACAAAGCGACCTATGACCAAAGTAAAGGGCGATTTCTATAGGAATATAATCACACGCAGTAATGCATTTCTATGAGAATATAAACACATACAGTGACCTATGGCTTCAACAACTGTTCAATGGGAATGTATGAATATTCAGTGACCTTTATTTGTATTCAATACATTTGCATTTGAGACTTTGAGATTTTAGTAGAGACTTTGCAGAGTACTTGTGTCATGTTATGAGCAACTGAAAGGCCGCCGGTTTTTTTTTTGTATTGGTGAGCCAACCGGCTACACAAAAGATCCTACAAGGACTGACATAAGTGTGACCAGCCACCAGTCTTCGAGCGATGGGTTCATTGATGCTGACGGCGACTGCTTTGAAAGTTCATGCACGTCAAGCGAGACGTCGTCAACGTCATGCACTGCTGACAGTGACACCAACTAAGCATTTGATTTTGCTTGTATCTTGAAACCAAAATGCGCTATCACATTAAAATATCACAAGAAGTTCTTGTTTGTTCTGTGATTTTTTAAAACACCCTTCGACGTCTGTTTGCTTATTACTTCCATACCCAGTTATCAATATCAACATTACATAGTGTTGTATGTGTGAATATGGGAATACATTCCTGTGGGTATTGAGTAAACTGTGATCAGATTCAATGCCAACATACCAATATATTCAATTATTTACAATTTCATGTTGATTAGATATATATTGTGCACAGGAAGTACGATTATACAGGCAGGGGTTCTTAAACAAGTTACTGTTCACTTAGCAGACTCTATCATACATGTTGGGCTAAAAGGAAAAGAAGGAAAGCAATGATTATTCAGGTTTTAATCCAATAGAACTGCATCCGATTTTAATTTAAGTTCAACATCCGTTGACTAGTATGCATTTTTCGTACCAAATCCTTGATCATTGATATATTTGAAATATATACATATCAATATTAACATACATGTATGTCAAAACCTAATTAAGTACAGTTATAGTTCAAACATCAGTAGTACTGATTCCATACATATGTTGCGCAAAATGATAATTCTTTGAAAAAAAAAACATCTTAAGATGGTCTGTACTCAAATAAACATTCCGATAACTGAGCCAAACTACACGCTTCATAAAAGACAGTTGTTGGTATTAAATCAATTAATCATTATTATTAACATCATTTATTGTCAATAAGCATTATTGCTGTAAAAATATCAAAATAGCTATGTCTGTCTGGTTAAAATGTTTTGCATACTGTGTAATAATAGCGTACCCAGTTGATACAGATTAATGTATCTGAACAAGATGGTCAAACTGTTCGTGGTCGCTGACGTAAGTATAAATCAAGTTCACCAACAACTACCTATTTGTATCCAATATTTGGTTATCTCCCCTTACATAAAAAATAACATTTTCTCACTAACTATAATCAGTAATCGACATAAAGTGAGATCGTAACAAGACTGTGGCAAGACATAGAAGAAAACCAAAAGCAAAGAAAATATAATGTGTTTTAAACAAAAACATATACCGTGTCTGGTCCGCTCATACGAGTACATATACTTGTACTCGTATGTGCGGACCAATATGCCAATATGATATCTGACAATTTGTAACATACCCTTTCAATGTTCAGACATGCGGATGGGAAGCAGCTTTCAGCTTCATGGATAAAAACCTTGACGATTATTGTTCAAGTTGTTAAAAGTAATTTAAATGACGACGGACGACGAACAATGAAAGCCCGACAGTGATGACCACTATATCTCACCCATAAGCAATTGGGGTCAGGTGAGCTTAATATCTCATTAACAACAAAAATGTTATTGAAGAGGTTTGAATAATTAACAAAAACAGATAATTGGTTTAGTAGGTGAAAGGGATAGTCATAGAGACCATAAACATAGTTCATATCTTACATATATGTAACTGTCAACATAATAATGTATAAAACTCATACTTAAGTTATTATTTTATGCATGGTTTGCATATATATGTAGAGAATTTTAGGCTTCCTATGTCATAAAACAAGCTACGTAGTTAATATATTGTGCCTTTTACTTAGATGAGAACAAACAAACCGCTAGGCACTCAGGAATAAAACTAACATAATTTAAAACACTTTTGAATACAATAATGTATAGCAAAATAGTGTATGCATTGTCATGGTTGATAGCAATTTACTTACTCTATTAGTTCCCCAGTCTATTGTTGCACGGTAAATAAATTACTAAAAACCACACGCACATCTGTCTGTCATTGTCTTATATATACTTCAAATTAATTCAATAGGTTATTATGCAGTGTCATTTTTTTCCTATATACAAACACCAAAACATGGGCGTATTAATGCAATATATTGTTGTACAAAACGAATGATCTGTTATGAATAAACAGTCCAGTACGTATTATGTAATAATAATATAGAAATATATAGACATTTTCAACAATAATAATAATGCAATTACGAACGTATACAGTTACATAAATAACTTGTCATATTATCAATTATTAAAATGTATAGAAAATATACTTTTAGATGTTGATATTGCATGTAACTAAATAAAGCAGACAACAAAAATAAGTAATAGTTGTAATAATAAATTCTATCATATACAAAACTAATGTCATACATGTATTTTTAAACTGCTAGGGGTATGAACATATCATATTTCACAGTAAACATCCAACATTATTTCTCAAATTCGCGATTTTTGTGGCTGCTCATTTGAAGGTTGAACAGCGTACCATTGAAGCATGTGAGCATAAAACAAATGTATACAAATATACGCTATAATGTTGATTCTTAACTCTATATACCTGTGGAAATGTATAAAAAGTAAGCCCATTTATAAGTCCCACATTAATTCACAACTGATCCATGTCTACCAGTACTGTAAGTTTTAAGAAATCAGTTTCGGAGACTCTGACATTGTAATTCATGCTTTGTCTTCACGCCTGTGAAGTCAAAACGACAAACATAATGCATAAATGCATTTTCACTGATTTGATTACTAACTTGATATCTTTTAACAGTTTTTATCATTTTGTTCTTGGATAATTGAATATGATAAGTTTATTGTCTGAAAATAGAGTGAAAAAAGCAGTTATCACATATACATCGCATGGTAGCAAAGTGGCAAGTAATTAATTGTTACATTCTATAAAGTACATAACATGAACTAACATGTGTTCAGTCCATCGGCAAGTGCTTTCAGTAAGGTTTCCCTTCCTTCGGTATATGTCATCGAAGCATTAGCCTCTTCATAGGAGCATGACTTCACCTGAAAAATTACAAAAACAATGTTTAACTTTGATAGAAGTGATGTGTTAACGGTCTGGCAAGAGTTGCATTCTTTTTTTTAATCAACGTAAAACACACTTAGAACAGTGAATATTAAATAAAAATCTTCATCTACGAGTAAAGATTTTCAGTTTTTATCTAACAAGATACAGACACATGATAACTCGATTTGTTATATATTTATGTATGCTTGAAATGAAATCTGAAACAAGAGTACTTTTTACCAAAATAATTCACGAAGCTTCCCATTGTTTAACAAACCATTTCACAATCTTCAGTTATTGCTGAAACATAAAAATCCCGATTAAATGTGGGCATATGTCAATTGAAATGCGTCTATTGTTATAGAAATCGCCATTGTATGTGGACTTAGGTTACTGGATGTGTGCATATTATTATAGAAATGGCCATTTACTGTGGCCATAGGCCACTTGATGTGCGTATATTGTCATAGAAATGGCCATTTACTGTGGCCATAGGCCACTGTGTGTGCGTATATTATTATAGAAATGGCCATTTACTGTGGCCATAGGCCACTGGATGTGCTTATATTATTATAGAAATGGCCATTTACTATGGCCATAGGTCACTGGATGTGCGTAAATTCACATAGAAATGGCCATTTACTGTGGCAATAGGCCACTTGATGTGCGTATATTGTCATAGAAATGACCATTTACTGTGGCCATAGGCCACTGGATGTGCGTATATTATTATAGAAATGGCCATTTACTGTGGCCATAGGCCACTGGATGTGCTTATATTATTATAGAAATGACCATTTACTGTGGCCATAGGTCACTGAATGTGCGTAATTTCATATAGAAATGGCCATTTAATGTGGGCATAGGCCACTAGATGTGCGTGTATTGTCATAGAAATGGCCATTTTCTGTGGCCATAGGCCACTGGATGTGCTTATATTATTATAGAAATGGCCATTTAGTGTGGCCATATGGCACTGGATGTGCGTATATTATTATAGAAATGGCCATTTACTGTGGCCATATGTCACTGGATGTGCGTATATTGTCATAGAAATGGCCATTTACTGTGGCCATATGCCGCTGTATGTGCGTATTTTATCATAAAATGGCCATTTACTGTGGCCATAGGTCACTTTATATGCGTCTATTCACATAGAAATCGTCCTTTACTGTGGCCATAGGTGACTTGAGATGCGTGTATTCACATAGAAATCGTCCTTTACTGTGGCCATAGGTCACTTTATATGCGTATATTCACATAGAAATCGTCCTTTACTGTGGCCGTATGTGACTTGAGATGCGTATATTCACATAGAAATCGCCATTTGCTCTGGTCATGGGCCACTTCATTTACGTATATTCTGATAGAAATCGCCATTTGCTGTTACCATAGATACTTCATATGCGTTCATTCTAATAGAAATCACAATTTGCTGTGGCCATAGCCCACTTAATTCTCATAGAAATCGTCCTTTACTGTGGCTGTAGGTGACTTGATATGCGTATATTCTCATATAAATCCCGATTACCTGTGGGCATATGTCACTTGAAATGCGTCGATTGTTATAGAAATGGCCATTGTCTGTGGCCATTGACCACTGGATGGGTGTATAATGTGTATATTATTTTAGAAATGGCCATTTACTGTGGCCATAGGTCGCTGGATGTGCGTATATTCACATAGAAATGGCCATTTACTGTGGCCATAGGCCACTGGATATGCGTATATTTTCATTGAAATGGCCATTTACTGTGGCCATAGACCACTGGATGTGCGTATATTATCATAGAAATGGCCATTTTCTGTGGCCATAGGCCACTGGATGTTCGTATATTTACATAGAAATGGCCATTTACTGTGGCCGAAGGCCACTGGATGTGCGTATATTGTCATAAAAATGGCCATTTCCTGTGGCCATATGTTACTTTATATGCGTATATTCACATAGAAATCGTCCTTTACTGAGGCCATAGCTGACTTGAGATGCGTATATTCACATAGAAATCGTCCTTTACTGTGGCCATAGGTCACTGTAAGTGCCTATATTCACATAGAAATCGTCCTGTACTGTGGCCAAAGGTGACTTGAGATGCGTATAGTCACATAGAAATCGCCATTTGCTCTGGTCAAGGGCCACTTTATTTACGTATATATTGATAGAAATCGCCATTTGCTGTGGCCATTGGTTACTTCATATGCGTACATTCTAATAGAAATCGCCATTCGCTGTGGCCATAGGCCACTTAATTCTCATAGAAATCGTCCTTTACTGTGGCTGTAGGTGACTTGATATGCATATATTCTTATATAAATCCCGATTTACTGTGGCCATATGTCACTTGAAATGCGACTATTGTCATAGAAGTCGATATTGTCTGCGGCCATTGGTCACTGGATGTGCACAATTTTACATAAAGATCGCTTTTTACTGTGGCCATAGGTCACTGGCTGTTAATAAATAAATGAATAATGTTACTGCGCCTATTGCTTATTGTTAGAATTGAATTCATTCATACATTTAATATAAAATAATCTTATTCCAGATCATTGTGTAATTTAGTGGTTTAAGATCGGAATTCAGACGCTAACCATGGCCAATTCAGACGCTATTTATGGCCACAGTAAACAGCTCGACTATTGCCGTCTCATCTATGGAAATGAGTGTTTCCCGATTTCTTGTTGACGAAACTGCTTTGAATTTGTAAATCTGTATTTGTAGAGAAAATCTACAGAAATATCTTGGTATTCTTACTGAAATGCTTAATTTTGGCTTGATTGTAAACTTATTACTCGGGAGGGAATGACATTTAAGCTTGACTTCTGTTTCGCTTCAAAAATATTTAAACCTCAGAAATAAATCTACATCGTGATTTAACTGGATCTCGAAAGGCATTTTGGAAGGAAGGATGGACAGTTGCTTATCATTTTTAAGAACAAACACGCTGAAAACTTTTCAGTCTCTATGTTTTTGAAAATGAAGTCATCACAAGATCTATATGGATAGGATTTTAGGTCTATGCCTATGGATTGAATGGTAAGTGTGATTCTACGATAAATCACCAAATACGCAATGAATATACATCTTACTTCTTGGTCTGTAATCATTTTCTATGCGATTCGCTGTCATTCAAGGTTTGGTCGTCGAAGAGAGCGGACGTGTTTTTCGGAACTCTCGAAGACGTTCCTCTACAGTGGATCTATTATAAATTGACTTGCGCTACATGACTTTTGGTCAGTTGACTGTTGGACGTTGACCAAGACGGACGTGTTTTAGGAGTTCTGACAATAATGTTTTGACTTTGAATTTTTTTTACTATGACTTAATCTCAGTTAACTTTTGGACGTTGACAGAGACGGACGTGCTTTTGAGAGCTCTGACTGTTCATGATTAAAACTGAAAAACGGACTTGGCGTTATAGAATAACAGTTATTGTAAACTCTTTCGTGAAGACAGCGCTGTACTGTAATGACTAGACTTGGGTTATTGAATGACGGTCGGACTGTTGTGTTGGGACAGAGTTGTATGATATAAAGACTTGACACTTGGTTATTGAATTACAGTTATGTTAAAACAATATGGTACGATAACGACTTGAGTTGACTTGGGACTCGGTTTTACAGAATTAATGTTGTACTGATTAGGCGTCTAAGAGGTTTACTACTGACTGCCGACTGAAAAAAAGCTTAAATTTTATATGAACTGTTTAACAGATATTTATTTATTTTTGTTGAGCGACTTGACTTCAGTTGAGCTCTGGACGTCGAACCGATCGGACGCGTTTTTCGGAGTTCTGACTTTGACTGTACTGAATAATCTTCTTTTTTTCGCGACTTGAAGCGATTGACTGTCAGTTGGTGTTCAGATGCCGAGCTGTGCGGACGTGTTTCTTGGAGCTGCTGTCAACTGAACCGTGAGTACAAACGTTTTTTTTGTATTTTGATTATAGTTGTTATGTAGAATGTAACTTAAGATGATGATAATAACAGTGGGTATAAGTGCTCAGTACTTGACTTCAAGTGAAGATGATCTAGCAGCATGTTGGTGTACGATGGTTTGAGTGACTAGCGTTTGTATGTTAATTTGATGTATAGAAGTGAATGTACTTGATGATAGCAATGGGTAGAATTAATCAGTACGTTGACTTGAGATGTTGCGACAATGGTATATCATGATGATGAACTAACATTATGGTAAAGCACGACGTTGTTCAGAACATTTATTTTTTTACTGCTTTTACAGATTTTGGGTTTAGTACTGATTTTTTGGTCTAACAGTTAGGACGTCTGTTTGTGCGCTCTGTTATACAGTGTGTTCGTAGTAATTCATTTTCAGTTGATGTTCAAATGCTGAGCAGTGCGGACGTTGTTTCGTAGCTGCTGAGCAACTGAACCGTGAGTACAAACATTTCTGTATCTTGATGTGAGCTGTTAGAAGTCTATACAGAACTAAATGTGCATGATGATAGCTCAAGGGTATATCTGTCCAGTACTTACGCATGCCGTGTTGGTAATATAGTATAGAGATGATGTAACACGATATTGACTCTAACGTTTGCCTGGCTAATTGTTTTACAAACATTATTTTTGATGATGTGATTATTTGTCAAAACCGATGGTGTAACATTATGGTGAGCTGGTTGTGAGCACGTCTGTTCTATGATATTGTTTTGTATGCATGCTGACTTGCTTTCAGAGGGGCTGTGGTAAGTATTGTAGATGTTTAGCACAGTGAACTCTAATTTGGTATAGCCATACAAAAATGTATCGACTGTTGTGGTCAGTCTCTGTTTGACAATTGCAGAGTGAAACATTGTTTCAGATTAAGTGAAATTTTGACAGAGCAATTAAAGAGTAGCAACGATTATTGATAGCAACATGTCTGATATGATATTCACTTTGGTTTCAAAGTTTTAAAGACAGTATATACTTGGGTTGGTAAATGAGTTGCAATGACTGTCTTTGCCATACAATGTATCAAATTACTTTTTATTTCAGATTTTCAATGACTGTGTGTTATACGAGTGCTTGTTTCAACCAAACGATACAGTAGGAAAACTGCTTGTACAGTTTCAACGAGTTAACGTTTGTATCGACTCTGTGAGTTGGTGTTCTCACTGTTGCAGTCTATATTAGTAGAGCATTACAAAAATTGTGTTCACTCTCAGATTTCGTGATCAGTTGTGTTGTGACAACTGAAGAGGTTAGACGTGTTTCTGCAGGGTCGCTGTCATTGAGTTGTTATGTACTTAACTGTAGACGGAAACATTGTACTAGATGGTGTTTTGATAGAACTAGTCATGAAATCTTGAAATTGTGTGGCGATGATCATTGACAGCAATAGATGATTATGTGCTGTGATGTTTCTCTATTCACGTTTGAGTCACAGATGAAGAGAACACTGTAAGACTTGTTTGGCAATTCATCAGTCGAGCAGAGCAGACGTGTTTTTGAGAACTCCACAACCAGAGTTAAGGTAAGTAACTATGTTTGTTATGCATTGCTTGTTTCAATACATTTCAGATTTTGACATGTACTGATGACTTTACAGTTCGTGTGAACATTCGAGCAGAGCAGACGTGTTTCTGAAAGCTCTCATATCTTGTAAGAACAAATTAGTTTTCATATCATGACATCTGTTTTTCATGTTACTGTATTTCAGGTTTGGCAGTGTTACTGAGCAGTAAAGAGAAGAGAGAAAATTCTAGCTGCTTTGCACTAAAAAGGTAAGTTGGTCAGCACTTTTGCTATCATGTCATGATATGTTCTGTATATGCTTTTCTGTTTCAGGATGAACAGTATTACAGAACATAGAAGAGGAACAGTTTTCAGACTAGCAGTCTTGTCTCTACAGTTGGAGCATATTAAAAGGTTAGTTATTACACTTGTTTTGTACTGTGTATTTTCGTGCTTCTATATTTCAGGTTTGACAGTGTTGCTGAACATAGGAGTCTAGGCTTTGCTATGTTTTAGGTTTGATGACACTGCACTCGAGGAATGAATCTGCACTTCAAGACCCTACAGTCTAAACACGCAAGACAAGGATACAGCTCGTATGCTTTGTTTCGTATTGACAGTGCATGCGCAAATGTTTACTGTAATCTGCTGTTTTCAGAGTTCCATTTCAGGTGCCACCAGACAGTTAAGCAGAGTCGATTCATTGTGTGCAGTTGAATAGCAGAGTAGCAGAGACGCAGAGAAGGAATCAAGATCAAGAAAGGTATGTGTTACATGTAATTGTTCATATTATATCAAATGTATTCTTCATTTCGGCTTGGTGGTGGTAAGTCAGTGATTTTTTTACAATTTCACAGCCATGAGTCCTAGGACTCGCTGGACTAAAAATCTATGAGTCCCAAAGTTAAATGTGTGAGTTTAAAAATGTTCAATTATTCAAATGGGAATATAAGCAGTCAGTTAATAAGATGAGTAAGGCAATAATGCAATTAATTCTTTATTATATATAATAACACAAAGAATTTTAACTTTGTATTTTTTGAGAAGCATATCTAGCTAGAGTAAGTAGAATGTTGAAAATGTGTGCAGTGTGCATTTTTTTACCATACCATTGCACCTTTTAGCGACCGTACACAAAGTGCAGTACATGTTATTAAATTGTGTAGTTCCATTGTATTTGCTCACCAACTAAACAACTTCTCCCAATCTGTATTCTATTGGCATATTTTTTTCGGACGCATCTTCTGTGACTCAACTCAACACATCAGGTAAGCTGACAAATTGTTGGTTTGTTTTGTATCATGTATGCTTTGCTTTGCTATGTTTCAGGTTTGATGCACACTGCAGTCGAGGAATGAATCTAAACTTCAAGACCCTACATTCAAAATGTATTTTACATTTCAGCTTGGTGGTGGTAAGCACAGTATATTTCTTTATGTATATACAAAAAATGTGTTAACTTTGTTTCAACATAACATGCCATTTTCATTTCAGCATGGCTGAGGTAAGTAGAAATGTTTTGTTGTTACTAGTAATTTCTTCCAAACAATACAATGAATTTCAACTTTTTTGATAACATGTGTTGTGCTATGCAAAATGACGTCTTTTCATTTCAGCTTCCAGACGGTAAGTACTAAAACAGTTGAACAGTTGGTTTCCCAAAGATAAGTACTAAAACAGTTGAACAGTTGGATTTGTTCTGTTACTGTTTTATGTTCACTGTTATATTAACTATTTGAATCAGAAAGTACATGCATGCTCTAGTATTGATTTCAGCTCGGTCTGGAGTGAATAAACGTTGGGAAGATTTCAACCATACAAATGTAACTACTTTTTTTTCTTTTACTCACCATTTTGTTTCTTGTTCACTGTATGTTACAAATTTCATGCTATCATAACTATGTGAAATGTCTTCCTCATTTCAGTGAAGACAACTTGGTGAGCAGAATTGTTTACTGAATGGCTTACAGTTGACTGTTCAAAGTATACATGCAAAATGTAAAACGTCTTTCTCATTTCAGAGAGGACAACATGGTAAGAACAGTTTTGAGTTGAGTTAAGTTAACTCTGTTCACTGTTACTGTTTTACTGCATGCTATTATAACAAAATTACAAATGAACTCTATATATGGTCTTGTATTTCAGATCAACTCGCCAGTCATGATGTGGACACCGAGCAGTCAAGACGCATTGAGAGACCAGCACATATCCAAAGTAGAGCAGCGACAAAACCGTGAGTACATATTCAAACAGTTTGCATGTTGTTTTGTTTACTGTTTATTTGTGCTGGCCAGCATATTGATGTATATGATTGTATGCACGTTTCTATTTCAGCTCTCAACATTTTCAGGTAAATGTTTTCGGTCTCTGTTTTGGCTCAATAGACTGTAAATAACAAATAGTGGCACACCAGTCCGAGTGAACGCACGATATGGCTTGACTGCTAGTCATTTGGGAGTAATGGCAAGGCTCCCCGGTTTGTAGAGCAGATACACCGGTGCAGGGTCGATTGTGCTTCGGCGAGTCATTGTTCTCAAATGATTACCGACCTTGCCATATCGATGTAAGATTGTCTTTGGCTGCCGTTGGAAAGCAGCACTGCTGTTGGCAAGCAGAAGGACAACGCAGTCGATTAGCTGATATAGTTTGGCGGCCAAGGTATGTTGGTGTCATTAGACCAGCTCCACAAGTTGCGAAGCGCTCTGATAGCACTTGTGGGAAAACGCCTTGGCTTTCGGAGTTACTACGTTTTAGCATTGTTGCCGCTCAAACTCTGGCAAGGCTCCTCGGCTTATGACGAGGGACACACAGCGCCGACAATGCTAAAGCTACCATCCAGCTAACAACTGCACGGCTGATTATTGTCCGATGAATGAATCTTTCCGACACCACATTGTTGCGCTGGTGTAAGGGTGGTAGGCACACATGGTGACATGTCTGTGCTTTGCCGTGCGACACCCTTGGTATTCCGTGAGGTGAAACGGGATATCTTAATCTGGCTCTCTCAGAAATGCAGCAACGCATGACCGAGTAAACATTTTTGTTAAGTGCATTATTGCACAACTGAGTCTGCTAGCTTCATGAAACAAGACTGTCAAGTTTTAGTATACTAAAATCTCAAAAACAAAAACAAAATCTATGCAGCTGGAACTGGGTACTAGGATGGCACTAGCCCGACTTGTATCGGTTGAAAGGCGTTACAGATCGATACAGGATATAGGCCCTATTCCGTAATGCTATGATGCTGTGAGGCGGCATGAAGTGCCGTTGATGAACCGCCGAGTACGAATAACTTTGTAGTCCACACAGATATGGCGCAGTAGTAATTGGGTTGACTTTGATGGTGGTGGCTACCTGCCATTGATAATGTGACTAAGACGTTGTGGATTGTTGCCTTACATTTACTGCACAAAATTCTTTGAATGGGATTGCATTACGAGTCCGAGTATTAAGACAAACGTACTTTTTGTTGGGCTTTTTGGCTGGGCGGGAAGGCGACGTCTCTTGTACTGCAGACGAGAGGAACAGTCACAAGTCTGTACAAATGCCGAGTGACGCCCTTAGATTAAATTCAATTTGATAGCACAGAATGTCACTTTAACTTTGATTTGAGATAGAAGATGAACAAAAAACTATATGAGTGAATTTTAGCGATTTTTGTTACTTTCACCGTATGGCCATTAGATGTAAAGTTGTGCTAAGTTGTTTCATGTTATTGTTTGAACTGCTTGCAATTGTTAACACTTGTTTGATTTGAAACTATAACCAAATAAAAGCTTAACATGCTGTCATGTAAACGATTCTCTATGAAACAAACAATGGTTTGTGAGCAGTGAAAACTATGCCAAAGTAGTTCAAAGCAGAATGCTTCTCCTTCCATGAGGGAAAAGAGATCTGGGTGCGAGTCCCAGCTTTGGCTAATATCATTACCACGTTCTGAACTAGCATGGTTTATGCAGCTTGTCGCTAGCTCTCAGCATGTTTGGTTCAGTACTTCTTTGTTCTATAACGATCTATATAACACAAACACTCGCTACCCAGCTAGCTAATACACAATGCAAACCACACAAAACATTTCAGTCAGGTTCGATTTCGAGTTGCAAAACTCACGAATCCTACTAAACCCCAAGGTTCATTTTGAACGAAGCCCATATTTGCACTTCTCGCGGGACCAAATGTCACCAGGTTTGATTTCACGTTGCGTATCTATATAACACAAATACTCGCTACACAGCTAGCTAATACACAATGCAAACCACACAAAACATTTCAGTCAGTTTTGATTATGATACTAAACCCCAAGGTTCATTTTGAACGTCGCCCGTATTTGCACTTCTGGCGGGACCAAATGTCACCAGGTTTGATTTCACGTTGCTCATTGTACATCGATATGAATAACTTTTCACCGCCGATGAATGAGCATAGCTGTTTTAGTATATCTCCAATGATGTTAAGCTATAACCACAAATATGACCGTTAATCATAACACACTAACATTTCTGTTTCAGTATTGTTTCTGCAAAAGTATATTTGATGAAGACAAATCTATACAGGGCACATTTTCAATACAACTGTTTTGCGTTGTATTCAATATTAAAACGATTCTCTTTGAAACAAACAATGGTTTGTGAGCAGTGAAAACTATGCCAAAGTAGTTCAAAGCAGAATGCTTCTCCTTTCATTAGGGAACAGAGATCTGGGTGCGAGTCTCAATTCGGCTAATATCATTGCCACCTTCTGAACTAGCATGGGTTACAATTCGTGTAGCTGCCATCTCTGGAACAAGCCTAGCCCTAAACATATATCACATATTTAATCTGCAAAAAATAAAGAGTACGTATTGTCCTCAGTTGTCAGTGTGGGTTCCTCAATGTGCGAGTGTGTGGCGTCCTCACTGTCCTTGGTCCTCAGTCTGCTCTGGTCCTTAGTGCGAGTCAGTGTGTCCAATGTCCTCAATGTCATGTCCAACTTTGAAATTAAAAATAAATAAGTTTCAATTCATGTTATTTACATCAAAGCGCCCCTACCAATTTTCACGCCAATTCATTCATGGGAAAGTGGTGTCCCCATTTTGGAGGTGTTTCGTCACTCATCACCGTATGCAGGTATGTGTGTGTGTGTGTTTGTGTGTGTGTGTGTGTGTGTGTTTGTGTGTGTGTGCGTGTGTGTGTGTGTGTGTGTGTGTGTGTGTGTGTGTGTGTGTGTGTGTGTGTGTGTGTGTGTGTGTGTGTGTGTGTGTGTGTGTGTGTGTGTGTGTGTGTGTGTGTGTGTGTGTGTGTGTGGTTGCACGTACGGGACACTGAGGCCGTCAATGGGTATGCACAGCAACGAGTGGGGTCTCAGTGGCAGAGTGAGGACGTCCTCACTTGTCAAAAGTATAAATACCCTTTATTCTTCATAATTTTGCATGAAACACAAAATAAAATTGAAAAAATAGGGTATCCCCATTCGTCGTTAACCTCGGGTTATTTTTTTCACCAGTGTGTCGTTTTCTTTTTTTGTCGCTTTTTTTCCTATGAAGCGACACACTTAAAATCCAATGCGCATGCGCGAACATTTTTCCGCTCAGTGACGTCATTGTCTGTTTTGTGAACAAAATGGAAGTGGAGTTATTTCTTATCGATGGTAAGTTACGATGGTCGACCTTCGGCCTGGCAACATAACTGTGTGGGGATTGGTTATGAAATCCTTTCTACGGCCATTTCCCCCTACTTCTGATTCAAGTAGGGCAGTTGTCAGTTACTGGCATAAGCATGTGCACTTAGTAATTTTTCAAGATGGCGGCATGGTATACATCGACAAACAGAATAATTTAATGAAGAATACTAATAAACATAATTTCTAGTCGTAATGTTCGTAAAAAGGTTCAATGGTTAGCATACTTTTGAAAGAAATATTTTATTTGTACCTTATGGCTCCAAATATATACTTAAGGTTAAGTACCGCGAGAATACAGATGAACACGTACTGGTAAACCAGCTAACCCAGGAAAAGTGTTAGTTGGTTAACTGACCGCGGTGATATAACTGAAATACTGTGGAAAACAGTGAAAAATCCAATTAAACAAACAAAACTAAACCTGTTCACTGAAGCCAACAATGTATCAAATGTGAAACACAGTGGTTAGGTTAATTTTGAAATTTATGAATTAATTCAGTGCACATATTTCATCATATTGACATACAGGTACATCGAATTGAAATTGTCAAATACATCAAATAATACCAATAATTATAAAAGTCTATAATAGGAATACAATTTAGGCCGCCATTCAGTGTTTTCATCAAGGAAAAAATGTGAATACAAGTGAATGCAATATTGATCTGTGGGGACAAAATAGAATATTTGAGTTGTCTAGTAGAAGTCCATACATGTAATTCCTATTTTCAGATTGACATAGAATAAATGGCAGACCGCTTATGTGGAATGACGGACCTCACACGCGGAAAACAAGCAGTAAGTACTTATTTAATTTTTTTCCCAATAGCAATGGACTTGATTTTTTTATGTTTTGTAAAAAATTAGGTGGGCAGTAGATATAAATGTATTAAAATAAATGTTTTTATTTTCTGCACACTAAAATTATTAAATCGACAAAAAAACTAGCCTATAATTAAAAAAAACAACAACAAACAAACAACTGAAGACAAGTCAAGGCTTGAACAAGGTATTTAAATTAAGACAAGCTAGTTATACCCCCGCAAACGAAGTTTGTAAGGGGATATATAGGAGTCACGCTGTCGGATGGTTTGTCGGTCTGTCTGCATACAATGTGACAAGTTTGTGGAGCGAAATTCGTCAACATTTCTTAAGCAATTGATTTAAAACTTGAAATATGTCGTCACCAGGCCCTGGTAGCATTCAGTTTTGACGCAAGATATATACTGGGACGAGTAATTTTCCTAAGGAAGGAGTCCTGGACTCCATGTTCTGAAATTCTAGCGAGAACTCAGATGAAAGACGTCTATTTATTTATTTTCTTGTCTTATTTAATAAATTATTGGTGTTATGATTTAAGTTACATGTTTCATTTCAGCTGTATTTAAAATCTTGAAACAAGTAAATAGTTTTGAGTTATTGTGATTACTATACTGACTAATGACTAAAGTTAAGGTGAAATAAAAAATCGAGATCGGGACGTATGGCATGTATGATAAAAGTGTTTTCAATATTATATTTACTAAGGTTCAACTCATAGAGCTGGATAGGGAGATGAACTGAAAGTTGAAATATATATATATATAAAATTTTTTTTTTTTTTTTGCTTTGAAAGCTTCAATTGGGAATTTTAGGCTGTCATTTGGGAAAAATATATACTTTTTGAGATTGGGAATGGGGCCGAATTTCGGCCCCAAATTTGACGCTGTTGGGATACAACGTTTTTCCTCACCACTTTGGGAATGGTAACGGTACTGGTCAAATTGGGTAAATTAGCGTCGTTTTCAGCTCAATTGGGAATTTTATCTTATTCTTTAAAAGCTATCAAGAGGATGTCAAACCAATAAGTTAAATTCTGACAGGGCTTTTTTTATCCTACAGCTGTAACCTTATACAGGCTACATCCCTCAGAAATTTGCTTTAAATTCATGCAGTTTTCCCCCAAAATGAAACTTGTACCTGGAAATTTCATTCCCCTATGAGTAACATCGCGCGAAAATTATCCCCAAATTTGGTTTTCACGTGCTATTTTTCCCCCATATTTGAAGGCTAGGGCCCCTTCCCCCGAGCCTTACAAAAAAACCTGTCTGAAAACAACTTGTTCAACTTATTCTTGTACTTGAATTAAGCTCAGAAAAGCATCTTTTTACAGGAAATTGCTCGTGTTACTTGAGACTTGAATGTGTCTAAGTTTCAGTTTCGTTCCACAAGTTGCATCAGAGACACAGGTTTGCATGTTAATTTATTTTAGAATATACATCAATATTGACAATCTCCTTGTCAGGGTTTTTTCCGACTTAGGGGGAAAAGGGCCGTTCTTTTTTATGGGGAAAAAATAGTGAGAAAAACCGGATTTAGGGCAAAATATAAGCGCGTTATTGGCAGTTTGGGGGAAATATAAAAACCTATAACCGTACACACTTAAGTGTTATTGTTATGTTATTGGAGTATTTAACTGAGTTTGAATTAATATATTTAATATGTTTACCTTTCAATATCCTCCATTTTAACTATCGTTACTATTGTTGCACTCTTACGATATTTACAAACGTAGTTGTTTTTAATTGTTTAATATATAGGCAATTTTGGGGGAAAATGGATCGTTTGGGGAAAATTCCAGGGTTCCCTCTGGGCTTTAAAAAGTTGTCGCCACTTACTTTCGCCAAAATCAAAAAGTTGTCGCCACTTTCGCCAAATTCAAAAAGTTGTCGCCACTTACTTTCGCCAAATTCACAAAGTTGTCGCCAAATTTGCATTGTAGAAAATGAAGACATTCTGCTAATAACAATAATAGCATATAAACAATATAAATACGCGTTATATTATATGAACTACTACATAGTGCCTTGTACAGAACACAGTTAAATAAGTTAAGTATTTGTGTACTTCACTCTACAGTAAATCTTACCTTTGGTTTTCATATGCTTAACAATGTTCTCCTTTTTCAATACAGTGCATCCTGTAGTGAATGAATTGCTCAGTTTTGAGGATATACAGAGTTCACACAGCATAGATTTTGTGTTGGAATCATATTTGAGGAACGGGAAATCTGATTTCCAACTGTCTTTGAAATTTCTGTTAGCTGGTGAATTTAGAGTTTTATACATTTTTGAAGGAGTCTCAACATCATCTGAATCTAACGTTCGCTTTTTAACAGGCGTTATACACTCTGAACTTGCCATTTTGACGAGTGAAACAGAGAATATTATCTCATGTTTATATAGCACTAATCAAGGCAAAATGTTTAATTATTGCCTTTAAACACACCGATTATGCTAAAAACAATCCATATTTACCTTTTTGATTGTCATTGTTGTCAACCTAACAGGCTTTAATCTGCTTCCTATACTGTGACAAACACTTCACACTTCAGCGCAAAGTCGGTACATTTCACAGTTGTCTTATCTCTGAAGCAATAAAACTGACGACCAATTAAGATAACTTGTAACAACACCACCAATAATCCCAATTATCACCATAATCTGCCACTTTCCGGCAATCAGCACGCTCCATTGATTTCAGCAGTGTCGCTTACATCACGGAAATCCATTGCACAGCGACTGCCGTAAAGCGGCTGGTAAACAGAGCCTCTTATGTCATTTTAAGTAAATATTACGCAGAAAAAATGTGGAATTTTGAAAAATCGCCATTTTTGAAAAGTTGTCGCCACTTACTTTCGCCAAATTCAAAAAGTTGTCGCCAAATTTTTTATTTTGTCGCCATTGGCGACAATGGCGATCGACAGCGGGAACCCTGAATTCAATGACATAGGGGAAAAATACGTCAAGGAGAAAGGGCCGATATTCGGTGGGTCTCAAAGAAGGAAAGAAAAACCTGCTTGTTGATCATTAATGAAGCCTTTAAACTATATAAAATATTGCATCCTGAAGGGTTTTCCGTATTATTAGTTTTATGATTTATTGCCACTCGCAAAAACGCAGTGCAATTCAGTTGGTTCCCATTCTCAGATGCCATGTATGTAAGAAACAATGAATTGTAATTGAAACGATTCGATAACAGCGCCACCAAACGCAGTTACTTCCCCTAGCGGTGCACAGTAGCTGATTTGAATTTTGGTAGACGAATGGATAAAACAAAATTTTTAAAAAGCACATCGTCAATCATTAATGGTCCTTTATGGATATGTTTTCTCTGATTTGGGAAAGTTTTACCTTCAATTTGAGGAAAATAGCCAGAAAATAGGTTTGGGAATGGTATAGAGGAAAAACGCTGGGATGCATAACAATATAAATCCAGGGGTCCACTCCAGTCAATATTGTTATAGCAGTGTTAACCATACTTGAGGCTTTTACAAAATATTTGATTGATTGGTTACATGTATGTCATGACAGTCTTGACGAGTGCAAACAGCCTGCGTTTTACGCCACCATGATACTCTTTACTCTTAGACTATAATTATGATAAAAAAAAATATTTTTCAGCAATGTTTTAATTAGTTTTGTTCAAATACTGTTGGTTATCAGGGCTTTTTTTGGCTGATTTTATAGCCATTATTCGGTCATATTCCCAGTGGCAAAAAGTATCTTTTTCCCCAAATCCATGCCGAAAATTCCCAATTGATCGTTTGACTTTCAGATGTTTGGAAATAGAGCTGTCAAGTGTAGAAATAAAGCGTTTTGAAGTTGTAATATCCATTTTACCGATATGTTTATATTAAAAATTTTCTTTTTTATGTAAGTTTTATCAATAATTATTCAAATGTAATAAATCAAACAATAGTACATTTTCCCAATTTAAAATAAATTGACGCTAAAATTCCCAATTAGACGGGTATAGGTCATATTCCCAAAATGGTGAGAAAAAGCCCTGGTTATGGAATCAATACAATTCATATTGTATCAAAAGATCAGTTGACAAGAAGCACAAACTGCAGGGCTGCCTTTGTGACATTTATTAAATAAGGTGAACCTATGGTCACACGACAAATGAGTTCAATGTCAGGCTTGTTTTTTTTTTTCAGCTGAAGACAAGCCTAAAGATTTCATTGAAACAAGTGAGTTGTCATCTGTACCTTTTTTAGCTCACCTCAAGGACTGAGCCTTTGTGACCATCCCTGCCAAAACTGCATAATGTATGATTACATCCAAAAATCTAACCTACAAATTCTATCTTCATTTTCGCGGGTAACGGCAGGTGTGAATGGGGTCTTTTTGGTGTTTTTTGCACTTCTTAATTGACAGCTTTCGTTGAGCAATTTATGCCATGACCTGTTGAGTAATTTGAGACGCTTATTGGCATTTGAGACAGGCGATCGACGGATTGCGCAATAGTAAAATGGCGGCCATTTTCGGTCCGATTTGCTAGTTTCTAGTCTTGAAATCTTTTTTTCTCCTTTTTGGGGTAAAAAAATCGGTGCGCGTTATACACGGGTGCGTGTTATACTCGGTAGAATACGGTAACTTACATATATTTGCATTTGAAACTGTTTAGTTAAAGAAACATAGTGTAAGATTGATACAAATCATTCAAATAAAAGAAAGGGAACTGAGAAAAAAAATTGAAATGTAAGTTAGAAAACTTCAGCAATGACTGAACTGCCAAAACTGCATTATAGGTGGTGCTATTCTTTGTGCAGAATCAATACGCAATTCTTTCCTGAGAAGTAGTTGTTTAGAAATGCCATAATGAGCGAAATCATGTATATGAGCAATTGACATAGTGTGTTTGGTTTATTTGTTGGAATAATACTAAATATTTTGTACAAGTATGAAATTTTCACTAAACAGACACTTGTCTAATGAATTGTTTGTGCCACAATCTGAATCATTTAACACATATCAATCGGTGAATTAATCAATTTTAAACATGAATAGTTTGTTATGCCCCCACAGAGTGGGAGGCATTAAGCATTGCACTTGTCCGTCCGTTCGTACGTACGTCAGGAAGCTTGTGTTTTGAACTCCTCTTTAACTACTGGGTGGATCGCGCTCAAACTTTCAAAGTTGAATGACCTTAATGTGTAGTTGATCGTATAGAAAGGAATTCGGGCTGTACAGATTTTTGGCAGAATTATGGCCCTTTATATAGTTGCCTGAAGCTTGTGTTTTCAACTCCTCTTTAACTAATGGGTGGATCTTGCTCAAACTGTAGATGATGGTGAATAAAGGAATTGTGGCTGCGACAATTTTTGGCAGAATTATGGCTGTTTGTCTGTTTTTCCACTGTAGCCCCAAAATTTTGTGTTTTCAACTCCTCTTAAAATATTGGGTGGATCTCGCTCAAACTTTCACAGTTGAATGACCTTAATGAGTAGATGATCATAAAGAAACTGTTTTGGCTGAGACGAGTTTTGTCAGAATTATGGCCCTTTGCCTGTTTTTCCACTATAGAATATATAGTGCCAATTATTTTTTTTTAACTGCTCTTTGCATCTCGCTGAATCTTTAACAGTTGAATGACCTAAAAGCGTAGATGATCGTAAAGAATGGAAAAGTGACTGCGACCAGTTTTGGCTGAATTTCGGCCCTTTGTCTTATTGTCTACTATTGAATATACATGTATAGTGGATTTGTCTGTGTCCAAACGTGTTGTGGGGCATCAGTGTTTGTGACACATTTCTAGTTTGTATAACTTTTTAAAACAAGTACCTGATATTCAAAGCACTTGTTTGTATTTAGCGGAGACAATCTCCATCATCATGCGCCAAGTTTTGGTGCAAGGCTGGGGTGGACCAAGAGGGCCTTCAAAAAAAAATAGTTTCCAAACATATTGGTATGTATGGTTTTCTTTTGAATTATAAGTAAAAATAAATAATTTTAAACTGCCACTCAAATACTTAACAGTTACGGTTACTCCAGTACCTTATGCCCCCACTTCAGAGATTTGCCCTCCCATCTGTTTTTGTGACATGTTTGGTATCTCTTATTTGACTGTGTCGTGCTTTTAAAGATGCTTGGATGTAATTTGGTGTACTTGTAAAAGGCAATTTGACAATTATGCATGACATTTTGTTTTTCACTGAAGGTCAAAGGTCATGTCTCTCAAAGAAAATGAAACAAATCTTAATATTGTAATAACTAAAAAAGTACACAAGGCTTTATCGTGAAATTTGGTATACACATTGGGCTATATGTTTACTATATGTTCGTCTGTTCATCTATCTTTTGGTTGGTCTGCAACAAATGAAAAAACTTGTGATAATGATCATGAAACTTGGTATCACGCATGAACCTAAACTTTTCCAGAGGTCAATTGTCAGATGACTTTTACTTAAAATAGAATTACGCTAAATACTGCAATAACTGTAAAAGTACATATAAAGATATAATTGTGAAAACATTGTATGAACATGGAGAGTAACGATATTGTGAGAATGTTTAAAAAATCTTGATACTGCAGGTTTTTTTCTAAGGCTCGGGGGAAGGGGCCCTAGCCTTCAAATATGGGGGGAAAAAGCGCGTGAAAACCAAATTTGGGGATAATTTTCGTGCGCTGTTACTCATAGGGGAATGAAATTTCCAGGTATAAATTTCATTTTTGGGGAAAACTGCATGAATTTAAAGCAAATTTCTGAGGGGATGTAGCCTGTATAAGGCTACAGCTATAGAATTAAAAAAAGCCCTGTACTGATGATTTGTCAAACAAGAACAGTGCCCGATGCGCGCACATCGCGTTAGATGATTTATGCATGTTCAATGGGAATACCCCTGTCTCGATTGGACGTCAAATAGAGGCATACCCCACAATTCACTTTATGACGTCACGCACATGGTGCACCTGTATGTTTACTTCCTGAAAATGGAGAAGTTTGTGTTCATCAGCATGAAATTCTTAAACACATTAATCGTCAATATTGGCCAGAAATTTAGAGTTTTTGTTAGTACATGTACTGTACTGATCACTGACTAAAGTAAAGGTGAAATGAAAGATCATTTGGAATGTCCCGACAATTTTAATGGATTTGGACTTGAAAAATTATGGCATGTATGCTCCTTGCAATACTGTCAAAGTCTTGTATTTATGTGGTTTTCATTTCTCTTAGGTTACGGAGTTTTTACAAAAAAAACATTTGCAAAAGGAGAGTTCCTCCTTGAATACACTGGGGATCGAATTGACAAGGATGAAGCAAACCGCAGAGAAGAAAACGGAAACAATTTTTTGTTTGGCTTCATGTTTCATGGGAAAATGCTATGGTAAGTGCAAATGAAAGGGGAGTTTAAATGTTCATTATAATGAGGGCTATTCCAGGAAAAAATATGATGGCAGGAAGGAACGCCTGTTCAAAAATGGATTACCACCAACACAATTATAATTTCCGATACTGATTCCAAAGGTCAACATTACCAATCAGCCAATCAGAAAGTGTACGCAAATGAGCGAGTTGATCATGCTCTTTCATTGTCTAATTGCATATTCAGATCATGTCGAGCGGATCTGTGGTCTAGTGGAAACACTGGTACCCTAACCTACCTAAGACGTTAAACCGAGGTGCAGTGTACTAGGTGCTTCACACCGGGCGCTAAAAGACTCAGGGTCATCTCTGGAATGGGGCGTCTTCTGTATCCACAGTATTCCCCTTACCCAACTAACAAGTCTTCTGGGGGCGATGGCCATATGGGAAATTCCCAGTGCACTTGATAAAAATCTAATACACACACAGATCGTGTCAAAAATCACACTTTATTGATGTTAAAATATATAACTACTAATGTGTATCAATAGAGGAGGTATGCAATATGATAACTAGTTGTTACATGATTTTTTATTTTATTTGGCTGAGGTAACATTTTAATGAAAGTTTGTGGTAGAAAAGTCCTTTTCGAAAGTGAAACTCTTAAATTTTTTTTTTTTAAATCAGCGTTCTTTTCCCTGTATTCATATTAAAAATAAGGATTTTGTTGTAAAAAACACATTTAGTTTGACTTGCTTTATGGCTTGCATACAATACTGAATAGATCTACTAGTTTTGACCAAAATATGAAAGAAATTAATTTCTTTTCTCAAGCAAAAGTTGTTAAAAGAATATGAAATAGAAAAAAAAAGTAGAATAATAAAATCTCCAATGTTATTTTTGTGAATGTATCAGGAATATGTGTCAGTAAAGTTGTCACTAAAGAACAATATGTATAAATATTTCTTTTGAACAGTAAAACACAATTATGTTTAGCACATACAAAATTGAGGCCGGTGAAATTTACAACTGGCTTGTAAATTTTTCCTCTTCGTAGGACAGTCTGGCCTGTAAATTGTGGCAGTCTTTCGCCATGTCTGTCATTTGTGTTGGCAGATTCAAATCAAGGTTTAGGTGTCTTGAGAGATATTTGCAAATTAGAAAAAAGATATATAACTAAATTACTTGATAACAGTAGTAACTTACATTATTTGGCTCCTACCATACAATAATACATACAGTTTGTTTTATATAAAAAAAAGCCAGAAACTCTGACAAGAACAAGAAAAGTCAAGCTCACTGTTCTGTGACAGCTGTTGTTATATTAAAGTTATTTAAAATATAAGTAATATAAAAGCAACGTAATTTCTTACTGTTTAAGGGTTGATGCTTCTAGAACAACTAGAAACCACCTGGGTGGGTTGGTCAACGATGCAGCAGAAGGAACATTTAAATGCAATAGTAAAATGAAATTAATGATCTTCAATAACTATCCACGTCTTTGTTTGTTCGCTGCCCGAAACATTGCTTCTGGAGAAGAGCTACGTTACGACTATGGGGATGATACAAACAATTTACCTTGGAGGAATAAAGTAAGGACTATTTTGTATTTTGAAATATAAATGTTTCATTACAGACAATCTTTTGCTATTTTCAGATGTGTTTTATGGGTTTAATTTGTATTAATGTTATGATTTCCACACAAAAATCCAATCAAACTCTAAAATCAATACAGAAAGCAATTAAAATGTTAAACACAAAAACAAGAAGAAAACACTCATGAATTCATATAATTTTACACTGACACCAACAAATGTCCGCTATATAAAACAAATATCTTCTCTCTGTAACGGATTGTTATTGTCTGGGCCCACATATTTTTAAGCACAGTTCATCCACTCGAGGGCTGTTTTGTATGTGTATTTACTATAAATATTTCAGCATAATCAGGAAAACGAAATAGGTAATGTTTTAGCAGTTTCATGTGTAACTGTTACATTGTGTAAATGATTAACGTTGTGTTAATAGTTAAGAAATAGAAAACCCCACTGAGGGCCCTATGGCATTATAGTGACCAGCCAGGCAGCCCAAAATTGTATCTTTTCGTCCTGAAAGTGTGTATTAATGAGTTTAACAGCACAACAACTTGACAAAAACGATTAAACTCTTTAAAGTACTCATCCAGAACATCTTCAAATGTTGAAGTCTTGTGTTTTTATAAAGTGTTAATATTTCAAATTTTAAATTGTTTTAAAAATAACGGTTTAAAAGTGCCTGCAACAGTGAAATACAATAAATGCTACTGCACAGTGCAACTAAGCTCTGACTAACCCAGGCGGTGACGTCATTCATGAATATTTAGCATGTGCAGTCCATATAAAAAATAGTGACAGGTCCATATACTCTTGTTGCTTCTATCGCATTTTACCGAAACCAGTTATAGAGGATAAAGAAGGACAACTTTATAATCTTTGAGAAATAGTAAAATCTACTGAGGACGCTATGGTAAAGAGCTACCGGCTAGGCAGCTTTGGTCCATGTACACTTTGTGACTGCCTGGCTGGTCACTTCAATTCCATTGGAGCTGAAATGGGTTTTTTTTTCCATATATTATAATGAACATTTTAACCAGGTGGATCATCATGTGTATAATAGTACAAATGGTTCAAGCAAGTTTCAGAATTTTTTTTGTCAAAAAACAAAATCCCGATTTGAAAATATTTAGGTACCAAAGTTCCTTGGTTGATACTGTAGCAAGTTTGTTCAAATTAGTTTGATCTGTAAAAAAAATGACATGAGATTTTTTGTTTGATATAAATGATGCTTACCTCATTGGTCCATGTACTAAAAATATTGGCCGGTTCATATAATTCTCTTCAATGCTATATGATTTTTACATACCGGTCATAAAGATAAAGAAGGTCAATGTATAACATTGTTACGTACGAGCATTAAATGTATGTTTTCGGTTCATTATCCATGTAGTGTTGACAAGAAAAAAAGTTGTATAAATCAATTCAAATGCCTTTCTATTTGTTCCTAATAGATTAAAATTTGTGATTAGGTGGGCCATGTTGGGTTAAGCTAAACTAAACAGAAAATCATTTTATTAAAAAAAGACCCTGTTTATTCTAGATGTAAAATTGTTATGCTATAATAGCGACCCTTTTGCTGTTGTTAGGGAAAACACTAGGGCTCAACACATTATTAAGACCTCTGTGAAAAAAACAAAGCGAAACAACAAATGTCTTTAAAAAATTAAAATTAATATGGAGATGTTATGCTCTAAAGTAAAGTACATGAGGACCAAAATAATTGTTTGTGTGACTTCCCAGACCCCATAATACACTTTACATGCTCTTAGCGTTACAAATAAAGTTTGCATGCTATGCCAATGAAGTAAAGTAACGTGAACACCATTTCAGTCGTACAAGACGTCTTTTACTTAATATTTCAATTGCAGGATGATGTTAAGACATTATAAAAATAGAATTTACTGGAGAAAAGGATAATAAATCAAAAATAAATACAAAAAATGTCACCACAAACCTTCTAGTTTTTATTTATGCTTAATATGTTTTATGTGACAATGTGTTTATCCTTCTCAGATGTTGATGATGATGATGATGACCCTTTCGATGTCGAGAAAGAGAGGGCTACTTCCATGTTCACAAACAAGACAATAGGTACCATTAAACTATTTTAATGTGTGTGTTATCATTAATGATGGCTGTAGACTGTATTAACAAATTAGTGTTTAATTATGGTTATGTTATTTTATTCAAAAATGTGTATTTCCTTTTCAGACGATGACGAGGATGAGGATGACGGGGACAATGATGATGACGGGGACGATGATGATGACCCCCCTTTGGATTTCGAGAAAGATGGGGCAACCTCCATCGTACCAAATATGACAGCAGGTATTATTTAACTGTTATTGGTTGTTTGTTTTTAAACATTTTGCACTACACTGTATTCACAAATTCCTGTTTATTTATGCCTGAATAATTTTATTCAAAATTGTGTATTTCCTTTTCAGACGAGGATGACGATGACGGGGACAGTGATGGTGACGGGGACAATGATGATGACCCCCCTTTGGATTTCGAGAAAGATGGGGCTACCTCCATCGTACCAAACAAGACAGCAGGTATTATTTAACTGTTATCAGTTGTTTGTTTTTAAACATTTGGCACTACACTGTATTCACAAATTCCTTTCTATTTATGGTTATATAATTTTGTGCTAAATTGTGTATTTCCTTTTCAGGCGACGATGATGATGGTGACCATGATGCTGATGATGGCGATGACAGGGACATTGATTATGATGATTACGGGGACGATGATGATGATATTGACAATGATGATGGCCCCCCTTTGGATGTTGAGAAATATGGGGCTACCTCCATCATACCAAACAAGACAACAGGTATTATTTAACTGTTATAGGTTGTTTGTTTTTAAACATTTGGCACTACACTGTATTCACAAATTCCTTTCTGGTTATTTATTTATGGTTATATAATTTTATACAAAATTGTGTATTTCCTTTTCAGGCGACGATGATGATGGTGACCATGATGCTGATGATGGCGATGACGGGGGCATTGTTTATGATGATGAAGATGATGGGGACGATGATGATGATATTGACAATGATGATGGCCCCCCTTTGGATGTTGAGAAATATGGGGCTACCTCCATCGTACCAAACAAGACAGCAGGTATTATTTAACTGTTATACATGTAGGTTGTTTGTTTTTAAACATTTGGCACTACACTGTATTCACAAATTCCTTTCTATTTATGGTTATATAATTTTATACAAAATTCTGTATTTCCTTTTTTGGCGACGATGATGATGGTGACCATGATGCTGATGATGGCGATGACGGGGACATTGTTTATGATGATGACGATGATGGGGACGATGATGATGATATTGACAATGATGATGGCCCCCGTTTGCATGTTGAGAAATATGGGGCTACCTCCATCGTACCAAACAAGACAGCAGGTATTATTTAACTGTTATCGGTTGTTTGTTTTTAAACATTTGGCACTAGACTGTATTCACAAATGAGCTTAAAAAAACAAAAGGTCTCTGTCGGAAGGTCCCAATCATTTTGAATCCTTTGCAGGAGGTTTGTATAATTTGGTGCACATTTCTAAAAATAATATGATGTGAAGAGCACACAAAGATGTGTTATTGTCTTAAACACAACAAACCTTTTTGTGTTCAGTTATGCATATAAATTTATGCAAAAATTTGTTTTTTATAGATGATGATGATGATGATGATGATGATGCTTCGAATGTCGAAAAAGAGAGGGCTACCTCCATGTTAGCAAACAAGACAGCAGGTATTATTGAACATTTTTTTCTGGATTTAAATAAGGCTATTATGTTTTAGGCATCATTCATCATTTCATCGTTAAAATTTATTTTTCACTTGTGTGTTTTGTGATAATTCTGGGCTAAGTGTGAGTTTAGGCTATCCATAAAACCGGTTTAAACCCCAAATACTTTGCATTGACTGTTCCAAGACGGTGACCCCAGCTTTAATAAATGTTCATGTTTAATGTTTTGTTGTATGTATTTTCTTGTATCGTCGAGGCAATTGGTCACTAGCTTTAAATGAAAGACTACCAGAAGTTCCCCCCAAAAAATAATATTTTTGGAGTTTCATTTTTCCTCATAGTTAGCTATGCGGATTTTTTCTAAGGCTCAAAAAGTTTCAGAGTGCTGTTGAATATAGTTGTAGAAAATAGAAGGGTTATTTACCATACTCCCAGTTTTAATCAAACCCCTTTTATCCATGATGTAGATATTGAATGAGAATTCATCGCTCATCGTGTTTGTCTCATTTTTGGTCAAGAAACTACTTATTAATCCACCGTCGCAAAGCGGGAGGGGTATTTTAAGAATGCCCGTTGTCCGTCCATCGGTCAGTCTGTCCCTAACACTTTTGTGTCCGCTCCATATCTCCTATACCCTTTGACAGATTTCCATGAAACTTGCCTTAAGGGCATTAAGACAATGTGCAGAAGGCATTAGTCAGTTATGCCTGCTCATGGTCAAGGTCGTACTTCAAGGTAAAAGGTTTGAGCCTCCATTTTCGTGTCCGCTACATACCGTTTGAAGGATTTTTATGAAACTTACTACAAATGTTAAGGGCATAGAACCAATGTGCATAAGGCATGATTCAGTCATGTTGGCTCAAGGTGAAGGTCATACTTCAAGGTCAAAGGTTTGAACCTCAATTGTCGTGTCGGCTCTGTTTGTCTTATTACCTTTAAAGGATTTTCATGAAACTTGGCTGAATGTTAATTTCGTTGAGACAATGTGCAGACGGCATGAGTCAGACAGCTGGCCCAATTTCAAGGTCAAGAGTTACAGCCTTTATTTTTGTGTCTTCTCCATGTTTCTATACCAATTAAAGGATTTTAATGACACTTGGCTAAAATGTGTAGGAAATTCAGACAATGTGCAGAAGGCACAAGTCAGTTATGCCAACTCAAGGTCAAGGTCATACTTTACGGTCAAAAGTTTGAATCTCCATTGTCGTGTCCGCTCAATATCTCTTATACCCTTTGAAGGGTTTTCATGAAATTTTGTTACAATGTTAAGGTCATTGAGATGATGTGCAGAAGGCATGAGTCAGTTACGCCGGCTCAAGGTCAATGTCACAGTTGAAGAACACTAATTTACCCTTCATTGCTTTCGTATATGATTCATATCTCCTATACCCATTGAAGGATTGTCATGAAAAGTTTGTCATTTATAAGATGTTCTGAAGTCATAAGTCACCACTTTAGTGTAAAAGAATGTCAGCCGGGGATGTAGTTGCCTCTTCGACTGCCTTGTTACCATGAAAGAAGTGAGTGGCCTGTACAAAATAGCTAGTTGTTTGATTAGATATTTACTCACAGCAATAATAAATGGTATCATTTTTCAGGTTATGCAGGAAAATGTGTCATCAACATACTGTTTTCAGGAATGTCAGTTAATTTGGTGAGTCTTCAGAATTTTCATTTTACTTTTACCAGTTTTTAGTCCCCTAACGGTTTCACCATTGCAGGCATTTCCACAGGGCTTTTAAGCACAGTGGCACCCCTGTGCCTGAATTTCCAAATCAGGGGTACCCCTGTGTCTGAATTTCCAAAGAAGGGTACCCCAGTGCCTGAATTTTTAATTCAGGAACACCCCTGTACCTAAATTTCCAATTATTATCTGTGTATGTGCTTTTTAGCTCACCTGAGCACAACGTGCTCATTGTGAGCTTTTAGGATCACCTTTTGTCCGTCGTGAATCGTGCGTCGTGCGTCGTCAACATTTACCTTGTTAACACTCTAGAGGCCACATTTATTGTCCGATCTTCATGAAACTTGGTCAGAACATTTGTCCCAATGATATCTCGGCCGAGTTCGAAACTGGGTCACGTGAGGTCAAAAACTAGGTCACTAGGTCAAATTAAAGAAAAAGCTTGTTAACACTCTAGAAGTCACATTTTTAGTCCATTCTTCATGAAACTTGGTTAGAACATTTGTTCTCATGATGTCTCAGCTGATTTCGAAAATGGTTCCGGTCTGTTGAAAAACATGGCCGCCAGGGGGCGGGGCAGTTTTCCTTATATGGCTATAGTGAAACCTCGTTAACACTCTATAGGCCACATTTATTGTCCAATCCTCATGAAACTTGGTCAGAACATTTGTCCCACTGAAATCTCGGCCAAGTTCGAAAATGGTTCCGGTCTGTTGAAAAACATTGCCCCCAGGGGGCGGGGCAGTTTTCCTTATATGGCTATAGTGAAACCTCGTTAACACTCTATAGGCCACATTTATTGTCTAATCTTCATGAAACTTTGTCAGAACATTTGTCCAAATGAAATCTCAGCCAAATTCGAAAATGGTTCCGGTCTGTTGAAAAACATGGCCGCCAGGGGGCGGGGCAGTTTTCCTTATATGGCTATAGTGAAACCTTGTTAACACTCTATAGGCCACATTTATTGTCCAATTTTCATGAAACATGTTCAGAACATTTGTTCTAATGATATCTCGGCCAAGTCCGAAAATGGTTCCGGTCTGTTGAAAAACACGGCCGCCAGGGGGCGGGGCAGTTTTCCTTATATGGCTGTAGTGAAACCTTGTTAACACTCTATAGGCCACATTTGTTGTCCAATCTTCATGGAACTTTTTCAGAACATTTGTTCCAATGAAATCTCGGTTGAGTTCGAAACTGGGTCACGCGAGGCAAAAACTAGGTCATTAGGTGAAATAAAAAAAAATTGAAGACCCCTTTGATATATTTTAATGAAGCTTAATATGTAGATACATGTACCTAATATCAAGACCTTGCATTATGTTTGTGTTGGGTGGGGTCAAGGTCACAGTTGCTAAAAGTTTTCGCTCAATAACTTGAAAACCTTTCTAGATATTTTAATGAAACTTCATACATAGATATCAGGTGAGCGACCTAGGGCCATCATGGCCCTCTTGTTTAGCTCTGGAGTAATGTAGAAATTAATATGGGACACATTCAATTAAGAAAAAAGTAGAACCCATTGCCAACTGTGGGTCTATGCCCCTGTGCCTTAACAAAATCCTGGGGAAAGGCCTGCATTGGTGACAGCAAGAATGAATAAACTCTAGATTTATATTCACCAGCTTTTTAACTAATGCACATGGGTATTTTGGTGAAGTTGTGGTTGGTGACATCAGTAACCAGGTTGGCTAGCTCAGTTGGTAGAGGGCTGGACTACAAATCTGAAGATTGCAGGTTTGATCCCTGGCCTGGCCACATAACTTGTGTGGTGATTGGTCATGAAGTTCTTTCTACGGCCATTCTCCCCCTACCTCTGATTCAAGGAGGGCAGTTGTCAGTTACTTGCATAAGTATGTGCGCTTAGTACAGTTAAACCAGCTACCCCTGGAAAAGTGTGAGTTGGTTAGCTGACCACCATGATGTGACTGAAATACTGTTGAAACGGCAAAAAATTCAACAAAACAAACAAACAAACAGACAACATAAGAGTTTTGTGATAATCTGTATAATATGGAGACATCTATGTCGTATAGGCACACATCAGTTTTCACTATGAAATAATTTAAATGAAAATAAATGTTTGCAAAAATAAGTGTATATTAATATATGTGTGTGTGAAATCCTAAGCATATTATTATCAAATTGTCCTTACATGAGTATGTTCTGTCAGTGTGCTTCTTATGCTTTATACAAGTATTGAGCAATTTCTTGTATCTATTTTTAAGGGATTTTTCAAGATTTTTCGAACCTGCAAGCTTGTAACGAGCGCAGAAGAGGCTGATATTCTCGTTCTTCCAGCATGTAAGGCAAATCACAAATACATCATATGTATAAGAAATATAATGGCTATACAGTTATCAATATATTTATAAATGTTTAATTATAACCAGTGTCATATCCAGTAGGAGTATTATCATGCCTGTTGCTCAATGACATGTAATATAGCAAACTTTCATTGCCGGTATTTAACAATTAAAGGGTATCACATTCAACATTTAAACATAATCATGTAGTGTTTTGTCGAAAAATGTTCACAAAAATCGGAAACGTTTAAGCAGAATTTTAAAGTCACTATCAATGGAATACATTTAAATATGTGATGTTCATTAAATTATTTAACAGTTGAAAAAATTAATTCATTTGAACGTTGTGAGTCGTTTTCATGATTACATGTATTACTTGCAACATTTTGATCAACAATTTTACTACCAGTTAACCCATTAAGTCTTAAATATAATCTGCAGAAATATATCATCTCTACAGTAAATCTGAAACATTCCACATGTGTAGGCATAAGTGTGCAAGAGGAAATTTACAGTTTTTTTTTTATAATTAATTATTACCTCGTAATTGAAGAGAGAGTGGTATACTGGAGTCACTCTGTCAGTCGGTTTGTTGGTCGATAGGTCAGTCCACATTAAATGTTATAACTTTATGGAGTGAACTTACTCCACATTTATGCGTCATAACCATGAAGTTTGCAAGAAACAACTCATACCCAGTGATCTACATATTACTTTGTTATTTGCCCTTAAGCAAAGACATGGGCAGTGATCTGTCCGCATACAATGTCACAAGTTGAATAAGCGTTGCAAGGTTACTAGTGACAAGTCTATAGATTCCATTAACAAAATTTGACAGGATTAAAATAAGCTGAAATGCTTATATTTGTACCTTTTATGCATTTGCAATCATACAATCAGTGTTACCCTGGAAATGTTTCATTTAATCCTTTACAAACAAATGTTGACATTAGACGGTTTGCCTGTCACATGATGTCAACTTAGCCATTGCTGTGATCTTTGGCAGCACAACAAGATCAGTTCCTTTATTTTTGGTTTTCAGCAGGAAATGGACACACTAAACATTCAACAATGAAACTATTCCAGTGCCTTGTTGGCAGAGAGAAATCTATTGTCAGTGCAAAGTGGGTGACAGACTCTATTGCAACAGGTTGCTTGCAAGAGCTGGTAAGAGTACAATAAAAATAAACTTAATTTTACTGCCCCCCCCCCCCCCCCCCCACTCGCCACATTATTAAGTGATTGATGAGCTATTATAGAGGTACTGTCCTGTGTATTCCATCATATATAATCATGTTATAGCTTGTGTGGAAAATAACTTACGATTTTTTGTGCAAACATGAAACAAAAGTTTTCAAGCAAGGTTATGGTTGGTTGTAAACCCGCATTTAATTAATTCATGCCCCATAACCAGTGGAAGAATGCAGATGTGATCAGACTAGAAACACAGGACTGTTTTAATTTATTCAGTCAATATTCAGGCCGGTCAAATGGTTATTATGGTTTTCTTGTTTCTTTATTATTGCACAGGATGAAAGATATGCTGTGAAGAGTGCAGTAACATATGGCGAGTGGTCTGCGTATGAGAATTATGATCCTTTCGAATTCAAATTCCTTGGAAGTGATTGGATTGAAACTAAAGAAGGTAACTAATGGAATTTCAGTTAAAGAATGTCAATTAGCTCATCATTTATACCCCACTTGTTCACACACTGTTCCCACTTGTTCACATACTGTCCTCACTTGTTCACACACTGAACCCACTTGTTCGAGCACTGTCCCCACTTGTTCACACACTGTCCCCACTTGTTCACACACTGTCCCCACTTGTTCAAAGACTGAACCAACTTGTTCAAACACTGAACCCACTTGTTCACACACTGTCCCCACTTGTTCACATACTGTCCCCACCTGTTAACACACTGAACCCACTTGTTCAAACACTGTCCCCACTTGTTCACACACTGAACTCAATTGTTAACACACTGAACCCACTTGTTCAAACACTGTCCCCACTTGTTCACACACTGAACTCACTGTTTCACACACTGAACCCACTTGCTCACACACTGTCTCCACTTGTTCACATACTGTCTCCACTTGTTCACACACTGAACTCACTTTTTCACACACTGAACCCACTTGCTCACACACTGTCTCCACTTGCTCACATACTGTCCTTGCCTGTTCAAATTGTTATTATTATATAACTTATAATATCCTCTAATCAGCTGTTAGTGTAATGTGATATGCGTTGTGGGGGCATCAGTGTCTGTGACGACACATTAAAAAAGATACCCTGTATATTTAGGAAGGGACACGTTACAACAGAATGATTATTGAAATTGAGGGCATCCCTGTTATATATAGTTTTATGTTATTTCAGAGAAATGAATGATAAAATATGAACAGGTATTGAAGTGGAACAACTTTATTTTATTATCTTCAGACGATCTCCGATGTCTTTTAACTAGAATTGGTGGTCATGAGGTGTTGACAGCGTCTGTAGACACTATCTTCATTTGCGCTGATGGAGAACTTCATACATCATGTATATATTTTTCTTACTGTTCAATAGTTCCAATGTAAGAGTTTTTTTTGTCAAAATTTAATTTGAATTTTATCACTTTATCAGAAAAATATCCATGATTAACGGTCCAATATTCTATACACATGGAAATAGCAATGTGTCCGAAATCATTTTTCTCAAGATATGTATTGAGTGAATTATCCCTTTGGTCGTTAAAGATTAAGAACACTTGAAACTATATTGCTTACAGTTACCTGGTATTAATCATTCTTTGAACAACTGCTTGCTAACGTAACTATAAAAAAATAATAATGTGTACTGTGTAAAAATTTATAAATGATCGTTACAATCCACCTTTTATCTCTATAAAAAATTACTGCAATACTCCTGAAACAGTTTGTGCTGGCAAGCTCTTGTACTATTAGAAACATGGGAAGCTCTTGTACTATCACGAAACATAACAGAAGTGTTCGTTTTGTCCTTTGCATTTGTTCTTACTGGAGTCAGATGTCTGTTGACAGCTGATGTAAAACAAAACTGTGCACTGATATTACGTTGTGTATGTTTCAGCTCAATGTGTTGATAAAGAGTGGATCTTCCACACCATAATCAGTGGAAAGGTCATCAGCCCTCTATCCAAAATATCCGATGACATAGTGAATTGCAGTGATAATGACTCAGACATTGTCGGGTGTGAAGCATTTTCACCAAGTAAAAAAATATTTGTCCAGACTTCAGGATCTCTGTCTGGAAAAAGAAAGCAAAAGCTCCAAAGTTGTGTCTACTGTCAGGTATTGAATACAAAAATGTCAAGACATCTTGCGAGTAAACATTCAAATGAATTGGAAGTTGCCAAAATATTAGCATTGCCGAAAGGATCCCAGAAACGAAGGCGAGCTTGGATTGAACTTGCAGCAAAAGGGAATTGGGTCCACAACAAAGAAGTTCGTGAAACTGGAAAGGGGTTTATTATTCCAAAATACAGGCCATCCATCAACAATGTTGAGCGAAAGTATCTTCCTTGTGAGTTCTGTAAATCCGAAATTGTTGCAAGTGATATGTGGAAGCATCACAAGACATGTGTTGTAAGGCCAGCAGGCATTCATAGCGACTCACCGATTGCAAATTCTAAATTACTATTGCCTGTTGATTGTTCTCAGGAACTAAACAGAAAAGTTCTTAGCAAAATGCGGGATGACCTCATTTCGGTTGTTGTCAGGTCTGATCCACTTATCCTCGAGTTTGGATCAAGAAAATATGAAAAAGTAGGAGATCCAGACCATATGCACCAGCACATCGGTCAAAGGATGCGTGAATTGGCAAGGATAGTGATATCTATGAAGGATACAAGTAAGAGAATGTTGACTTTGAAAGACTGCTTAATTCCAACACGATGGAAACTTCTTTTAAATGCTGTAAGATCAGAAGCTGGTTTCGATAGCGAGACCATGCAGTGGTCAAGACCTTCATTTGCTATTAAAGTAGGACCTGGCATCAAAAAGTGTGCTAAAATTGTTAGAAATCAAGCTAACATAATGGAGGATGAAGAATTAAGAGAACGCGCCAACTCTATTATTGAGTTGTATGATGAGTGGGAGGAGCGCATAGTGTCTCCAGCAAGAGCCTCATTAGCCTCAGTGAAGTATAACACACCGAAACTGTTGCCTCTGGTGGAAGATGTTGTCACCCTTTCTACATATCTGAAATTGAGGCAGCCAGGACGTCTCCCAAAAAACCTGAAATGTACACCAAGCTATGCAAAGCAGTGTTGGCACAGGTCATCCTGTTTAACAGAAAAAGGGCAGGAGAAGCCCAACGACTTAAAGTTGAGGACTTTTTGAGGGCCTCTTTAAACCCAAAAGTGGACGCTGAAGTAAAAAAGTCGCTTACCAATTTCGAACAAACATTGTGCGAGACCCACATTCGTGTAGAAACCAGAGGAAAACGTGGACGCAAGGTTGCGGTAATTTTTACTGCGGAATGAAGAGCCACATTGAAATTTTGTTGAAATTAAGAAAGAACTTGGCCATCGAGTCTAAGTATGTGTTTGCCCCTCCCAACACACATATGCCTTACAGGGGATCAAAAACCTTACGGGAAGTATCATTGGAAGCAGGATTGAAGTATCCAGAAAGAATAACGTCAACTAACCTAAGAAAACAGTTGGGGACGATGTGTCAGCTGTTGGGCTTAACAGAAAATGAACAAGATGTTTTAGCCAAGTTCATGGGACATGACATTCGAGTACACCGTGAATTTTACAGACTTCCCCAGAGCACGATAGAAATAGCAAAAGTGACAAAAGTGCTACACTTGCTTAATGCAGGAAAAATATCCGACCTGGAGGGGAAAGACCTCAACCATATTGATCTTGATGTTGGTAAGTCACTCTTTACTAACCTTTGATGGTAAGATATTGTTAAGAGGTTTAACAAAATGGTTTAAACATTGTTATCAACAAGAATTTAAGTTACAATCCTTTTAAAATATTAAACCACATTGTTGCCAATTATGAAAATTAAATGGAAGATGGCAGAGTATATTGGTTTGCTTATTTTGGTGTTTTGTTTCTGCTTTTTTTTTGCAATTTAAACCCTTTGATGCAGGTCATACTGACATTGTTTGGCTGCAAAGCAATACGAGAGTGTGCATGAACATGCTATAAATTTGATTGGATTAATGCATAAAATATATGGCTATTATGTTTATGGAAAGCTAGTATAAGTATGTCCTTGTGCAACTCATTCATGCCAATTATCTGTTTACAGAACTAGAAGACAGTTCTGGTGATGAATCTTTAGACGAGGAAATAAGTGTGCATCTGGAGGGTAATTAAAATCCATACCTTTATTGATAAAAATAATACAGCTGAACCGAAGGTTTTTTCCTAGTAAAGTTAATATGTTGTTGCACTTCATTAGTTTTATGTATGTGTATGGCCTGGTACATCACAATAATGTTTGAATTAACAAATTTTAGATCTGACGAATACCTCTGTCGACAAAGGCGAATCTTCAAAAGATTTCATTACGTCAAGGAAACAAAGTATGTAAACCCCTTTATTATTTTTCTAGAGAATTGTGACAACAAACAGAAACCCTACTAAAAAAAATTCTGTCTGTAACCACTATAGCTATTGAAACTTGACACAATGTATTCAGTTTCACAATAGAATAGAACGATTGATACAATTTGGGTAACATTATTTAATTAGCATTTAATTGATTACTGACCTATCAACATATTCAACTGAAACTCCACACATATCTTTGGGGTCATTATGTTACCTTATAGAGTTCATATGTATTGTGTAATGCTGGCAAACCCACTGTCCTGCGACAGCTCTTGATACAATTCTACCACCATTAACCAATTTTGTATTTCCCTATGGTTGCTTAATAGATACTTGTTTTCAATACAGAATGGGTCTCCATGCAAAATGAAGAAAATGAGGATGGTGATAGTGGTAGCGATAGCGATGCAGAATGGTGTCCACCCCGTAAGAAACTATGTAAGGAATATTTATCCTGATTTGATTTTCTATTTGTCCTCATTACAGTTTTCCATTGTTTTGTTTGGAAATTCTTCATAAACATATCTGTAAAGTTATATTGTATTTGAATTAACCTTTATGCCGCCCTTTGCAGTTGCACTTTCCTAGGAAAAGTGTTAGTAGGTTAACTGACCTCTGTTATGTGACTGAAATACTGTTGAATATGGCATAAAATCCAGGGAGAATAAATTTGTTCAGCTGATATTATTGTTTAATTATGTAATTTGTCTTTTCTATTCCACTCGACCAAGTATTGGCGTCCAATCAGGTTAAAGGGTGTTTCTCAGGAATGACTCGAGTGATTGCATTCAAACCTAAAACTTTTAGTCTTAATTTTAAAATTAACCTAAAGGTTTGGTTACTTCAATTTGAAATGTGTCTTTATGACCTTTGACACTTGAAAATTTCAAATTTCATAAACTTGAGTGACAGAGTCAATTTTTATTTCCATTATCTAACTCGACAATGAGTATTCATACATAGTTACCCTAAACCAATTTAATATGTATTGCATAGTATGAGGTTATTGTTCAAAGATCAAGGTAACAAGTACTGAAACAATCAAGGTTAGCTCAATAACTTAAAAACGAAATTATTGAAAGATACAGTAAAGTTAGATAGCAAAGGGATAGAGATTGTGTGATGGGTCAACATCACTGTTAATCACTGGTAATTAAAAAAAAACAACTTTCCACTCAATAACTGGATATTTAAAAAAAAAGGCAATCTTACAAGCACAAGAAAATTCAAATGTGCTGTTTGACAGCTGTTGATTGGGTAATTAAAAAGGTATGAAAAAGTCAGCTGTTGCCACTGAAAGTACATTTAAAATACTAAGAACGCCTTGTCTATATATTTATTTCCCATTCAGTTCGATTGAATGGTGATGCATGTTTTAAACGATGTTTCGTTAGTATAATTTAAATATATATTGATGTTAATTTTATTGATGTTAATTTTAGGCAAAAACTTCCCAAAGAAAGGGCTAAGAACCCCGTGGAGAGAGGAGGAGAAAAATTGTGTGAAAAATGAATTACGTAAATGTTTAAATTTGGGAACATTGCCCTCCAAGTCTGAATGTGAACAAGTAATAAAGAAGAATCAATGTTTAAAGAACAGAACGTGGACAATGGTAAAAGGATTTGTTAGAACAACATTGAATAGAAGGAAATGAATGTCTGTCCATACCTCCTGTCCGATTTTTTAGCTCACCTGAGCACATAGTGCTCATGGGGAGCTTTTAGGATACCGTTTTATCCGCCGTACATCAGTGCGTCCGTGCGTTAGCTTTTTCTTCAAACGACTTCTCCTCCTTAACCCGTTGACAGATTTTAATGAATGAACTTCACAGGAATATTCCTTGGGTGACCCTCTTTCCACGTTGTTCAAATCGCTATAGTCCATTGCATATGTAGGTCACCAGAGCTTAAAAAGATTTAAAAAATGAAAACTTAAAAAAATCTTCTTTGAAACCAAAACGGTCAGGAGTTTAATATTTGGTGTGTAACATTGTCTAGTGGTCCTCTACTAAGTTTGTTCAAATCATGCACCTGGGGTCACTGGCCATGTCCCAGGGGTCACATGATTTATATAGACTTCTATAGTAAATGACTTTAAAAATCTTCTTCTATGAAACCGCAAGGGCCAGGGGTTTATTATTTGGTGTGTAATATCATATAGTGGTCCTCTACAAAGTGTTTTCAAATAATGCTCCTGGGGTCAAAATTGGCCCCGCCCTGGGGGTGACCTGATTTCTTTATATGTATATAGTGAAAACTTTAAAAAATCTTCTCTGAAACCGCAAGGCCAAGAGGTTTGGTTTTTGGCATGTAACATTGTATTGTGGTTCTCTACCAAGTTTGTTCAAATCATGCCTCTGGGGTCAAAACTGGCCTCGCCTAGGGGTCACAAGATTTATATAGACTTATATAGTAAACAACTTTAAAAATCTCTGAAACCACAAGGGTCAGTTTTTAATACTTGGTGTCAAACATGGTTGGTGGTCCTCTACCAAGTTTGTTCAAATCATAAAATTTGCCCCGCCCTGGGGCTATCTTATTTCACATATATGTATATAGTCAAAACTTCACAAATCTTCTCTAAAAGGACAAAGCCTAGAGGTGTAATATTTGGCATGTAACATCATATGGTGGTCCTCTACCAAGTTTGTTCAAATCATACCCCTGGAGTTAAAATTTGCCCCACCCTGGGGCTATCTTATTTCTGTTATACGTGTATAGTGAAAACTTCAAAAATCTCTGAAACCGCAAGGCCCAGAGGATTGGTATTTGGCATGTAACAGCATATTGTGGGTCTCTTTCAAGTTTGTTCAAATCATGCCACTGGGGTCAAAACTGGCCCCGCCCTGGGGGTTACTTGTTTCCCTTATATGTATATACTAAAACTTTAAAAATCTCTGAAACGCACAACCCATACATTTGAAATTTGGCATGTAACATCGTATGGTGGTCCTCTACCAAGTTTGTTCAAATCATTCCTCTGGGGTCAAACTGGCCCCACCCTGGGGGTAACTTGTTTTAATAATATCTATTCCGAGTATGAAAATGGTTGCGGTCAGTTGAAAACATGTCCACCAGGGGGTGCAAGTTTCCTTATATGGCTAAAGTGAAACATTGTGAACACTCTCGAATTCGCATTTTTGTCCAATCTTCATGAAACTTGCTCAGAACATTTGTTCTAATGATATCTCAGCCAAGATCGAAATTGGTTTCTGAAACATCACAAAAGTTGCTCAGAACAGTTCAGTTCCCCGAAGTCTCAGGTGAGCAACCTAGGGTCTATGGCCCTCTTGTGTTAATTTAGAGTTTAGTCAGCATCCAACAGGTGAAGCTCTTCGTACAATTAGTTAGAATTTGTATAACCTAATTATTACAATTTTCTACGTATTTCGACATGCGGCATCGGGTTGTATTAGTCACTACTGTCACAAGATCTATAAATGTTTCTGCATAAAAATTTGGTCTGGAATGAAAATTGAACAGTGGTAGTCATTGTTATAAAAAAAAAACAAGTATAATACATTTACTATTAATTTTGTGATGAAAATTTGACTTTTTAAAAACAAAACTGTTAGAAGTATTAATACATGCAAGTTATTATGAAAATATTAGTACTTCACACATTTTGAAAGATGTTGTATTTGGCAAGTCTGAAAAAATTTCAATTACAATCTCAGATAATTATTAGACATCGTAATGAATCACAGAAAAGGAAAAAAGAACATTTGGAGTTTGTATAAACAGGCTCTTTAAATAGAATTGTATATTTTTTTTCACTGTTTTCATGCAATTGTTGTTTGCACTGTCATTTGTTAACCCTTCTCAGATTGCACCATGTTTCTATACTTACACACGCCAATGTTGTACATCTATTCAGGCTATAAGTATGCAATGGGCTATTAATGCCGAATAAAGACTGTTATGTAATATTATGTTTTCACTTGTATTAAAGTTGGAATATCAATAAAATCTGACATGCAATTTTGTAATTACATCACTGTTGTAAAGTAGCATCCTTCGTTTGAAGATGTTCATATGTCTAGTAACTACACTGATGCAAACGGATATAATAATGCATTTAAGAAATAAAATAAGCCCCCAGTAAATTAATTTCTACGTAAACCGTGTTAAGCGCATGCGCAGAAAAACTGATGTTGGTGTGTGCTATCCATCAAAATGTTTTGACAAAGTTTAGAATTGGTAGACAGAGTACATAAGAACAGTTTATTTTAAAATTGCACATTCCCAGTTCCTTATTTTGTTGCCACTATATTATAGTTTGGTTATTGATATTCCAACTTTAACGGGATGCTGCATTTCTTGCAATACTGTCAAAGCATTGTTTTTGTCATATCATGAAATAGTGGTATTCATTTATTTTGTTATAACTATAGTAGTTTTGGCTGGTAAGGATTTTTTGCATTGGTTGCCATGTTGTCAAAACAATGTTGTGACATAATTTATGTTGTAAAAACTTGTTCATTTGTGTGTTTGTTTAGGTACAATTCTTTTCTGATTTGTCATTTTACAGTTCCTCTTGTAACATGGCTATGAACTGTCATTCAGCAATTGTAAAATATATTAACAGCATGTCACATGATGCATAAACCAGATCTAAAGTTTCAGTCACTAATAAAATTGCTGGTTTGTATGCTGATAAGGCCGTAGTATTAGTAATATTGTGCATTTATAAATGATGGTATTTTGTAAATAATTGTGTGTACCATGTATAAATGACAGTATTTTTAACCAGGTTTTCAACGAATCCTGGTTATTAGATTGAGGTATGGCGGGCGGGCAGGCGTTGTCAAACAAGTGGTTTCCGGTGAATAACATAAGTTAACATACGGGTAAAATATGGCAGGATTGCCCTTATGAAATTAAACAAGCAATGTTTATCTACACATGTAGAATTTGGCCCCGTTGTGAAATAACCAACCTGATAGTTATAAAAGTTTTGAGAAACACAAAACGATATTTTACCTGGTTTTAAAGAAAATTGCAAATCCTGGCTCTTAGATTAGTGATGGTTGGTAGGTGGGGGGGGGGGGATCCGGTCATTAACTTAGGTTTGTATGGACAAATCTTGATGAAACTGCAAGACTTCATGGCGACTTAGCTTGGGAAATATGGGGCAAGTCAGTTGAAGGTCCAGGTCACTAAATGAAAACAGAAAAACTGTTCCCACTCAATATCTTGAGGTAGGATAGAGGCATTGTGTTGGAATTATTTGTGTATTTATTACTCAACTTGAGATTGCATTTGAGGCCAGTTGTGTCATCGTCAATGTTCCTTACTAACATTAGTAAAAAAGTTTCCACACAATAATGTGTTGTTGAATATTGAAACTGCACTTAAATTGTGTGTGTAGTTAGCTTACATGTTAACCTAGCTTGTAATTTTGGCCAGTTGGGTCAAGGTAACTTTTACTCAAATAGAACTAAATATGCATGTATCATATGTTAATTCTTGTTTCAGAAATTATGCTGGCGAAAGAGATCTGTGTTTGAATTCAAAAATAGTTCCATATAAGTCCAAAAGCAAATGTTTGTAAAATCGAATAAAACTACAGAAAATTTAGTATTGGTTTTCATGCTAAAATTGTATGATGAAGAGAATGTATTATTTCTTTCGTTTCATGCAGTGTATGTATATATGCATGGACTATAGACAATTAAATCTGAATTAAATACAATTGTTTTGCTTTTAATTTTATTTTATGATCAGCTGATTGACATGTACAATTTATAGCGTCGCTGTCAGTGTACACCTTAAAGTTCTTCAAATGTGATGACAAAAATTATGTATTATGATTATGTCGCATTAATTATACATCATTATATATATTTTATAACACTAAATGAAATAAATAGTGTGGCTGATTCATACGCGGTATTATTATCGACGACTGGTTTAAATTTTATCAAACTATTATCAACCAACGTTCACAATAGTCTTCTGACTAAAACCAAAGCACACAAAGAAGAAATAACATTTTCAATGTCTTTCTCAAGTTATGTACCTAACCGGAACTATTGAACAGCAACGAACATGAATAATCGACTGTCTTACATTGCGCACTCTGTTCCCCTTGTTCACACTTTCCCTTCGGGTTTTCACTCTGTGCCTTAATCACATACTTTCCTCACTTGTTCACACACTATCCTAACTTGTTCACACAACGTCATTCCCTTATTCGCACACTTCTCACATGTTCTCACATAGTTCCTGCTTATTCGCCTTCTTCAACGCGTCAGTGTTTGGTAATAGCATGTTAAAATGCGAATCGTATTTAAGGGATTATAGTACAACACATTTGAAGAATTGTCAATGAACGTTATCAATTGAATAAATAAAGTCATTGGAAAAACAAAAATGTGTTGAGACAGCATTAGGGGAAAAACTAAATCATTTTGACACATGTAAACTATAGACAATAAAAATATTAGCGGTCCCCCTTCCCCCTTCATTAAAGATGTTTTGAAAACTAGGTAAGTCGGTCTTCAACTATTAGCCGACAAACAATTCACAAATTTATTGTCGACATCTTGCATATTGTATGCGACCAGACGGTTATTGATCGCCGTCTGAACACAGACCAGCTAAAACGTTCTCCGAACAGTTTAGGTGAGCGCAAGATATTTGCATAGGACGGTCGCAGCAAATGATTGTAAATGACTGCAACTTAAGTGTATTGATCAATGGATCTGGTGATTGGAAAGTTGGTATCCCGCCGCCGTCCGACAATAAGAAGACCGCCCGACATATTGGCATTTGTTCTTTTGTACTAATGCATACTACGTAGATAGTTTAGATTATTTTTTTCTGCTAACAAATGTGTACGAAAGGTTTTTTATAAAGTGGTTTGCACGAATGAAAGAAAGGTCTATAAACAAAGATTTTACGTGACCTGGATGGCGGATGTGGGGTGGGGCTGGAGTTGACAGTCACAGCGAAGGTCACAACCCGAATTCATAAATCGTCGCGCATGTTTACTTTTTTGTTACAGCCAAGAAAAATTAGGCAAGAAATGAAACTGCTGTAAGCATTATTCTTGGGTTTGTTCTTACACAATTACCACATGTTCACAGATAGATCCGAGTACACATCATAGTAGACACAATTGCAGGGAAATCCATTAATTACATTTGTAATGGAAAACAGGTAAGGGCATTCGAAATTCGCTTACACATACTTATCACGTTGTTTATTTGTTACCACAGCAACCTATACAACGCTTAAAGTTACTATTCATTGAACGTGTAACCTCCACGTGCACACGCGTGAGTCTGTATGACTGTCAACCTATGACGTTGCCGGAAGCAATAACAATTGACTGCTATATAGGTCGCTTATTGAAGTTCATGTGCGCACCGGAATGGCTTAATCGAATGCATTAAAAATGCATCACAAAATTCAAAGACGTTGTTTCTTGCTCAAATAAATAGTGTTGCGGTGAAAATGAATATAATAATCTTTGGGGCATTTGTTTCAAGGAAATTACACGTTTTAATGTCTATAAATAATGAATTCACCTAATGCATTTGGCCCTTTAAAAATGTTTGCAGCACTGTCGTAACATCCACGTTCACAGCTGTATTATAAGAAACAACGGAGGGTTGCTGCCCGTCAAATAAGTGTGATAAAATTGACCAGTCGGCAATTAGTATGGTCGTTTACTTTTCACACGTATTTCCGTACAATTGCGATTCATATAAATCGCATCTTTTAACGTTGAATTCAGAAGACAAAACGATCGGAATCACATCGACCGAGCACCGTAGACGAAAGGCATTGTCTTGGATTGGTAATTAATAATTCAAGTTTAAAAACATTCACTATTTCAACAGCGATCGACACCAATACCATGTAGACGGCATGCGTCCGGAAAAGCGCCGACCTAGTAATACAGTAATCGCCTGCTTATCGGGCATTGTCTGTACAAGAACCAGTACTGTAAACTACTGATAAATTACAATAACCAATATTTCTGGTACATGTGAACCAATGGAACGCTTGAGCATTGAACCATGTGTACGAAACATACAAGTTCGAAGATACAAGAATCTTTATTTCATGACGATATAAAATATAAAAAGTATCTAATATGCATTTCTAATTTATATAATTATATAATAATCAACTGAACTAATTACATATTATTTCATTCAGCAAAACAATTTAGTAATATTTCTTAACTCGATGAGCTAATGCTGTTTGTTATTAAATTTATATTATATACACATATTTCAGACTAAAACATAATACCATTACCAGAGAAATTAAAATAAATTGCATGTTAAAGCATATGTTATTAATGACTCTCTTAATGCATTAAGTATGCATTATGAAATGCAAAAACGTTGTTTCTAGCTGAGGTATGCCAGGATTTAACGGGGGCACAGAGGGAGGACATATTTTGGTGCGGGGATATGTCCAACATTCCATTTTGGACGGACAAAGTCCGCGTTGTTAAATTAGCGGCATATGTCCGGGTGGGCATACGCACTGGAGGGGATATGTCCGTCTGACTAAAATTTGACGAGATGGCATATATCCGACATTCCATTGCGGGCACTTGCTGACCCCGAAGCTTATATATTATATAATAATATATAATAATTTGTAACCAAAAAGTCTTTTATTTCTGATTTAAATCTTTGACAAAACAAACATATATCCATATCGCATGATGAGCTTGCTTACTTAAAGCCGAATGCATTTCGTGTCATTACGGCATTCGTGCATTTTTATTAGTCATAAACTGCCATCTTTGTGTCAGTACATTGCATAAGCCTTCTACCTGTTTCGTCTACGCTTCAGTAAACGCATGCACTATTCCATGCCTTTATCCTCGGTGACACGTTTTTAGGTATTCCAGCGTTATTAGCACTTGTAATTTTATAGTTTCATTTTTTTTTTTTATCAGTTTTAAATGCTGTTTCAAGAAGTAGAATATTAAAAATGGGAACACTGTACTGTAATGTCATTCACCTTCTTTCTTTTAAAACACACAATAATTGTGTTGGTCATACCCATATAAGTATCTTTTAATCAAAATAGTTAATATATAATTGGGTATTTCATCGTGTGCGTCTGAGAGAGGAAAAAATGCACGCTGCTCGTTTTGTTTACCCATACGGTTTTAACGTATGAGGCAGATGTAGGAATGGAAAAGCACACTATTTATCGGATACGGAAACACACGATGCGGACAGAGAGGTTTGACTCGTCGGTCGGAAAGCAGGCAACTACGGTAGTTTATTGGGCGGCAGTGCGTCAGCCCCTCATCGTGCGTCAACATTCTGACGTCCAACGTTTGTAGCGTCGTAGTAACATGGCGGAAGCACGCACGGTGTTTCGTATGTCACGTGTCATATTGTCATGCTGCGCACAAAAAGTATCGGTGCAAAAGACTTTAAATGACACAGTTTGCGAAACACTTGCGTCGATTATGTCATTATATGTGTAATTGGTGTTTTGTTGTTTCAACACAAGTAAATCAATATACGTTAGATGGACATCAATCGCATTATTTCATAAGTTTCTCCAGACGTGCGGCAGACCAGCGGCGGTCGCAGGGTTCCCGAACTATAGCCTCGTGTTGCCCATTTTTAAACAACGGCATGCTTTTGTTTTGAGGCTTGGTAAGTAATATTAGACGAGAATCTCGTTAGTGGGCTTGCCTAATACAAAGTGAAACTTGCCAGTAAATCTCACAACTCACAATTTATTACATTTTTTTTCACAAGGGGGGGGGGGGTGTAGTAGTGGTGGGGGGATAGGGGGATAGTGACTTGGCCCCGCGCCCAATTCCTGTGGTCATACCTCTATCAATAGAAGGCCCTTATGTTTATGAATTTCATAAAATTAGATCTATTCTAAAAAAATATTTATATATTTATTAATTAAATTATTCTTAAATATTTGGATTAGATGCACACAAGAAAGGAAATATAATCGACGAGTTAGCGGAGCGTTTGCTCTGTCAACTCATCGAGACCATCTTCACAATGAAAAGAAAGGATTCAGCTAAAAACTAAGGAGCGCGGGTTTTAAACTGAAAGTGAAAGTTTGACTCAGGGATTGATACGTTTCATTGTTATTTATTTTATTTGACATATTGTTGTCGTTTTCCACTTTCAGAAAATGTATTGACCATAGGCTAGAGCTTGCATGGAATTTTGAAACTGAAAGCTGACGAACAAAAGTTAATATAAATCGAAATAATTGTTTTTGATGCTGTTTAAACTGAAATATGATGAATACTATTATAAAGTCAAATAATAAAATTCTCATTAATATGTTGAATTCATATTTGACTTGTTGTTGGACTTTAGACATCCTACGACTTCAGACTAATGCAGCAGTCTTCAGCCCAATAACAAGGCAAATATCATGAATATAAATTAACAAGATTTCTAATTAATAACATAAATATAATATGATTTTAATGTTTATACTATTATGTATGAATTTATTTATTCCGGACTTCTACTCGATCTAGAAGTTAACAGTTTGCTTATAGCACAAAATTCATTCAAATGTTTTAAAAATCAATGCTAATGGAGCAACAGAGATTTAAATGGTGCGACTAAGTGTACAAGACACGAATGTTACGTAAGTTTTATACACAAACCGATTCCGATCCGACATAATCATGTTATAGACATTTACTCGCATGTGCAGTTACACAAAGTACTAACGACGAAAAGTATATTAATGAGTAAGCTAAAGCTTTTTTTTTTTCAAACCTTACTTCCGTACTTCGCTTTCTTTTGCTGTCGGACAGTTTAATCGGGCATCAGACATTAGAAAGCTGCTAACTGTTCGTGGATTTGCGAATTATAGACGCTTTTTTAGAGAAAATAGAAAATAGCTCAACGTTGTGTCTGTAAATGGAAAATCATCACATAATGACGAACCTTTATTTCTAAGTTTAACCAAATCTCATTGTTCATTTTTTTATGTGTAGACTCATATTTGATAAAGGGACTTCAACTCGGATATAACTGAATTCCAAGAAACGGATAATGTAGACTTTGTAACTAAACTGTTGACGTATATCATTTTGTCATTATTTGCAATTGCTATACTATTATCCGGAGTATATTTATATATTTAATAGTTTTCTATGTAGAGCCTTCTGTCTTTACATTTACACCGCTCTTGACATCAACTAATAAAACAGATGCCTTTAATCTTCGGAGCCTTATCAGCTTTAAAAGTTAAAAATGTACCAACTTGCGTTAATTATTAAAACGATGTTCATCCTTTAATTACTTTTTTTTCGAGCATGTATACGATTGGAAAGTATGTATATTTCTCCAGCACTACGCTATGTTATGTTTGTTGTATTATATTATGTGATGAAGACGGTGTGCACGCACTTAAAAATATAATAAGCTGTTCTGTTCCATTCTATTCTTAGCAGACCTTAGATCAAATACCGTTATTTACGTATGCGTTTCAAGCGTCTATTATTAGCCATGCCACGTTCCGCGTCTTGTAAAAGATATTAATTCGCTTAATTGTTTTTTGTTTTTTGTTTTTTTTAATCTATATATTAAAACAAACCTATAAATATGTATTAAAAAACACATTGGTCTCTGTCGCAATATAAATTCCACAAAGAATGATATAATCAGTGAATCGCATGGTAGTCCAACAATTTGCTATCGCCATCTCGAGCCCACCTGCCTGATATCGGCCGCAAAAGAGCGCTCGATACCACCTATCTGAAATATGCCGCGCCGCTCGATTCCACCTGCCTGAAATCGACAGCAACGCTCGATCCCACCTTTTTGAAATGGGCCGCAAAGTTCGATTCCACTTATCTGAAATCGGCCACAACGCTTATCCCACTTCCATGAAATAGGCCGCAACGCTCGATCCCACCTGCCTGAAAACTGCCGAAACGCTCGATCTTACATGTCTGAAATCAGTTGCAACGCTCGATCCCACCTGAATGAAATCGACAACAACACTGGATTCCAGCTGCCTGAAATCTTCCGCAACGTTCGATCCCACCTGTCTGAAATCTGCCGTAAAGCTCGATCTCACTTGTTTGAAATCGGCCTCAATGTTCGGCCCACCTGCCTGAAATCGACCATAGCATGCACCACACCTGCCTTAAATAGACCGCATCATTGACCACAACATTCAACGTTTTAACGGGAAGTTAACTTAAGGTATTATGTACTTTTTTTCAGGTCGGTACTTTTGTAAAGAGCGGCGCAGAACATAAAAATAAAATATAAAATCCCTTTTTATTTTTATTTCACTTTTCGGCAAATTTGATTCGGCGCTTCCGTTAAACAACTTATTAAAAACTCTGGCCTAACTCTCAGAAATCAGCCGCAACGCTCGACACCGCATCAACATAACGTTTGAAAGCTACGGTTAACTACGGCAAAGAGAGGACGAAGACGCTGGGTGTGCATGGATTGTCCCGAGTGCTTTGAATAAAATAAAATTACCCAACAACAATGTATATTCGGGACGAAAACAAAATAAGGTGATCAAACCTTATCAATTATACATTTTATTTTTATAATCTTCGTTTTTTTCAGTTTCAATACGCTTCTGTTTAAAAACGTGCAGGTAGAATATGTCGCACATGGTTACCATCATAGCTTTTTAAGCATGTACATAAATGGAGCATTCTAATACATTATACGTAATCTAAAAATTTCAGATTCTATATTTTAAAATGAATATCATAAAATGTAATATATTCTTAATTAAAGGTGCGTATTGTTCTAAACTGTCATTGGGTGGGGGTCCTCAATGTGCGTGTGTGTGGCGTCCCCACTGTCCTTAGTCCTCAGTGTGAGTCGGTGTGTCCAAGTGGGTGGAGTCCTCAATGTGCGTGTGTGTGGCGTCCCCACTGTCCTTAGTCCTCAGTGCGAGTCAGTGTGTTCAAGTGGGTGGAGTCCTCAATGTGCGTGTGTGTGGCGTCCCCACTGTCCTTAGTCCTCAGTCTGCTTGGGTCCTCAGTGCGAGTCGGTGTGTCCAAAGTCCTCAATGTCATATCAAATGTCCAACTCTTTAATAAAAAAAAAAATTAAAAAATAAGTATCAATTCATATTGTTTGTATCAAAAGACGCGCTCTCACCAATTTTCGTCGAAATTACTTCACGGGAATGTGGTGTACCCATTTGGAGGTCCTACGACTTGTGTCCTCACTCTGCACCGTATGCAAGTATGTGTGTGTGTGTGTGTGTGTGTGTGTGTGTGTGTGGTTGCACGTACGGGACACTGAGGCCGTCAATGGGTATGCACAGCAACGAGTGGGGTCTCAGTGGCAGAGTGAGGACGTCCTCACTTGTCAAAAGTATAAATACCCTTTATTCTTCATAATTTTGCATGAAACACAAAATAAAATTGAAAAAATAGGGTATCCCCATTCGTCGTTAACCTCGGGTTATTTTTTTCACCAGTGTGTCGTTTTCTTTTTTTGTCGCTTTTTTTCCTATGAAGCGACACACTTAAAATCCAATGCGCATGCGCGAACATTTTTCCGCTCAGTGACGTCATTGTCTGTTTTGTGAACAAAATGGAAGTGGAGTTATTTCTTATCGATGGTAAGTTACGATGGTCGACCTTCGGCCTGGCAACATAACTGTGTGGGGATTGGTTATGAAATCCTTTCTACGGCCATTTCCCCCTACTTCTGATTCAAGTAGGGCAGTTGTCAGTTACTGGCATAAGCATGTGCACTTAGTAATTTTTCAAGATGGCGGCATGGTATACATCGACAAACAGAATAATTTAATGAAGAATACTAATAAACATAATTTCTAGTCGTAATGTTCGTAAAAAGGTTCAATGGTTAGCATACTTTTGAAAGAAATATTTTATTTGTACCTTATGGCTCCAAATATATACTTAAGGTTAAGTACCGCGAGAATACAGATGAACACGTACTGGTAAACCAGCTAACCCAGGAAAAGTGTTAGTTGGTTAACTGACCGCGGTGATATAACTGAAATACTGTGGAAAACAGTGAAAAATCCAATTAAACAAACAAAACTAAACCTGTTCACTGAAGCCAACAATGTATCAAATGTGAAACACAGTGGTTAGGTTAATTTTGAAATTTATGAATTAATTCAGTGCACATATTTCATCATATTGACATACAGGTACATCGAATTGAAATTGTCAAATACATCAAATAATACCAATAATTATAAAAGTCTATAATAGGAATACAATTTAGGCCGCCATTCAGTGTTTTCATCAAGGAAAAAATGTGAATACAAGTGAATGCAATATTGATCTGTGGGGACAAAATAGAATATTTGAGTTGTCTAGTAGAAGTCCATACATGTAATTCCTATTTTCAGATTGACATAGAATAAATGGCAGACCGCTTATGTGGAATGACGGACCTCACACGCGGAAAACAAGCAGTAAGTACTTATTTAATTTTTTTCCCAATAGCAATGGACTTGATTTTTTTATGTTTTGTAAAAAATTAGGTGGGCAGTAGATATAAATGTATTAAAATAAATGTTTTTATTTTCTGCACACTAAAATTATTAAATTGACAAAAAAACTAGCCTATAATTAAAAAAACAACAACAAACAAACAACTGAAGACAAGTCAAGGCTTAAACAAGGTATTTAAATTAAGACAAGCTAGTTATACCCCCGCAAACTAAGTTTGTAAGGGGATATATAGGAGTCACGCTGTCGGATGGTTTGTCGGTCTGTCTGCATACAATGTGATAAGTTTGTGGAGCGAAATTCGTCAACATTTCTTAAGCAATTGATTTAAAACTTGAAATATGTCGTCACCAGGCCCTGGTAGCATTCGGTTTTGACGCAAGATATATACTGGGACGAGTAATTTTCCTAAGGAAGGAGTCCTGGACTCCATGTTCTGAAATTCTAGCGAGAACTCAGATGAAAGACGTCTATTTATTTATTTTCTTGTCTTATTTAATAAATTATTGGTGTTATGATTTAAGTTACATGTTTCATTTCAGCTGTATTTAAAATCTTGAAAAAAGTAAATAGTTTTGAGTTATTGTGATTACTATACTGACTAATGACTAAAGTTAAGGTGAAATAAAAAATCGAGATCGGGACGTATGGCATGTATGATAAAAGTGTTTTCAATATTATATTTACTAAGGTTCAACTCATAGAGCTGGATAGGGAGATGAACTGAAAGTTGAAATATATATATAAAAAAAATATTTTATTTTTTTTTTGCTTTGAAAGCTTCAATTGGGAATTTTAGGCTGTCATTTGGGAAAAATATATACTTTTTGAGATTGGGAATGGGGCCGAATTTCGGCCCCAAATTTGACGCTGTTGGGATACAACGTTTTTCCTCACCACTTTGGGAATGGTAACGGTACTGGTCAAATTGGGTAAATTAGCGTCGTTTTCAGCTCAATTGGGAATTTTATCTTATTCTTTAAAAGCTATCAAGAGGATGTCAAACCAATAAGTTAAATTCTGACAGGGCTTTTTTTATCCTACAGCTGTAACCTTATACATGCTACATCCCTCAAAAATTTGCTTTAAATTCATGCAGTTTTCCCCCAAAATGAAACTTGTACCTGGAAATTTCATTCCCCTATGAGTAACATCGCGCGAAAATTATCCCCAAATTTGGTTTTCACGCGCTATTTTTCCCCCATATTTGAAGGCTAGGGCCCCTTCCCCCGAGCCTTACAAAAAAACCTGTCTGAAAACAACTTGTTCAACTTATTCTTGTACTTGAATTAAGCTCAGAAAAGCATCTTTTTACAGGAAATTGCTCGTGTTACTTGAGACTTGAATGTGTCTAAGTTTCAGTTTCGTTCCACAAGTTGCATCAGAGACACAGGTTTGCATGTTAATTTATTTTAGAATATACATCAATATTGACAATCTCCTTGTCAGGGTTTTTTTCCAACTTAGGGGGAAACGGGCCGTTCTTTTTTATGGGGAAAAAATAGTGAGAAAAACCGGATTTAGGGCAAAATATAAGCGCGTTATTGGCAGTTTGGGGGAAATATAAAAACCTATAACCGTACACACTTAAGTGTTATTGTTATGTTATTGGAGTATTTAACTGAGTTTGAATTAATATATTTAATATGTTTACCTTTCAATATCCTCCATTTTAACTATCGTTACTATTGTTGCACTCTTACGATATTTACAAACGTAGTTGTTTTTAATTGTTTAATATATAGGCAATTTTGGGGGAAAATGGATCGTTTGGGGAAAATTCCAGGGTTCCCTCTGGGCTTTAAAAAGTTGTCGCCACTTACTTTCGCCAAAATCAAAAAGTTGTCGCCACTTTCGCCAAATTCAAAAAGTTGTCGCCACTTACTTTCGCCAAAATCAAAAAGTTGTCGCCACTTACTTTCGCCAAAATCAAAAAGTTGTCGCCACTTACTTTCGCCAAAATCAAAAAGTTGTCGCCAAATTTGCATTGTAGAAAATGAAGACATTAAAAATTCTGCTAATAACAATAATAGCATATAAACAATATAAATACGCGTTATATTATATGAACTACTACATAGTGCCTTGTACAGAACACAGTTAAATAAGTTAAGTATTTGTGTACTTCACTCTACAGTAAATCTCACCTTTGGTTTTCATATGCTTAACAATGTTCTCCTTTTTCAATACAGTGCATCCTGTAGTGAATGAATTGCTCAGTTTTGAGGATATACAGAATTCACACAGCATAGATTTTGTGTTGGAATCATATTTGAGGAACGGGAAATCTGATTTCCAACTGTCTTTGAAATTTCTGTTAGCTGGTGAATTTAGAGTTTTATACATTTTTGAAGGAGTCTCAACATCATCTGAATCTAACGTTCGCTTTTTAACAGGCGTTATACACTCTGAACTTGCCATTTTGACGAGTGAAACAGAGAATATTATCTCATGTTTATATAGCACTAATCAAGGCAAAATGTTTAATTATTGCCTTTAAACACACCGATTATGCTAAAAACAATCCATATTTACCTTTTTGATTGTCATTGTTGTCAACCTAACAGGCTTTAATCTGCTTCCTATACTGTGACAAACACTTCACACTTCAGCGCAAAGTCGGTACATTTCACAGTTGTCTTATCTCTGAAGCAATAAAACTGACGACCAATTAAGATAACTTGTAACAACACCACCAATAATCCCAATTATCACCATAATCTGCCACTTTCCGGCAATCAGCACGCTCCATTGATTTCAGCAGTGTCGCTTACATCACGGAAATCCATTGCACAGCGACTGCCGTAAAGCGGCTGGTAAACAGAGCCTCTTATGTCATTTTAAGTAAATATTACGCAGAAAAAATGTGGAATTTTGAAAAATCGCCATTTTTGAAAAGTTGTCGCCACTTACTTTCGCCAAATTCAAAAAGTTGTCGCCAAATTTTTTATTTTGTCGCCATTGGAGACAATGGCGATCGACAGCGGGAACCCTGAATTCAATGACATAGGGGAAAAATACGTCAAGGAGAAAGGGCCGATATTCGGTGGGTCTCAAAGAAGGAAAGAAAAACCTGCTTGTTGATCATTAATGAAGCCTTTAAACTATATAAAATATTGCATCCTGAAGGGTTTTCCGTATTATTAGTTTTATGATTTATTGCCACTCGCAAAAACGCAGTGCAATTCAGTTGGTTCCCATTCTCAGATGCCATGTATGTAAGAAACAATGAATTGTAATTGAAACGATTCGATAACAGCGCCACCAAACGCAGTTACTTACCCTAGCGGTGCACAGTAGCTGATTTGAATTTTGGTAGACGCATGGATAAAACAAAATTTTTAAAAAGCACATCGTCAATCATTAATGGTCCTTTATGAATATGTTTTCTCTGATTTGGGAAAGTTTTACCTTCAATTTGAGGAAAATAGCCAGAAAATAGGTTTGGGAATGGTATAGAGGAAAAACGCTGGGATGCATAACAATATAAATCCAGGGGTCCACTCCAGTCAATATTGTTATAGCAGTGTTAACCATACTTGAGGCTTTTACTAAATATTTGATTGATTGGTTACATGTATGTCATGACAGTCTTGACGAGTGCAAACAGCCTGCGTTTTACGCCACCATGATACTCTTTACTCTTAGACTATAATTATGATAAAAAAAAATATTTTTCAGCAATGTTTTAATTAGTTTTGTTCAAATACTGTTGGTTATCAGGGCTTTTTTTGGCTGATTTTATAGCCATTATTCGGTCATATTCCCAGTGGCAAAAAGTATCTTTTTCCCCAAATCCATGCCGAAAATTCCCAATTGATCGTTTGACTTTCAGATGTTTGGAAATAGAGCTGTCAAGTGTAGAAATAAAGCGTTTTGAAGTTGTAATATCCATTTTACCGATATGTTTATATTAAAATTTTTCTTTTTTATGTAAGTTTTATCAATAATTATTCAAATGTAATAAATCAAACAATAGTACATTTTCCCAATTTAAAATAAATTGATGCTAAAATTCCCAATTAGACGGGTATAGGTCATATTCCCAAAATGGTGAGAAAAAGCCCTGGTTATGGAATCAATACAATTCATATTGTATCAAAAGATCAGTTGACAAGAAGCACAAACTGCAGGGCTGCCTTTGTGACATTTATTAAATAAGGTGAACCTATGGTCACACGACAAATGAGTTCAATGTCAGGCTTGTTGTTTTTTTTCAGCTGAAGACAAGCCTAAAGATTTCATTGAAACAAGTGAGTTGTCATCTGTACCTTTTTTAGCTCACCTCAAGGACTGAGCCTTTGTGACCATCCCTGCCAAAACTGCATAATGTATGATTACATCCAAAAATCTAACCTACAAATTGTATCTTCATTTTCGCGGGTAACGTCTGGTGTGAATGGGGTCTTTTTGGTGTTTTTTGCACTTCTTAATTGACAGCTTTCGTTGAGCAATTTATGCCATGACCTGTTGAGTAATTTGAGACGCTTATTGGCATTTGAGACAGGCGATCGACGGATTGCGCAATAGTAAAATGGCGGCCATTTTCGGTCCGATTTGCTAGTTTCTAGTCTTGAAATCTTTTTTTCTCCTTTTTGGGGTAAAAAAATCGGTGCGCGTTATACACGGGTGCGTGTTATACTCGGTAGAATACGGTAACTTACATATATTTGCATTTGAAACTGTTTAGTTAAAGAAACATAGTGTAAGATTGATACAAATCATTCAAATAAAAGAAAGGGAACTGAGAAAAAAATTTGAAATGTAAGTTAGAAAACTTCAGCAATGACTGAACTGCCAAAACTGCATTATAGGTGGTGCTATTCTTTGTGCAGAATCAATACGCAATTCTTTCCTGAGAAGTAGTTGTTTAGAAATGCCATAATGAGCGAAATCATGTATATGAGCAATTGACATAGTGTGTTTGGTTTATTTGTTGGAATAATACTAAATATTTTGTACAAGTATGAAATTTTCACTAAACAGACACTTGTCTATTGAATTGTTTGTGCCACAATCTGAATCATTTAACACATATCAATCGGTGAATTAATCAATTTTAAACATGAATAGTTTGTTATGCCCCCACAGAGTGGGAGGCATTAAGCATTGCACTTGTCCGTCCATTCGTACGTACGTCAGGAAGCTTGTGTTTTGAACTCCTCTTTAACTACTGGGTGGATCGCGCTCAAACTTTCAAAGTTGAATGACCTTAATGTGTAGTTGATCGTATAGAAAGGAATTCGGGCTGTACAGATTTTTGGCAGAATTATGGCCCTTTATATAGTTGCCTGAAGCTTGTGTTTTCAACTCCTCTTTAACTAATGGGTGGATCTTGCTCAAACTGTAGATGATGGTGAATAAAGGAATTGTGGCTGCGACAATTTTTGGCACAATTATGGCTGTTTGTCTGTTTTTCCACTGTAGCCCCAAAATTTTGTGTTTTCAACTCCTCTTAAAATATTGGGTGGATCTCGCTCAAACTTTCACAGTTGAATGACCTTAATGAGTAGATGATCATAAAGAAACTGTTTTGGCTGAGACGAGTTTTGTCAGAATTATGGCCCTTTGCCTGTTTTTCCACTATAGAATATATAGTGCCAATTATTTTTTTTTAACTGCTCTTTGCATCTCGCTGAATCTTTAACAGTTGAATGACCTAAAAGCGTAGATGATCGTAAAGAATGGAAAAGTGACTGCGACCAGTTTTGGCTGAATTTCGGCCCTTTGTCTTATTGTCTACTATTGAATATACATGTATAGTGGATTTGTCTGTGTCCAAACATGTGTTGTGGGGCATCAGTGTTTGTGACACATTTCTAGTTTGTATAACTTTTTAAAACAAGTACCTGATATTCAAAGCACTTGTTTGTATTTAGCGGAGACAATCTCCATCATCATGCGCCAAGTTTTGGTGCAAGGCTGGGGTGGACCAAGAGGGCCTTCGAAAAAAAATAGTTTCCAAACATATTGGTATGTATGGTTTTCTTTTGAATTATAAGTAAAAATAAATAATTTTAAACTGCCACTCAAATACTTAACAGTTACGGTTACTCCAGTACCTTATGCCCCCACTTCAGAGATTTGCCCTCCCATCTGTTTTTGTGACATGTTTGGTATCTCTTATTTGACTGTGTCATGCTTTTAAAGATGCTTGGATGTAATTTGGTGTACTTGTAAAAGGCAATTTGACAATTATGCATGACATTTTGTTTTTCACTGAAGGTCAAAGGTCATGTCTCTCAAAGAAAATGAAACAAATCTTAATATTGTAATAACTAAAAAAGTACACAAGGCTTTATCGTGAAATTTGGTATACACATTGGGCTATATGTTTACTATATGTTCGTCTGTTCATCTATCTTTTGGTTGGTCTGCAACAAATGAAAAAACTTGTGATAATGATCATGAAACTTGGTATCACGCATGAACCTAAACTTTTCCAGAGGTCAATTGTCAGATGACTTTTACTTAAAATAGAATTACGCTAAATACTGCAATAACTGTAAAAGTACATATAAAGATATTATTGTGAAAACATTGTATGAACATGGAGAGTAACGATATTGTGAGAATGTTTAAAAAATCTTGATACTGCAGGTTTTTTTCTAAGGCTCGGGGGAAGGGGCCCTAGCCTTCAAATATGGGGGGAAAAAGCGCGTGAAAACCAAATTTGGGGATAATTTTCGTGCGCTGTTACTCATAGGGGAATGAAATTTCCAGGTATAAGTTTCATTTTTGGGGAAAACTGCATGAATTTAAAGCAAATTTCTGAGGGAATGTAGCCTGTATAAGGCTACAGCTATAGAATAAAAAAAAGCCCTGTACTGATGATTTGTCAAACAAGAACAGTGCCCGATGCGCGCACATCGCGTTAGATGATTTATGCATGTTCAATGGGAATACCCCTGTCTCGATTGGACGTCAAATAGAGGCATACCCCACAATTCACTTTATGACGTCACGCACATGGTGCACCTGTATGTTTACTTCCTGAAAATGGAGAAGTTTGTGTTCATCAGCATGAAATTCTTAAACACATTAATCGTCTGTATTGGCCAGAAATTTAGAGTTTTTGTTAGTACATGTACTGTACTGATCACTGACTAAAGTAAAGGTGAAATGAAAGTTCATTTGGAATGTCCCGACAATTTTAATGGATTTGGACTTGAAAAATTATGGCATGTATGCTCCTTGCAATACTGTCAAAGTCTTGTATTTATGTGGTTTTCATTTCTCTTAGGTTACGGAGTTTTTACAAAAAAAACATTTGCAAAAGGAGAGTTCCTCCTTGAATACACTGGGGATCGAATTGACAAGGATGAAGCAAACCGCAGAGAAGAAAACGGAAACAATTTTTTGTTTGGCTTCATGTTTCATGGGAAAATGCTATGGTAAGTGCAAATGAAAGGGGAGTTTAAATGTTCATTATAATGAGGGCTATTCCAGGAAAAAATATGATGGCAGGAAGGAACGCCTGTTCAAAAATGGATTACCACCAACACAATTATAATACCGATACTGATTCCAAAGGTCAACATTACCAACATTACCAATCGGCCAATCAGAAAGTGTACGCAAATGAGCGAGTTGATCATGCTCTTTCATTGTCTAATTGCATATTCAGATCATGTCGAGCGGATCTGTGGTCTAGTGGAAACACTGGTACCAGAACTCGGGTGGCAGGTTTGATCCTCCGCTCAACCCTAACCTACTTAAGACGTTAAACCGAGGTGCAGTGTACTAGGTGCTTCACACCGGGCGCTAAAAGACTCAGGGTCATCTCTGGAATGGGGCGTCTTCTGTATCCACAGTATTCCCCTTACCCAACTAACAAGTCTTCTGGGGGCGATGGCCATATGGGAAATTCCCAGTGCACTTGATAAAAATCTAATACACACACAGATCGTGTCAAAAATTACACTTTATTGATGCTATAATATATAACTACTAATGTGTATCAATAAAGGAGGTATGCAATATGATAACTAGTTGTTACATGATTTTTTATTTTATTTGGCTGAGGTAACATTTTAATGAAAGTTTGTGGTAGAAAAGTCCTTTTCGAAAGTGAAACTCTTAAAGTTTTTTTTTTAAATCAGCGTTCTTTTCCCTGTATTCATATTAAAAATAAGGATTTTGTTGTAAAAAACACATTTAGTTTGACTTGCTTTATGGCTTGCATACAATACTGAATAGATCTACTAGTTTTGACCAAAATATGAAAGAAATTAATTTCTTTTCTCAAGCAAAAGTTGTTAAAAGAATATGAAATAGAAAAAAAAAGTAGAATAATAAAATCTCCAATGTTATTTTTGTGAATGTATCAGGAATATGTGTCAGTAAAGTTGTCACTAAAGAACAATATGTATAAATATTTCTTTTGAACAGTAAAACACAATTATGTTTAGCACATACAAAATTGAGGCCGGTGAAATTTACAACTGGCTTGTAAATTTTTCCTCTTCGTAGGACAGTCTGGCCTGTAAATTGTGGCAGTCTTTCGCCATGTCTGTCATTTGTGTTGGCAGATTCAAATCAAGGTTTAGGTGTCTTGAGAGATATTTGCAAATTAGAAAAAAAATATATAACTAAATTACTTGATAACAGTAGTAACTTACATTATTTGGCTCCTACCATACAATAATACATACAGTTTGTTTTATAAAAAAAAAAGCCAGAAACTCTGACAAGAACAAGAAAAGTCAAGCTCACTGTTCTGTGACAGCTGTTGTTATATTAAAGTTATTTAAAATATAAGTAATATAAAAGCAACGTAATTTCTTACTGTTTAAGGGTTGATGCTTCTAGAACAACTAGAAACCACCTGGGTGGGTTGGTCAACGATGCAGCAGAAGGAACATTTAAATGCAATAGTAAAATGAAATTAATGATCTTCAATAACTATCCACGTCTTTGTTTGTTCGCTGCCCGAAACATTGCTTCTGGAGAAGAGCTACGTTACGACTATGGGGATGATACAAACAATTTACCTTGGAGGAATAAAGTAAGGACTATTTTGTATTTTGAAATATAAATGTTTCATTACAGACAATCTTTTGCTATTTTCAGATGTGTTTTATGGGTTTAATTTGTATTAATGTTATGATTTCCACACAAAAATCCAATCAAACTCTAAAATCAATACAGAAAGCAATTAAAATGTTAAACACAAAAACAAGAAGAAAACACTCATGAATTCATATAATTTTACACTGACACCAACAAATGTCCGCTATATAAAACAAATATCTTCTCTCTGTAACGGATTGTTATTGTCTGGGCCCACATATTTTTAAGCACAGTTCATCCACTCGAGGGCTGTTTTGTATGTGTATTTACTATAAATATTTCAGCATAATCAGGAAAACGAAATAGGTAATGTTTTAGCAGTTTCATGTGTAACTGTTACATTGTGTAAATGATTAACGTTGTGTTAATAGTTAAGAAATAGAAAACCCCACTGAGGGCCCTATGGCATTATAGTGACCAGCCAGGCAGCCCAAAATTGTATCTTTTCGTCCTGAAAGTGTGTATTAATGAGTTTAACAGCACAACAACTTGACAAAAACGATTAAACTCTTTAAAGTACTCATCCAGAACATCTTCAAATGTTGAAGTCTTGTGTTTTTATAAAAGTGTTAATATTTCAAATTTTAAATTGTTTTAAAAATAACGGTTTAAAAGTGCCTGCAACAGTGAAATACAATAAATGCTACTGCACAGTGCAACTAAGCTCTGACTAACCCAGGCGGTGACGTCATTCATGAATATTTAGCATGTGCAGTCCATATAAAAAATAGTGACAGGTCCATATACTCTTGTTGCTTCTATCGCATTTTACCGAAACCAGTTATAGAGGATAAAGAAGGACAACTTTATAATCTTTGAGAAATAGTAAAATCTACTGAGGACGCTATGGTAAAGAGCTACCGGCTAGGCAGCTTTGGTCCATGTACACTTTGTGACTGCCTGGCACTTCAATTCCATTGGAGCTGAAATGTTTGTTTTTTTCCATATATTATAATGAACATTTGAACCAGGTGGATCATCATGTGTATAATAGTACAAATGGTTCAAGCAAGTTTCAGAATTTTTTTTGTCAAAAAACAAAATCCCGATTTGAAAATATTTAGGTACCAAAGTTCCTTGGTTGATACTGTAGCAAGTTTGTTCAAATTAGTTTGATCTGTAAAAAAAATGACATGAGATTTTTTGTTTGATATAAATGATGCTTACCTCATTGGTCCATGTACTAAAAATATTGGCCGGTTCATATAATTCTCTTCAATGCTATATGATTTTTACATACCGGTCATAAAGATAAAGAAGGTCAATGTATAACATTGTTACGTACGAGCATTAAATGTATGTTTTCGGTTCATTATCCATGTAGTGTTGACAAGAAAAAAAGTTGTATAAATCAATTCAAATGCCTTTCTATTTGTTCCTAATAGATTAAAATTTGTGATTAGGTGGACCATGTTGGGTTAAGCTAAACTAAACAGAAAATCATTTTATTAAAAAAAGACCCTGTTTATTCTAGATGTAAAATTGTTATGCTATAATAGCGACCCTTTTGCTGTTGTTAGGGAAAACACTAGGGCTCAACACATTATTAAGACCTCTGTGAAAAAAACAAAGCGAAACAACAAATGTCTTTAAAAAATTAAAATTAATATGGAGATGTTATGCTCTAAAGTAAAGTACATGAGGACCAAAATAATTGTTTGTGTGACTTCCCAGACCCCATAATACACTTTACATGCTCTTAGCGTTACAAATAAAGTTTGCATGCTATGCCAATGAAGTAAAGTAACATGAACACCATTTCAGTCGTGCAAGACGTCTTTTACTTAATATTTCAATTGCAGGATGATGTTAAGACATTATAAAAATAGAATTTACTGGAGAAAAGGATAATTAATCAAAAATAAATGCAAAAAATGTCACCACAAACCTTCTAGTTTTTATTTATGCTTAATATGTTTTATGTGACAATGTGTTTATCCTTCTCAGATGATGATGATGACGATGATGACCCTTTCGATGTCGAGAAAGAGAGGGCTACTTCCATGTTCACAAACAAGACAATAGGTACCATTAAACTATTTTAATGTGTGTGTTATCATTAATGATGGCTGTAGACTGTATTAACAAATTAGTGTTTAATTATGGTTATGTTATTTTATTCAAAAATGTGTATTTCCTTTTCAGACGATGACGAGGATGAGGATGACGGGGACAATGATGATGACGGGGACGATGATGATGACCCCCCTTTGGATTTCGAGAAAGATGGGGCAACCTCCATCGTACCAAATATGACAGCAGGTATTATTTAACTGTTATTGGTTGTTTGTTTTTAAACATTTTGCACTACACTGTATTCACAAATTCCTGTTTATTTATGCCTGAATAATTTTATTCAAAATTGTGTATTTCCTTTTCAGACGAGGATGACGATGACGGGGACAGTGATGGTGACGGGGACAATGATGATGACCCCCCTTTGGATTTCGAGAAAGATGGGGCTACCTCCATCGTACCAAACAAGACAGCAGGTATTATTTAACTGTTATCAGTTGTTTGTTTTTAAACATTTGGCACTACACTGTATTCACAAATTCCTTTCTATTTATGGTTATATAATTTGTGTATTTCCTTTTCAGGCGACGATGATGATGGTGACCATGATGCTGATGATGGCGATGACGGGGACATTGATTATGATGATTACGGGGACGATGATGATGATATTGACAATGATGATGGCCCCCCTTTGGATGTTGAGAAATATGGGGCTACCTCCATCATACCAAACAAGACAGCAGGTATTATTTAACTGTTATAGGTTGTTTGTTTTTAAACATTTGGCACTACACTGTATTCACAAATTCCTTTCTATTTATGGTTATATAATTTTATACAAAATTGTGTATTTCCTTTTCAGGCGACGATGATGATGGTGACCATGATGCTGATGATGGCGATGACGGGGGCATTGTTTATGATGATGAAGATGATGGGGACGATGATGATGATATTGACAATGATGATGGCCCCCCTTTGGATGTTGAGAAATATGGGGCTACCTCCATCGTACCAAACAAGACAGCAGGTATTATTTAACTGTTATACATGTAGGTTGTTTGTTTTTAAACATTTGGCACTACACTGTATTCACAAATTCCTTTCTATTTATGGTTATATAATTTTATACAAAATTGTGTATTTCCTTTTCAGGCGACGATGATGATGGTGACCATGATGCTGATGATGGCGATGACGGGGACATTGTTTATGATGATGACGATGATGGGGACGATGATGATGATATTGACAATGATGATGGCCCCCCTTTGGATGTTGAGAAATATGGGGCTACCTCCATCGTACCAAACAAGACAGCAGGTATTATTTAACTGTTATCGGTTGTTTGTTTTTAAACATTTGGCACTAGACTGTATTCACAAATGAGCTTAAAAAAACAAAAGGTCTCTGTCGGAAGGTCCCAATCATTTTGAATCCTTTGCAGGAGGTTTGTATAATTTGGTGCACATTTCTAAAAATAATATGATGTGAAGAGCACACAAAGATGTGTTATTGTCTTAAACACAACAAACCTTTTTGTGTTCAGTTATGCATATAAATTTATGCAAAAATTTGTTTTTTATAGATGATGATGATGATGATGATGCTTCGAATGTCGAAAAAGGGCTACCTCCATGTTAGCAAACAAGACAGCAGGTATTATTGGAAAAAAATTTCTGGATTTAAATAAGGCTATTATGTTTTAGGCATCATTCATCATTTCATCGTTAAAATTTATTTTTCACTTGTGTGTTTTGTGATAATTCTGGGCTAAGTGTGAGTTTAGGCTATCCATAAAACCGGTTTAAACCCCAAATACTTTGCATTGACTGTTCCAAGACGGTGACCCCAGCTTTAATAAATGTTCATGTTTAATGTTTTGTTGTATGTATTTTCTTGTATCGTCGAGGCAATTGGTCACTAGCTTTAAATGAAAGACTACCAGAAGTTCCCCCCAAAAAATAATATTTTTGGAGTTTCATTTTTCCTCATAGTTAGCTATGCAGATTTTTTCTAAAGCTCAAAAAGTTTCAGAGTGCTGTTGAATATAGTTGTAGAAAATAGAAGGGTTATTTACCCTACTCCCAGTTTTAATCAAACCCCTTTTATCCATGATGTAGATATTGAATGAGAATTCATCGCTCATCGTGTTTGTCTCATTTTTGGTCAAGAAACTACTTATTAATCCACCGTCGCAAAGCGGGAGGGGTATTTTAAGAATGCCCGTTGTCCGTCCATCCGTCAGTCTGTCCCTAACACTTTTGTGTCCGCTCCATATCTCCTATACCCTTTGACAGATTTCCATGAAACTTGCCGTAAGGGCATTAAGACAATGTGCAGAAGGCATTAGTCAGTTATGCCTGCTCATGGTCAAGGTCGTACTTCAAGGTAAAAGGTTTGAGCCTCCATTTTCGTGTCCGCTACATACCGTTTGAAGGATTTTTATGAAACTTACTACAAATGTTAAGGGCATAGAACCAATGTGCATAAGGCATGATTCAGTCATGTTGGCTCAAGGTGAAGGTCATACTTCAAGGTCAAAGGTTTGAACCTCAATTGTCGTGTCGGCTCTGTTTGTCTTATTACCTTTAAAGGATTTTCATGAAACTTGGCTGAAATGTTAATTTCGTTGAGACAATGTGCAGACGGCATGAGTCAGACAGCTGGCCCAATTTCAAGGTCAAGAGTTACAGCCTTTATTTTTGTGTCTTCTCCATGTTTCTATACCAATTAAAGGATTTTAATGACACTTGGCTAAAATGTGTAGGAAATTCAGACAATGTGCAGAAGGCACAAGTCAGTTATGCCAACTCAAGGTCAAGGTCATACTTTACGGTCAAAAGTTTGAATCTCCATTGTCGTGTCCGCTCAATATCTCTTATACCCTTTGAAGGGTTTTCATGAAATTTTGTTACAATGTTAAGGTCATTGAGATGATGTGCAGAAGGCATGAGTCAGTTACGCCGGCTCAAGGTCAATGTCACAGTTGAAGAACACTAATTTACCCTTCATTGCTTTCGTATATGATTCATATCTCCTATACCCATTGAAGGATTGTCATGAAAAGTTTGTCATTTATAAGATGTTCTGAAGTCATAAGTCACCACTTTAGTGTAAAAGAATGTCAGCCGGGGATGTAGTTGCCTCTTCGACTGCCTTGTTACCATGAAAGAAGTGAGTGGCCTGTACAAAATAGCTAGTTGTTTGATTAGATATTTACTCACAGCAATAATAAATGGTATCATTTTTCAGGTTATGCAGGAAAATGTGTCATCAACATACTGTTTTCAGGAATGTCAGTTAATTTGGTGAGTCTTCAGAATTTTCATTTTACTTTTACCAGTTTTTAGTCCCCTAACGGTTTCACCATTGCAGGCATTTCCACAGGGCTTTTAAGCACAGTGGCACCCCTGTGCCTGAATTTCCAAATCAGGGGTACCCCTGTGTCTGAATTTCCAAAGAAGGGTACCCCAGTGCCTGAATTTTTAATTCAGGAACACCCCTGTACCTAAATTTCCAATTATTATCTGTGTATGTGCTTTTTAGCTCACCTGAGCACAACGTGCTCATTGTGAGCTTTTAGGATCACCTTTTGTCCGTCGTGAATCGTGCGTCGTGCGTCGTCAACATTTACCTTGTTAACACTCTAGAGGCCACATTTATTGTCAGATCTTCATGAAACTTGGTCAGAACATTTGTCCCAATGATATCTCGGCCGAGTTCGAAACTGGGTAACGTGAGGTCAAAAACTAGGTCACTAGGTCAAATTAAAGAAAAAGCTTGTTAACACTCTAGAAGTCACATTTTTAGTCCATTCTTCATGAAACTTGGTTAGAACATTTGTTCTCATGATGTCTCAGCTGATTTCGAAAATGGTTCCGGTCTGTTGAAAAACATGGCCGCCAGGGGGCGGGGCAGTTTTCCTTATATGGCTATAGTGAAACCTCGTTAACACTCTATAGGCCACATTTATTGTCCAATCCTCATGAAACTTGGTCAGAACATTTGTCCCACTGAAATCTCGGCCAAGTTCGAAAATGGTTCCGGTCTGTTGAAAAACATTGCCCCCAGGGGGCGGGGCAGTTTTCCTTATATGGCTATAGTGAAACCTCGTTAACACTCTATAGGCCACATTTATTGTCTAATCTTCATGAAACTTTGTCAGAACATTTGTCCAAATGAAATCTCAGCCAAATTCGAAAATGGTTCCGGTCTGTTGAAAAACATGGCCGCCAGGGGGCGGGGCAGTTTTCCTTATATGGCTATAGTGAAACCTCGTTAACACTCTATAGGCCACATTTATTGTGCAATCTTCATGAAACTAAGTCAGAACATTTGTTCTAATAATATCTCGGCCAAGTTCGAAAATGGTTCCGGTCTGTTGAAAAACATGGCCGCCATGGGGCGGGGCAGTTTTCCTTATATGGCTATTGTGAAACCTTGTTAACACTCTATAGGCCACATTTATTGTCCAATTTTCATGAAACATGGTCAGAACATTTGTTCTAATGATATCTCGGCCAAGTCCGAAAATGGTTCCGGTCTGTTGAAAAACACGGCCGCCAGGGGGCGGGGCAGTTTTCCTTATATGGCTGTAGTGAAACCTTGTTAACACTCTATAGGCCACATTTGTTGTCCAATCTTCATGGAACTTTTTCAGAACATTTGTTCCAATGAAATCTCGGTTGAGTTCGAAACTGGGTCACGCGAGGCAAAAACTAGGTCATTAGGTGAAATAAAAAAAAATTGAAGACCCCTTTGATATATTTTAATGAAGCTTAATATGTAGATACATGTACCTAATATCAAGACCTTGCATTATGTTTGTGTTGGGTGGGGTCAAGGTCACAGTTACTAAAAGTTTTCGCTCAATAACTTGAAAACCTTTCTAGATATTTTAATGAAACTTCATACATAGATATCAGGTGAGCGACCTAGGGCCATCATGGCCCTCTTGTTTAGCTCTGGAGTAATGTAGAAATTAATATGGGACACATTCAATTAAGAAAAAAGTAGAACCCATTGCCAACTGTGGGTCTATGCCCCTGTGCCTTAACAAAATCCTGGGGAAAGGCCTGCATTGGTGACAGCAAGAATGAATAAACTCTAGATTTATATTCACCAGCTTTTTAACTAATGCACATGGGTATTTTAGTGAAGTTGTGGTTGGTGACATCAGTAACCAGGCTGGCTAGCTCAGTTGGTAGAGGGCTGGACTACAAATCTGAAGATTGCAGGTTTGATCCCTGGCCTGGCCACATAACTTGTGTGGTGATTGGTCATGAAGTTCTTTCTACGGCCATTCTCCCCCTACCTCTGATTCAAGGAGGGCAGTTGTCAGTTACTTGCATAAGTATGTGCGCTTAGTACAGTTAAACCAGCTACCCCTGGAAAAGTGTGAGTTGGTTAGCTGACCACCATGATGTGACTGAAATACTGTTGAAACGGCAAAAAATTCAACAAAACAAACAAACAAACAGACAACATAAGAGTTTTGTGATAATCTGTATAATATGGAGACATCTATGTCGTATAGGCACACATCAGTTTTCACTATGAAATAATTTAAATGAAAATAAATGTTTGCAAAAATAAGTGTATATTAATATATGTGTGTGTGAAATCCTAAGCATATTATTATCAAATTGTCCTTACATGAGTATGTTCTGTCAGTGTGCTTCTTATGCTTTATACAAGTATTGAGCAATTTCTTGTATCTATTTTTAAGGGATTTTTCAAGATTTTTCGAACCTGCAAGCTTGTAACGAGCGCAGAAGAGGCTGATATTCTCGTTCTTCCAGCATGTAAGGCAAATCACAAATACATCATATGTATAAGAAATATAATGGCTATACAGTTATCAATATATTTATAAATGTTTAATTATAACCAGTGTCATATCCAGTAGGAGTATTATCATGCCTGTTGCTCAATGACATGTAATATAGCAAACTTTCATTGCCGGTATTTAACAATTAAAGGGTATCACATTCAACATTTAAACATAATCATGTAGTGTTTTGTCGAAAAATGTTCACAAAAATCGGAAACGTTTAAGCAGAATTTTAAAGTCACTATCAATGGAATACATTTAAATATGTGATGTTCATTAAATTGATCTGTCCGCATACAATGTCACAAGTTGAATAAGCGTTGCAAGGTTACTAGTGACAAATCTATAGATTCCATTAACAAAATTTGACAGGATTAAAATAAGCTGAAATGCTTATATTTGTACCTTTTATGCATTTGCAATCATACAATCAGTGTTACCCTGGAAATGTTTCATTTAATCCTTTACAAACAAATGTTGACATTAGACAGTTTGCCTGTCACATGATGTCAACTTAGCCATTGCTGTGATCTTTGGCAGCACAACAAGATCAGTTCCTTTATTTTTGGTTTTCAGCAGGAAATGGACACACTAAACAGTCAACAATGAAACTATTCCAGTGCCTTGTTGGCAGAGAGAAATCTATTGTCAGTGCAAAGTGGGTGACAGACTCTATTGCAACAGGTTGCTTGCAAGAGCTGGTAAGAGTACAATAAAAATAAACTTAATTTTACTGCCCCCCCCCCCCACTCGCCACATTATTAAGTGATTGATGAGCTATTATAGAGGTACTGTCCTGTGTATTCCATCATATATAATCATGTTATAGCTTGTGTGGAAAATAACTTACGATTTTTTGTGCAAACATGAAACAAAAGTTTTCAAGCAAGGTTATGGTTGGTTGTAAACCCGCATTTAATTAATTCATGCCCCATAACCAGTGGAAGAATGCAAATGTGATCAGACTAGAAACACAGGACTGTTTTAATTTATTCAGTCAATATTCAGGCCGGTCAAATGGTTATTATGGTTTTCTTGTTTCTTTATTATTGCACAGGATGAAAGATATGCTGTGAAGAGTGCAGTAACATATGGCGAGTGGTCTGCGTATGAGAATTATGATCCTTTCGAATTCAAATTCCTTGGAAGTGATTGGATTGAAACTAAAGAAGGTAACTAATGGAATTTCAGTTAAAGAATGTCAATTAGCTCATCATTTATACCCCACTTGTTCACACACTGTTCCCACTTGTTCACATACTGTCCTCACTTGTTCACACACTGAACCCACTTGTTCGAGCACTGTCCCCACTTGTTCACACACTGAATTCACTTGTTCACACACTGTCCCCACTTGTTCACACACTGTCCCCACTTGTTCAAAGACTGAACCAACTTGTTCAAACACTGAACCCACTTGTTCACACACTGTCCCCACTTGTTCACATACTGTCCCCACCTGTTAACACACTGAACCCACTTGTTCAAACACTGTCCCCACTTGTTCACACACTGAACTCAATTGTTAACACACTGAACCCACTTGTTCAAACACTGTCCCCACTTGTTCACACACTGAACTCACTTTTTCACACACTGAACCCACTTGCTCACACACTGTCTCCACTTGTTCACATACTGTCTCCACTTGTTCACACACTGAACTCACTTCTTCACACACTGAACCCACTTGCTCACACACTGTCTCCACTTGCTCACATACTGTCCTTGCCTGTTCAATTTGTTATTATTATATAACTTATAATATCCTCTAATCAGCTGTTAGTGTAATGTGATATGCGTTGTGGGGGCATCAGTGTCTGTGACGACACATTAAAAAAGATACCCTGTATATTTAGGAAGGGACACGTTACAACAGAATGATTATTGAAATTGAGGGCATCCCTGTTATATATAGTTTTATGTTATTTCAGAGAAATGAATGATAAAATATGAACAGGTATTGAAGTGGAACAACTTTATTTTATTATCTTCAGACGATCTCCGATGTCTTTTAACTAGAATTGGTGGTCATGAGGTGTTGACAGCGTCTGTAGACACTATCTTCATTTGCGCTGATGGAGAACTTCATACATCATGTATATATTTTTCTTACTGTTCAATAGTTCCAATGTAAGAGTTTTTTTTGTCAAAATTTAATTTGAATTTTATCACTTTATCAGAAAAATATCCATGATTAACGGTCCAATATTCTATACACATGGAAATAGCAATGTGTCCGAAATCATTTTTCTCAAGATATGTATTGAGTGAATTATCCCTTTGGTCGTTAAAGATTAAGAACACTTGAAACTATATTGCTTACAGTTACCTGGTATTAATCATTCTTTGAACAACTGCTTGCTAACGTAACTATAAAAAAATAATAATGTGTACTGTGTAAAAATTTACAAATGATCGTTACAATCCACCTTTTATCTCTATAAAAAATTACTGCAATACTCCTGAAACAGTTTGTGCTGGCAAGCTCTTGTACTATTAGAAACATGGGAAGCTCTTGTACTATCACGAAACATAACAGAAGTGTTCGTTTTGTCCTTTGCATTTGTTCTTACTGGAGTCAGATGTCTGTTGACAGCTGATGTAAAACAAAACTGTGCACTGATATTACGTTGTGTATGTTTCAGCTCAATGTGTTGATAAAGAGTGGATCTTCCACACCATAATCAGTGGAAAGGTCATCAGCCCTCTATCCAAAATATCCGATGACATAGTGAATTGCAGTGATAATGACTCGGACATTGTCGGGTGTGAAGCATTTTCACCAAGTAAAAAAATATTTGTCCAGACTTCAGGATCTCTGTCTGGAAAAAGAAAGCAAAAGCTCCAAAGTTGTGTCTACTGTCAGGTATTGAATACAAAAATGTCAAGACATCTTGCGAGTAAACATTCAAATGAATTGGAAGTTGCCAAAATATTAGCATTGCCGAAAGGATCCCAGAAACGAAGGCGAGCTTGGATTGAACTTGCAGCAAAAGGGAATTGGGTCCACAACAAAGAAGTTCGTGAAACTGGAAAGGGGTTTATTATTCCAAAATACAGGCCATCCATCAACAATGTTGAGCGAAAGTATCTTCCTTGTGAGTTCTGTAAATCCGAAATTGTTGCAAGTGATATGTGGAAGCATCACAAGACATGTGTTGTAAGGCCAGCAGGCATTCATAGCGACTCACCGATTGCAAATTCTAAATTACTATTGCCTGTTGATTGTTCTCAGGAACTAAACAGAAAAGTTCTTAGCAAAATGCGGGATGACCTCATTTCGGTTGTTGTCAGGTCTGATCCACTTATCCTCGAGTTTGGATCAAGAAAATATGAAAAAGTAGGAGATCAAGACCATATGCACCAGCACATCGGTCAAAGGATGCGTGAATTGGCAAGGATAGTGATATCTATGAAGGATACAAGTAAGAGAATGTTGACTTTGAAAGACTGCTTAATTCCAACACGATGGAAACTTCTTTTAAATGCTGTAAGATCAGAAGCTGGTTTCGATAGCGAGACCATGCAGTGGTCAAGACCTTCATTTGCTATTAAAGTAGGACATGGCATCAAAAAGTGTGCTAAAATTGTTAGAAATCAAGCTAACATAATGGAGGATGAAGAATTAAGAGAACGCGCCAACTCTATTATTGAGTTGTATGAAGATGAGTGGGAGGAGCGCATAGTGTCTCCAGCAAGAGCCTCATTAGCCTCAGTGAAGTATAACACACCGAAACTGTTGCCTCTGGTGGAAGATGTTGTCACCCTTTCTACATATCTGAAATCTGAAATTGAGGCAGCCAGGACGTCTCCCAAAAAACCTGAAATGTACACCAAGCTATGCAAAGCAGTGTTGGCACAGGTCATCCTGTTTAACAGAAAAAGGGCAGGAGAAGCCCAACGACTTAAAGTTGAGGACTTTTTGAGGGCCTCTTTAAACCCAAAAGTGGACGCTGAAGTAAAAAAGTCGCTTACCAATTTCGAACAAACATTGTGCGAGACCCACATTCGTGTAGAAACCAGAGGAAAACGTGGACGCAAGGTTGCGGTAATTTTTACTGCGGAAATGAAGAGCCACATTGAAATTTTGTTGAAATTAAGAAAGAACTTGGCCATCGAGTCTAAGTATGTGTTTGCCCCTCCCAACACACATATGCCTTACAGGGGATCAAAAACCTTACGGGAAGTATCATTGGAAGCAGGATTGAAGTATCCAGAAAGAATAACGTCAACTAACCTAAGAAAACAGTTGGGGACGATGTGTCAGCTGTTGGGCTTAACAGAAAATGAACAAGATGTTTTAGCCAAGTTCATGGGACATGACATTCGAGTACACCGTGAATTTTACAGACTTCCCCAGAGCACGATAGAAATAGCAAAAGTGACAAAAGTGCTACACTTGCTTAATGCAGGAAAAATATCCGACCTGGAGGGGAAAGACCTCAACCATATTGATCTTGATGTTGGTAAGTCACTCTTTACTAACCTTTGATGGTAAGATATTGTTAAGAGGTTTAACAAAATGGTTTAAACATTGTTATCAACAAGAATTTAAGTTACAATCCTTTTAAAATATTAAACCACATTGTTGCCAATTATGAAAATTAAATGGAAGATGGCAGAGTATATTGGTTTGCTTATTTTGGTGTTTTGTTTCTGCTTTTTTTTTGCAATTTAAACCCTTTGATGCAGGTCATACTGACATTGTTTGGCTGCAAAGCAATACGAGAGTGTGCATGAACATGCTATAAATTTGATTGGATTAATGCATAAAATATATGGCTATTATGTTTATGGAAAGCTAGTATAAGTATGTCCTTGTGCAACTCATTCATGCCAATTATCTGTTTACAGAACTAGAAGACAGTTCTGGTGATGAATCTTTAGACGAGGAAATAAGTGTGCATCTGGAGGGTAATTAAAATCCATACCTTTATTGATAAAAATAATACAGCTGAACCGAAGGTTTTTTCCTAGTAAAGTTAATATGTTGTTGCACTTCATTAGTTTTATGTATGTGTATGGCCTGGTACATCACAATAATGTTTGAATTAACAAATTTTAGATCTGACGAATACCTCTGTCGACAAAGGCGAATCTTCAAAAGATTTCATTACGTCAAGGAAACAAAGTATGTAAACCCCTTTATTATTTTTCTAGAGAATTGTGACAACAAACAGAAACCCTACTAAAAAAAATTCTGTCTGTAACCACTATAGCTATTGAAACTTGACACAATGTATTCAGTTTCACAATAGAATAGAACGATTGATACAATTTGGGTAACAGTACATGAACACATTATTTAATTAGCATTTAATTGATTACTGACCTATCAACATATTCAACTGAAACTCCACACATATCTTTGGGGTCATTATGTTACCTTATAGAGTTCATATGTATTGTGTAATGCTGGCAAACCCACTGTCCTGCGACAGCTCTTGATACAATTCTACCACCATTAACCAATTTTGTATTTCCCTATGGTTGCTTAATAAATACTTGTTTTCAATACAGAATGGGTCTCCATGCAAAATGAAGAAAATGAGGATGGTGATAGTGGTAGCGATAGCGATGCAGAATGGTGTCCACCCCGTAAGAAACAATGTAAGGAATATTTATCCTGATTTTATTTTCTATTTGTCCTCATTACAGTTTTCCATTGTTTTGTTTGGAAATTCTTCATAAACATATCTGTAAAGTTATATTGTATTTGAATTAACCTTTTATGCCGCCCTTTGCAGTTGCACTTTCCTAGGAAAAGTGTTAGTAGGTTAACTGACCTCTGTTATGTGACTGAAATACTGTTGAATATGGCATAAAATCCAGGGAGAATAAATTTGTTCAGCTGATATTATTGTTTAATTATGTAATTTGTCTTTTCTATTCCACTCGACCAAGTATTGGCGTCCAATCAGGTTAAAGGGTGTTTCTCAGGAATGACTCGAGTGATTGCATTCAAACCTAAAACTTTTAGTCTTAATTTTAAAATTAACCTAAAGGTTTGGTTACTTCAATTTGAAATGTGTCTTTATGACCTTTGACACTTGAAAATTTCAAATTTCATAAACTTGAGTGACAGAGTCAATTTTTATTTCCATTATCTAACTCGACAATGAGTATTCATACATAGTTACCCTAAACCAATTTAATATGTATTGCATAGTATGAGGTTATTGTTCAAAGATCAAGGTAACAAGTACTGAAACAAACAAGTTTAGCTCAATAACTTAAAAACGAAATTATTGAAGGATACAGTAAAGTTAGATAGCAAAGGGATAGAGATTGTGTGATGGGTCAACATCACTGTTAATCACTGGTAATTAAAAAAAAAAACTTTCCACTCAATAACTGGATATTTAAAAAAAAAGGCAATCTTACAAGCACAAGCAAATTCAAATGTGCTGTTTGACAGCTGTTGATTGGGTAATTAAAAAGGTATGAAAAAGTCAGCTGTTGCCACTGAAAGTACATTTAAAATACTAAGAACGCCTTGTCTATATATTTATTTCCCATTCAGTTCGATTGAATGGTGATGCATGTTTTAAACGATGTTTCGTTAGTATAATTTAAATATATATTGATGTTAATTTTATTGATGTTAATTTTAGGCAAAAACTTCCCAAAGAAAGGGCTAAGAACCCCGTGGAGAGAGGAGGAGAAAAATTGTGTGAAAAATGAATTACGTAAATGTTTAAATTTGGGAACATTGCCCTCCAAGTCTGAATGTGAACAAGTAATAAAGAAGAATCAATGTTTAAAGAACAGAACGTGGACAATGGTAAAAGGATTTGTTAGAACAACATTGAATAGAAGGAAATGAATGTCTGTCCATACCTCCTGTCCGATTTTTTAGCTCACCTGAGCACATAGTGCTCATGGGGAGCTTTTAGGATACCATTTTGTCCGCCGTACATCAGTGCGTCCGTGCGTTAGCTTTTTCTTCAAACGACTTCTCCTCCTTAACCCGTTGACAGATTTTAATGAATGAACTTCACAGGAATATTCCTTGGGTGACCCTCTTTCCACGTTGTTCAAATCGCTATAGTCCATTGCATATGTAGGTCACCAGAGCTTAAAAAGATTTAAAAAATGAAAACTTAAAAAAATCTTCTTTGAAACCAAAACGGTCAGGAGTTTAATATTTGGTGTGTAACATTGTCTAGTGGTCCTCTACTAAGTTTGTTCAAATCATGCACCTGGGGTCACTGGCCATGTCCCAGGGGTCACATGATTTATATAGACTTCTATAGTAAATGACTAAAAATCTTCTTCTATGAAACCGCAAGGGCCAGGGGTTTATTATTTGGTGTGTAATATCATATAGTGGTCCTCTACAAAGTGTTTTCAAATAATGCTCCTGGGGTCAAAATTGGCCCCGCCCTGGGGGTGACCTGATTTCTTTATATGTATATAGTGAAAACTTTAAAAAATCTTCTCTGAAACCGCAAGGCCAAGAGGTTTGGTTTTTGGCATGTAACATTGTATTGTGGTTCTCTACCAAGTTTGTTCAAATCATGCCTCTGGGGTCAAAACTGGCCTCGCCTAGGGGTCACAAGATTTATATAGACTTATATAGTAAACAACTTTAAAAATCTCTGAAACCACAAGGGTCAGTTTTTAATACTTGGTGTCAAACATGGTTGGTGGTCCTCTACCAAGTTTGTTCAAATCATAAAATTTGCCCCGCCCTGGGGCTATCTTATTTCACATATATGTATATAGTCAAAACTTCACAAATCTTCTTCTCTAAAAGGACAAAGCCTAGAGGTGTAATATTTGGCATGTAACATCATATGGTGGTCCTCTACCAAGTTTGTTCAAATCATACCCCTGGAGTTAAAATTTGCCCCGCCCTGGGGCTATCTTATTTCTGTTATACGTGTATAGTGAAAACTTCAAAAATCTTCTCTGAAACCGCAAGGCCCAGAGGATTGGTATTTGGCATGTAACAGCATATTGTGGGTCTCTTTCAAGTTTGTTCAAATCATGCCACTGGGGTCAAAACTGGCCCCGCCCTGGGGGTTACTTGTTTCCCTTATATGTATATACTAAAACTTGAAAAATCACTGAAACGCACAACCCATACATTTGAAATTTGGCATGTAACATCGTATGGTGGTCCTCTACCAAGTTTGTTCAAATCATTCCTCTGGGGTCAAACTGGCCCCACCCTGGGGGTAACTTGTTTTAATAATATCTATTCCGAGTATGAAAATGGTTGCGGTCAGTTGAAAACATGTCCACCAGGGGGTGCAAGTTTCCTTATATGGCTAAAGTGAAACATTGTGAACACTCTCGAATTAACATATATTTTGTCCAATCTTCATGAAACTTGCTCAGAACATTTGTTCTAATGATATCTCAGCCAAGATCGAAATTGGTTTCTGAAACATCACAAAAGTTGCTCAGAACAGTTCAGTTCCCCGAAGTCTCAGGTGAGCAACCTAGGGTCTATGGCCCTCTTATGTTAATTTAGAGTTTAGTCAGCATCCAACAGGTGAAGCTCTTCGTACAATTAGTTAGAATTTGTATAACCTAATTATTACAACTTTCTACGTATTTCGACATGCGGCATCGGGTTGTATTAGTCACTACTGTCACAAGATCTATAAATGTTTCTGCATAAAAATTTGGTCTGGAATGAAAATTGAACAGTGGTAGTCATTGTTATAAAAAAAACAACAAGTATAATACATTTACTATTAATTTTGTGATGAAAATTTGACTTTTTAAAAACAAAACTGTTAGAAGTATTAATACATGCAAGTTATTATGAAAATATTAGTACTTCACACATTTTGAAAGATGTTGTATTTGGCAAGTCTGAAAAAATTTCAATTACAATCTCAGATAATTATTAGACATCGTAATGAATCACAGAAAAGGAAAAAAGAACATTTGGAGTTTGTATAAACAGGCTCTTTAAATAGAATTGTATATTTTTTTTCACTGTTTTCATGCAATTGTTGTTTGCACTGTCATTTGTTAACCCTTCTCAGATTGCACCATGTTTCTATACTTACACACGCCAATGTTGTACATCTATTCAGGCTATAAGTATGCAATGGGCTATTAATGCCGAATAAAGACTGTTATGTAATATTATGTTTTCACTTGTATTAAAGTTGGAATATCAATAAAATCTGACATGCAATTTTGTAATTACATCACTGTTGTAAAGTAGCATCCTTCGTTTGAAGATGTTCATATGTCTAGTAACTACACTGATGCAAACGGATATAATAATGCATTTAAGAAATAAAATAAGCCCCCAGTAAATTAATTTCTACGTAAACCGTGTTAAGCGCATGCGCAGAAAAACTGATGTTGGTGTGTGCTATCCATCAAAATGTTTTGACAAAGTTTAGAATTGGTAGACAGAGTACATAAGAACAGTTTATTTTAAAATTGCACATTCCCAGTTCCTTATTTTGTTGCCACTATATTATAGTTTGGTTATTGATATTCCAACTTTAACGGGATGCTGCATTTCTTGCAATACTGTCAAAGCATTGTTTTTGTCATATCATGAAATAGTGGTATTCATTTATTTTGTTATAACTATAGTAGTTTTGGCTGGTAAGGATTTTTTGCATTGGTTGCCATGTTGTCAAAACAATGTTGTGACATAATTTATGTTGTAAAAACTTGTTCATTTGTGTGTTTGTTTAGGTACAATTCTTTTCTGATTTGTCATTTTACAGTTCCTCTTGTAACATGGCTATGAACTGTCATTCAGCAATTGTAAAATATATTAACAGCATGTCACATGATGCATAAACCAGATCTAAAGTTTCAGTCACTAATAAAATTGCTGGTTTGTATGCTGATAAGGCCGTAGTATTAGTAATATTGTGCATTTATAAATGATGGTATTTTGTAAATAATTGTGTGTACCATGTATAAATGACAGTATTTTTAACCAGGTTTTCAACGAATCCTGGTTATTAGATTGAGGTATGGCGGGTGGGCAGGCGTTGTCAAACAAGTGGTTTCCGGTGAATAACATAAGTTAACATACGGGTAAAATATGGCAGGATTGCCCTTATGAAATTAAACAAGCAATGTTTATCTACACATGTAGAATTTGGCCCTGTTGTGAAATAACCAACTTGATAGTTATAAAAGTTTTGAGAAACACAAAACGATATTTTACCTGGTTTTAAAGAAAATTGCAAATCCTGGCTCTTAGATTAGTGATGGTTGGTAGGTGGGGGGGGGGGTGGGGGATCCGGTCATTAACTTAGGTTTGTATGGACAAATCTTGATGAAACTGCAAGACTTCATGGCGACTTAGCTTGGGAAATTTGGGGCAAGTCAGTTGAAGGTCCAGGTCACTAAATGAAAACAGAAAAACTGTTCCCACTCAATATCTTGAGGTAGGATAGAGGCATTGTGTTGGAATTATTTGTGTATTTATTACTCAACTTGAGATTGCATTTGAGGCCAGTTGTGTCATCGTCAATGTTCCTTACTAACATTAGTAAAAAAGTTTCCACACAATAATGTGTTGTTGAATATTGAAACTGCACTTAAATTGTGTGTGTAGTTAGCTTACATGTTAACCTAGCTTATAATTTCGGCCATTTGGGTCAAGGTAACTTTTACTCAAATAGAACTAAATATGCATGTATCATATGTTAATTCTTGTTTCAGAAATTATGCTGGCGAAAGAGATCTGTGTTTGAATTCAAAAATAGTTCCATATAAGTCCAAAAGCAAATGTTTGTAAAATCGAATAAAACTACAGAAAATTTAGTATTGGTTTTCATGCTAAAATTGTATGATGAAGAGAATGTATTGTTTCTTTCGTTTCATGCAGTGTATGTATATATGCATGGACTATAAACAATTAAATCTGAATTAAATACAATTGTTTTGCTTTTAATTTTATTTTATGATCAGCTGATTGACATGTACAATTTATAGCGTCGCTGTCAGTGTACACCTTAAAGTTCTTCAAATGTGATGACAAAAATTATGTATTATGATTATGTCGCATTAATTATACATCATTATATATATTTTATAACAATAAATGAAATAAATAGTGTGGCTGATTCATACGCGGTATTATTATCGACGACTGGTTTAAATTTTATCAAACTATGAAATGAAACTGCTGTAAGCATTATTCTTGGGTTTGTTCTTACACAATTACCACATGTTCACAGATAGATCCGAGTACACATCATAGTAGACACAATTGCAGGGAAATCCATTAATTACATTTGTAATGGAAAACAGGTAAGGGCATTCGAAATTCGCTTACACATACTTATCACGTTGTTTATTTGTTACCACAGCAACCTATACAACGCTTAAAGTTACTATTCATTGAACGTGTAACCTCCACGTGCACACGCGTGAGTCTGTATGACTGTCAACCTATGACGTTGCCGGAAGCAATAACAATTGACTGCTATATAGGTCGCTTATTGAAGTTCATGTGCGCACCGGAATGGCTTAATCGAATGCATTAAAAATGCATCACAAAATTCAAAGACGTTGTTTCTTGCTCAAATAAATAGTGTTGCGGTGAAAATGAATATAATAATCTTTGGGGCATTTGTTTCAAGGAAATTACACGTTTTAATGTCTATAAATAATGAATTCACCTAATGCATTTGGCCCTTTAAAAATGTTTGCAGCACTGTCGTAACATCCACGTTCACAGCTGTATTATAAGAAACAACGGAGGGTTGCTGCCCGTCAAATAAGTGTGATAAAATTGACCAGTCGGCAAGTAGTATGGTCGTTTACTTTTCACACGTATTTCCGTACAATTGCGATTCATATAAATCGCATCTTTTAACGTTGAATTCAGAAGACAAAACGATCGGAATCACATCGACCGAGCACCGTAGACGAAAGGCATTGTCTTGGATTGGTAATTAATAATTCAAGTTTAAAACATTCACTATTTCAACAGCGATCGACACCAATACCATGTAGACGGCATGCGTCCGGAAAAGCGCCGACCTAGTAATACAGTAATCGCCTGCTTATCGGGCATTGTCTGTACAAGAACCAGTACTGTAAACTACTGATAAAATACAATAACCAATATTTCTGGTACATGTCAACCAATGGAACGCTTGAGCATTGAACCATGTGTTCGAAACATACAAGTTCGAAGATACAAGAATCTTTATTTCATGACGATATAAAAAGTATCTAATATGCATTTCTAATTTATATAATTATATAATAATCAACTGAACTAATTACATATTATTTCATTCAGCAAAACAATTTAGTAATATTTCTTAACTCGATGAGCTAATGCTGTTTGTTATTAAATTTATATTATATACACATATTTCAGACTAAAACATAATACCATTACCAGAGAAATTAAAATAAATTGCATGTTAAAGCATATGTTATTAATGACTCTCTTAATGCATAAAGTATGCATTATGAAATGCAAAAACGTTGTTTCTAGCTGAGGTATGCCAGGATTTAACGGGGGCACAGAGGGAGGACATATTTTCGTGCGGGGATATGTCCAACATTCCAATTTGGACGGACAAAGTCCGCGTTGTTAAATTAGCGGCATATGTCCGGGTGGGCATACGCACTGGAGGGGATATGTCCGTCTGACTAAAATTTGACGAGATGGCATATATCCGACATTCCATTGCGGGCACTTGCTGACCCCGAAGCTTATATATTATATAATAATATATAATAATTTGTAACCAAAAAGTCTTTTATTTCTGATTTAAATCTTTGACAAAACAAACATATATCCATATCGCATGATGAGCTTGCTTACTTAAAGCCGAATGCATTTCGTGTCATTACGGCATTCGTGCATTTTTATTAGTCATAAACTGCCATCTTTGTGTCAGTACATTGCATAAGCCTTCTACCTGTTTCGTCTACGCTTCAGTAAACGCATGCACTATTCCATGCCTTTATCCTCGGTGACACGTTTTTAGGTATTCCAGCGTTATTAGCACTTGTAATTTTATAGTTTCATTTTATTTTTTTTATCAGTTTTAAATGCTGTTTCAAGAAGTAGAATATTAAAAATGGGAACACTGTACTGTAATGTCATTCACCTTCTTTCTTTTAAAACACACAATAATTGTGTTGGTCATACCCATATAAGTATCTTTTAATCAAAATAGTTAATATATAATTGGGTATTTCATCGTGTGCGTCTGAGAGAGGAAAAAATGCACGCTGCTCGTTTTGTTTACCCATACGGTTTTAACGTATGAGGCAGATGTAGGAATGGAAAAGCACACTATTTATCGGATACGGAAACACACGATGCGGACAGAGAGGTTTGACTCGTCGGTCGGAAAGCAGGCAACTACGGTAGTTTATTGGGCGGCAGTGCGTCAGCCCCTCATCGTGCGTCAACATTCTGACGTCCAACGTTTGTAGCGTCGTAGTAACATGGCGGAAGCACGCACGGTGTTTCGTATGTCACGTGTCATATTGTCATGCTGCGCACAAAAAGTATCGGTGCAAAAGACTTTAAATGACACAGTTTGCGAAACACTTGCGTCGATTATGTCATTATATGTGTAATTGGTGTTTTGTTGTTTCAACACAAGTAAATCAATATACGTTAGATGGACATCAATCGCATTATTTCATAAGTTTCTCCAGACGTGCGGCAGACCAGCGGCGGTCGCAGGGTTCCCGAACTATAGCCTCGTGTTGCCCATGCAAACTCCATAAGATTTTTAAACAACGGCATGCTTTTGTTTTGAGGCTTGGTAAGTAATATTAGACGAGAATCTCGTTAGTGTGCTTGCCTAATACAAAGTGAAACTTGCCAGTAAATCTCACAACTCACAATTTATTACATTTTTTTTCACAAGGGGGGGGGGGGGTGTAGTAGTGGTGGGGGGATAGGGGGATAGTGACTTGGCCCCGCGCCCAATTCCTGTGGTCATACCTCTATCAATAGAAGGCCCTTATGTTTATGAATTTCATAAAATTAGATCTATTCTAAAAAAATATTTATATATTTATTAATTAAATTATTCTTAAATATTTGGATTAGATGCACACAAGAAAGGAAATATAATCGACGAGTTAGCGGAGCGTTTGCTCTGTCAACTCATCGAGACCATCTTCACAATGAAAAGAAAGGATTCAGCTAAAAACTAAGGAGCGCGGGTTTTAAACTGAAAGTGAAAGTTTGACTCAGGGATTGATACGTTTCATTGTTATTTATTTTATTTGACATATTGTTGTCGTTTTCCACTTTCAGAAAATGTATTGACCATAGGCTAGAGCTTGCATGGAATTTTGAAACTGAAAGCTGACGAACAAAAGTTAATATAAATCGAAATAATTGTTTTTGATGCTGTTTAAACTGAAATATGATGAATACTATTATAAAGTCAAATAATAAAATTCTCATTAATATGTTGAATTCATATTTGACTTGTTGTTGGACTTTAGACATCCTACGACTTCAGACTAATGCAGCAGTCTTCAGCCCAATAACAAGGCCAATATCATGAATATAAATTAACAAGATTTCTAATTAATAACATAAATATAATATGATTTTAATGTTTATACTATTATGTATGAATTTATTTATTCCGGACTTCTACTCGATCTAGAAGTTAACAGTCTGCTTATAGCACAAAATTCATTCAAATGTTTTAAAAATCAATGCTAATGGAGCAACAGAGATTTAAATGGTGCGACTAAGTGTACAAGACACGAATGTTACGTAAGTTTTATACACAAACCGATTCCGATCCGACATAATCATGTTATAGACATTTACTCGCATGTGCAGTTACACAAAGTACTAACGACGAAAAGTATATTAATGAGTAAGCTAAAGCTATTTTTTTTTCAAACCTTACTTCCGTACTTCGCTTTCTTTTGCTGTCGGACAGTTTAATCGGGCATCAGACATTAGAAAGCTGCTAACTGTTCGTGGATTTGCGAATTATAGACGCTTTTTTAGAGAAAATAGAAAATAGCTCAACGTTGTGTCTGTAAATGGAAAATCATCACATAATGACGAACCTTTATTTCTAAGTTTAACCAAATCTCATTGTTCATTTTTTTATGTGTAGACTCATATTTGATAAAGGGACTTCAACTCGGATATAATTGAATTCCAAGAAACGGATAATGTAGACTTTGTAACTAAACTGTTGACGTATATCATTTTGTCATTATTTGCAATTGCTATACTATTATCCGGAGTATATTTATATATTTAATAGTTTTCTATGTAGAGCCTTCTGTCTTTACACTTACACCGCTCTTGACCTCAACTAATAAAACAGATGCCTTTAATCTTCGGAGCCTTATCAGCTTTAAAAGTTAAAAATGTACCAAATTGCGTTAATTATTAAAACGATGTTCATCCTTTAATTACTTTTTTTTCGAGCATGTATACGATTGGAAAGTATGTATATTTCTCCAGCACTACGCTATGTTATGTTTGTTGTATTATATTATGTGATGAAGACGGTGTGCACGCACTTGAAAATATAATAAGCTGTTCTGTTCCATTCTATTCTTAGCAGACCAAAGATCAAATACCGTTATTTACGTATGCGTTTCAAGCGTCTATTATTAGCCATGCCACGTTCCGCGTCTTGTAAAAGATATTAATTCGCTTAATTGTTTTTTGTTTTTTGTTTTTTTTTAATCTATATATTAAAACAAACCTATAAATATGTATTAAAAAACACATTGGTCTCTGTCGCAATATAAATTCCACAAAGAATGATATAATCAGTGAATCGCATGGTAGTCCAACAATTTGCTATCGCCATCTCGAGCCCACCTGCCTGATATCGGCCGCAAAAGAGCGCTCGATACCACCTATCTGAAATATGCCGCGCCGCTCGATTCCACCTGCCTGAAATCGACAGCAACGCTCGATCCCACCTTTTTGAAATGGGCCGCAAAGTTCGATTCCACTTATCTGAAATCGGCCACAACGCTTATCCCACTTCCATGAAATAGGCCGCAACGCTCGATCCCACCTGCCTGAAAACTGCCGAAACGCTCGATCTTACATGTCTGAAATCAGTTGCAACGCTCGATCCCACCTGAATGAAATCGACAACAACACTGGATTCCAGCTGCCTGAAATCTTCCGCAACGTTCGATCCCACCTGTCTGAAATCTGCCGTAAAGCTCGATCTCACTTGTTTGAAATCGGCCTCAATGTTCGGCCCACCTGCCTGAAATCGACCATAGCATGCACCACACCTGCCTTAAATAGACCGCATCATTGACCACAACATTCAACGTTTTAACGGGAAGTTAACTTAAGGTATTATGTACTTTTTTTCAGGTCGGTACTTTTGTAAAGAGCGGCGCAGAACATAAAAATAAAATATAAAATCCCTTTTTATTTTTATTTCACTTTTCGGCAAATTTGATTCGGCGCTTCCGTTAAACAACTTATTAAAAGCTCTGGCCTAACTCTCAGAAATCAGCCGCAACGCTCGACACCGCATCAACATAACGTCTGAAAGCTACGGTTAACTACGGCAAAGAGAGGACGAAGACGCTGGGTGTGCATGGATTGTCCCGAGTGCTTTGAATAAAATAAAATTACCCAACAACAATGTATATTCGGGACGAAAACAAAATAAGGTGATCAAACCTTATCAATTATACATGTTATTTTTATAATCTTCGTTTTTTTCAGTTTCAATACGCTTCTGTTTAAAAACGTGCAGGTAGAATATGTCGCACATGGTTACCATCATAGCTTTTTAAGCATGTACATAAATGGAGCATTCTAATACATTATACGTAATCTAAAAATTTCAGATTCTATATTTTAAAATGAATATCATAAAATGTAATATATTCTTAATTAAAGGTGCGTATTGTTCTAAACTGTCATTGGGTGGGGGTCCTCAATGTGCGTGTGTGTGGCGTCCCCACTGTCCTTAGTCCTCAGTGTGAGTCGGTGTGTCCAAGTGGGTGGAGTCCTCAATGTGCGTGTGTGTGGCGTCCCCACTGTCCTTAGTCCTCAGTGCGAGTCAGTGTGTCCAAGTGGGTGGAGTCCTCAATGTGCGTGTGTGTGGCGTCCCCACTGTCCTTAGTCCTCAGTCTGCTTGGGTCCTCAGTGCGAGTCGGTGTGTCCAAAGTCCTCAATGTCATATCAAATGTCCAACTCTTTAATAAACAAAAAAATTAAAAAATAAGTATCAATTCATATTGTTTGTATCAAAAGACGCGCTCTCACCAATTTTCGTCGAAATTACTTCACGGGAATGTGGTGTACCCATTTGGAGGTCCTACGACTTGTGTCCTCACTCTGCACCGTATGCAAGTATGCGTGTGCGCGTGTGTGTGTGGTTGCACGTACGGGACACTGAGGCCGTCAATGGGTATGCACAGCAACGAGTGGGGTCTCAGTGGCAGAGTGAGGACGTCCTCACTTGTCAAAAGTATAAATACCCTTTATTCTTCATAATTTTGCATGAAACACAAAATAAAATTGAAAAAATAGGGTATCCCCATTCGTCGTTAACCTCGGGTTATTTTTTTCACCAGTGTGTCGTTTTCTTTTTTTGTCGCTTTTTTTCCTATGAAGCGACACACTTAAAATCCAATGCGCATGCGCGAACATTTTTCCGCTCAGTGACGTCATTGTCTGTTTTGTGAACAAAATGGAAGTGGAGTTATTTCTTATCGATGGTAAGTTACGATGGTCGACCTTCGGCCTGGCAACATAACTGTGTGGGGATTGGTTATGAAATCCTTTCTACGGCCATTTCCCCCTACTTCTGATTCAAGTAGGGCAGTTGTCAGTTACTGGCATAAGCATGTGCACTTAGTAATTTTTCAAGATGGCGGCATGGTATACATCGACAAACAGTAGCGATGCCAAAGCAGCGAGAGTAGTGTCCCTTGGAGGAAGCTCATGAATATTAATTAGTAGCGAAAAGCGGCCCAATGCTGGGACCATTTTATTTCGGTCTTACATTCATATAAAACGTAAATTTCTGGAACCAATCTACTTTGCATATAGTAATACGATGATGAAATACCAGGGAAACCATAAAAGAATCCACGTAAGTATTATTTTTAGATACGAAAATTCCGCAGAAAAAGTGTAAAATCCAATATTTCTTAAAAACAAGACGATTTCGCTGGATTTCAGGCTACATATTTAACAATGAACTTGGTTTTTATTAAATGCTACCTTTCTTTAGAACGAATTTAACCGGAAAGTTATTGTTTATTGGTCTTTTCCGAACCCATGTTAAACTGAACGCAATTCCAAGATGGCGGCGGTGTGTACGAATAACAATACCGTGAATACGGAAGAAATATCAATATTTGAGATATATTTGCTGTCGACACACTAGTAGGGATATATTGCATGTATTAAGATGGATCCTATATGTTAAACAAGGGCATATGCGTTGTCAATTGTTTAATTATTTGAATTATACAACCAATTACGTCGAAACAATTCGTACCCATTCGGTTCGTACATTTGTCAGTCTGGTATTTCAATTAATGTTTAAGTGGATATTTACGAGCAATCGCTATAAATTTTCCTATTGCTGAAATATACACCGTTTTACACATATCTTTAGAGTATGGTTAAGAACTAAATTGGGGCATAATAATTGTTGACTATATATCATTTTTGTATGTAAAAATCATTGCGGCAAAACAAGTCACATAAAGAACAGTTGATTTTTATAAAACTATCAATAAAATGTAATGCAAGAAACATGAACAATCATACCAACTAGTATTTAAAATTAGGCTGCACACATGGACATTATGTATTCAGCCTAATAATAAAAATTCATAGTTGGTATTACTGTTTATGTTGTTTTTGCATTACATTTATTGCACCTTTACGGATGATGTACAAAAATAGTCATAACAACACTTCTATGTGAGATAAATTAAATTTTATTTCAGTTTTGTAATCAGGAAACATGCACCTTTACAAAATTACATTTTGGCAAAGTGTATTATCTTAATAATGAAAAAAATGACAGTAGTCTTAATTTTTCATGTATTTTCCCAATTTGCGTCTTATTGTAGCCTTACGGGTGGTGTACAAAAATAGTCATAACAACACTTCGAAGTGAGATAATTATGATTTTATTTCAGTTTTGTAATCAGAAAACATGCACCATTTAAAAAATACATTTCCCCCCATAGCTGTTAGCTTTATAAACACAAATTCATAGTTGGGCTGACTTTTCATGTTTTTTTCTTGTATAACGTTTTATTGCACTTTGACGGGTGCTCTACAAAAATTGTCATAACTTCACTTCCAAGTAAGATATTGTCATGATCATTTCAGTTTTGTAATCAGAAAACATGTACCTTCTAGGAAATAGATTGGGATTCATGATCAAAACATCCCCAAAAAATCATGTAGCCATGCTACAAACAGAATAATTTAATGAAGAATACTAATAAACATAATTTCTAGTCGTAATGTTCGTAAAAAGGTTCAATGGTTAGCATACTTTTGAAAGAAATATTTTATTTGTACCTTATGGCTCCAAATATATACTTAAGGTTAAGTACCGCGAGAATACAGATGAACATGTACTGGTAAACCAGCTAACCCAGGAAAAGTGTTAGTTGGTTAACTGACCGCGGTGATATAACTGAAATACTGTGGAAAACAGTGAAAAATCCAATTAAACAAACAAAACTAAACCTGTTCACTGAAGCCAACAATGTATCAAATGTGAAACACAGTGGTTAGGTTAATTTTGAAATTTATGAATTAATTCAGTGCACATATTTCATCATATTGACATACAGGTACATCGAATTGAAATTGTCAAATACATCAAATAATACCAATAATTATAAAAGTCTATAATAGGAATACAATTTAGGCCGCCATTCAGTGTTTTCATCAAGGAAAAAATGTGAATACAAGTGAATGCAATATTGATCTGTGGGGACAAAATAGAATATTTGAGTTGTCTAGTAGAAGTCCATACATGTAATTCCTATTTTCAGATTGACATAGAATAAATGGCAGACCGCTTATGTGGAATGACGGACCTCACACGCGGAAAACAAGCAGTAAGTACTTATTTAATTTTTTTCCCAATAGCAATGGACTTGATTTTTTTATGTTTTGTAAAAAATTAGGTGGGCAGTAGATATAAATGTATTAAAATAAATGTTTTTATTTTCTGCACACTAAAATTATTAAATCGACAAAAAAACTAGCCTATAATTAAAAAAACAACAACAAACAAACAACTGAAGACAAGTCAAGGCTTGAACAAGGTATTTAAATTAAGACAAGCTAGTTATACCCCCGCAAACGAAGTTTGTAAGGGGATATATAGGAGTCACGCTGTCGGATGGTTTGTCGGTCTGTCTGCATACAATGTGATAAGTTTGTGGAGCGAAATTCGTCAACATTTCTTAAGCAATTGATTTAAAACTTGAAATATGTCGTCACCAGGCCCTGGTAGCATTCGGTTTTGACGCAAGATATATACTGGGACGAGTAATTTTCCTAAGGAAGGAGTCCTGGACTCCATGTTCTGAAATTCTAGCGAGAACTCAGATGAAAGACGTCTATTTATTTATTTTCTTGTCTTATTTAATAAATTATTGGTGTTATGATTTAAGTTACATGTTTCATTTCAGCTGTATTTAAAATCTTGAAAAAAGTAAATAGTTTTGAGTTATTGTGATTACTATACTGACTAATGACTAAAGTTAAGGTGAAATAAAAAATCGAGATCGGGACGTATGGCATGTATGATAAAAGTGTTTTCAATATTATATTTACTAAGGTTCAACTCATAGAGCTGGATAGGGAGATGAACTGAAAGTTGAAATATATATATATAAAAAATATTTATTTTTTTTTTTGCTTTGAAAGCTTCAATTGGGAATTTTAGGCGGTCATTTGGGAAAAATATATACTTTTTGAGATTGGGAATGGGGCCGAATTTCGGCCCCAAATTTGACGCTGTTGGGATACAACGTTTTTCCTCACCACTTTGGGAATGGTAACGGTACTGGTCAAATTGGGTAAATTAGCGTCGTTTTCAGCTCAATTGGGAATTTTATCTTATTCTTTAAAAGCTATCAAGAGGATGTCAAACCAATAAGTTAAATTCTGACAGGGCTTTTTTTATCCTACAGCTGTAACCTTATACAGGCTACATCCCTCAGAAATTTGCTTTAAATTCATGCAGTTTTCCCCCAAAATGAAACTTGTACCTGGAAATTTCATTCCCCTATGAGTAACATCGCGCGAAAATTATCCCCAAATTTGGTTTTCACGCGCTATTTTTCCCCCATATTTGAAGGCTAGGGCCCCTTCCCCCGAGCCTTACAAAAAAACCTGTCTGAAAACAACTTGTTCAACTTATTCTTGTACTTGAATTAAGCTCAGAAAAGCATCTTTTTACAGGAAATTGCTCGTGTTACTTGAGACTTGAATGTGTCTAAGTTTCAGTTTCGTTCCACAAGTTGCATCAGAGACACAGGTTTGCATGTTAATTTATTTTAGAATATACATCAATATTGACAATCTCCTTGTCAGGGTTTTTTCCGACTTAGGGGGAAAAGGGCCGTTCTTTTTTATGGGGAAAAAATAGTGAGAAAAACCGGATTTAGGGCAAAATATAAGCGCGTTATTGGCAGTTTGGGGGAAATATAAAAACCTATAACCGTACACACTTAAGTGTTATTGTTATGTTATTGGAGTATTTAACTGAGTTTGAATTAATATATTTAATATGTTTACCTTTCAATATCCTCCATTTTAACTATCGTTACTATTGTTGCACTCTTACGATATTTACAAACGTAGTTGTTATTAATTGTTTAATATATAGGCAATTTTGGGAGAAAATGGATCGTTTGGGGAAAATTCCAGGGTTCCCTCATGGCTTTAAAAAGTTGTCGCCACTTACTTTCGCCAAAATCGAAAAGTTGTCGCCACTTTCGCCAAATTCAAAAAGTTGTCGCCACTTACTTTCGCCAAATTCACAAAGTTGTCGCCAAATTTGCATTGTAGAAAATGAAGACATTAAAAATTCTGCTAATAACAATAATAGCATATAAACAATATAAATACGCGTTATATTATATGAACTACTACATAGTGCCTTGTACAGAACACAGTTAAATAAGTTAAGTATTTGTGTACTTCACTCTACAGTAAATCTCACCTTTGGTTTTCATATGCTTAACAATGTTCTCCTTTTTCAATACAGTGCATCCTGTAGTGAATGAATTGCTCAGTTTTGAGGATATACAGAGTTCACACAGCATAGATTTTGTGTTGGAATCATATTTGAGGAACGGGAAATCTGATTTCCAACTGTCTTTGAAATTTCTGTTAGCTGGTGAATTTAGAGTTTTATACATTTTTGAAGGAGTCTCAACATCATCTGAATCTAACGTTCGCTTTTTAACAGGCGTTATACACTCTGAACTTGCCATTTTGACGAGTGAAACAGAGAATATTATCTCATGTTTATATAGCACTAATCAAGGCAAAATGTTTAATTATTGCCTTTAAACACACCGATTATGCTAAAAACAATCCATATTTACCTTTTTGATTGTCATTGTTGTCAACCTAACAGGCTTTAATCTGCTTCCTATACTGTGACAAACACTTCACACTTCAGCGCAAAGTCGGTACATTTCACAGTTGTCTTATCTCTGAAGCAATAAAACTGACGACCAATTAAGATAACTTGTAACAACACCACCAATAATCCCAATTATCACCATAATCTGCCACTTTCCGGCAATCAGCACGCTCCATTGATTTCAGCAGTGTCGCTTACATCACGGAAATCCATTGCACAGCGACTGCCATAAAGCGGCTGTTAAACAGAGCCTCTTATGTCATTTTAAGTAAATATTACGCAGAAAAAATGTGGAATTTTGAAAAATCGCCATTTTTGAAAAGTTGTCGCCACTTACTTTCGCCAAATTCAAAAAGTTGTCGCCAAATCGACAGCGGGAACCCTGAATTCAATGACATAGGGGAAAAATACGTCAAGGAGAAAGGGCCAATATTCGGTGGGTCTCAAAGAAGGAAAGAAAAACCTGCTTGTTGATCATTAATGAAGCCTTTAAACTATATAAAATATTGCATCCTGAAGGGTTTTCCGTATTATTAGTTTTATGATTTATTGCCACTCGCAAAAACGCAGTGCAATTCAGTTGGTTCCCATTCTCAGATGCCATGTATGTAAGAAACAATGAATTGTAATTGAAACGATTCGATAACAGCGCCACCAAACGCAGTTACTTCCCCTAGCGGTGCACAGTAGCTGATTTGAATTTTGGTAGACGCATGGATAAAACAAAATTTTTAAAAAGCACATCTTCAATCATTAATGGTCCTTTATGAATATGTTTTCTCTGATTTGGGAAAGTTTTACCTTCAATTTGAGGAAAATAGCCAGAAAATAGGTTTGGGAATGGTCTAGAGGAAAAATGCTGGGATGCATAACAATATAAATCCAGGGGTCCACTCCAGTCAATATTGTTATAGCAGTGTTAACCATACTTGAGGCTTTTACAAAATATTTGATTGATTGGTTACATGTATGTCATGACAGTCTTGACGAGTGCAAACAGCCTGCGTTTTACGCCACCATGATACTCTTTACTCTTAGACTATAATTATGATAAAAAAAGATATTTTTCAGCAATGTTTTAATTAGTTTTGTTCAAATACTGTTGGTTATCAGGGCTTTTTTTGGCTGATTTTATAGCCATTATTCGGTCATATTCCCAGTGGCAAAAAGTATCTTTTTCCCCAAATCCATGCCGAAAATTCCCAATTGATCGTTTGACTTTCAGATGTTTGGAAATAGAGCTGTCAAGTGTAGAAATAAAGCGTTTTGAAGTTGTAATATCCATTTTACCGATATGTTTATATTAAAAATTTTCTTTTTTATGTAAGTTTTATCAATAATTATTCAAATGTAATAAATCAAACAATAGTACATTTTCCCAATTTAAAATAAATTGACGCTAAAATTCCCAATTAGACGGGTATAGGTCATATTCCCAAAATGGTGAGAAAAAGCCCTGGTTATGGAATCAATACAATTCATATTGTATCAAAAGATCAGTTGACAAGAAGCACAAACTGCAGGGCTGCCTTTGTGACATTTATTAAATAAGGTGAACCTATGGTCACACGACAAATGAGTTCAATGTCAGGCTTGTTTTTTTTTTTCAGCTGAAGACAAGCCTAAAGATTTCATTGAAACAAGTGAGTTGTCATCTGTACCTTTTTTTAGCTCACCTCAAGGACTGAGCCTTTGTGACCATCCCTGCCAAAACTGCATAATGTATGATTACATCCAAAAATCTAACCTACAAATTGTATCTTCATTTTCGCGGGTAACGGCAGGTGTGAATGGGGTCTTTTTGGTGTTTTTTGCACTTCTTAATTGACAGCTTTCGTTGAGCAATTTATGCCATGACCTGTTGAGTAATTTGAGACGCTTATTGGCATTTGAGACAGGCGATCGACGGATTGCGCAATAGTAAAATGGCGGCCATTTTCGGTCCGATTTGCTAGTTTCTAGTCTTGAAATCTTTTTTTCTCCTTTTTGGGGTAAAAAAATCGGTGCGCGTTATACACGGGTGCGTGTTATACTCGGTAGAATACGGTAACTTACATATATTTGCATTTGAAACTGTTTAGTTAAAGAAACATAGTGTAAGATTGATACAAATCATTCAAATAAAAGAAAGGGAACTGAGAAAAAAAATTGAAATGTAAGTTAGAAAACTTCAGCAATGACTGAACTGCCAAAACTGCATTATAGGTGGTGCTATTCTTTGTGCAGAATCAATACGCAATTCTTTCCTGAGAAGTAGTTGTTTAGAAATGCCATAATGAGCGAAATCATGTATATGAGCAATTGACATAGTGTGTTTGGTTTATTTGTTGGAATAATACTAAATATTTTGTACAAGTATGAAATTTTCACTAAACAGACACTTGTCTAATGAATTGTTTGTGCCACAATCTGAATCATTTAACACATATCAATCGGTGAATTAATCAATTTTAAACATGAATAGTTTGTTATGCCCCCACAGAGTGGGAGGCATTAAGCATTGCACTTGTCCGTCCGTTCGTACGTACGTCAGGAAGCTTGTGTTTTGAACTCCTCTTTAACTACCGGGTGGATCGCGCTCAAACTTTCAAAGTTGAATGACCTTAATGTGTAGTTGATCGTATAGAAAGGAATTCGGGCTGTACAGATTTTTGGCAGAATTATGGCCCTTTATATAGTTGCCTGAAGCTTGTGTTTTCAACTCCTCTTTAACTAATGGGTGGATCTTGCTCAAACTGTAGATGATGGTGAATAAAGGAATTGTGGCTGCGACAATTTTTGGCAGAATTATGGCTGTTTGTCTGTTTTTCCACTGTAGCCCCAAAATTTTGTGTTTTCAACTCCTCTTAAAATATTGGGTGGATCTCGCTCAAACTTTCACAGTTGAATGACCTTAATGAGTAGATGATCATAAAGAAACTGTTTTGGCTGAGACGAGTTTTGTCAGAATTATGGCCCTTTGCCTGTTTTTCCACTATAGAATATATAGTGCCAATTATTTTTTTTTAACTGCTCTTTGCATCTCGCTGAATCTTTAACAGTTGAATGACCTAAAAGCGTAGATGATCGTAAAGAATGGAAAAGTGACTGCGACCAGTTTTGGCTGAATTTCGGCCCTTTGTCTTATTGTCTACTATTGAATATACATGTATAGTGGATTTGTCTGTGTCCAAACGTGTTGTGGGGCATCAGTGTTTGTGACACATTTCTAGTTTGTATAACTTTTTAAAACAAGTACCTGATATTCAAAGAACTTGTTTGTATTTAGCGGAGACAATCTCCATCATCATGCGCCAAGTTTTGGTGCAAGGCTGGGGTGGACCAAGAGGGCCTTCAAAAAAAAATAGTTTCCAAACATATTGATATGTATGGTTTTCTTTTGAATTATAAGTAAAAATAAATAATTTTAAACTGCCACTCAAATACTTAACAGTTACGGTTACTCCAGTACCTTATGCCCCCACTTCAGAGATTTGCCCTCCCATCTGTTTTTGTGACATGTTTGGTATCTCTTATTTGACTGTGTCGTGCTTTTAAAGATGCTTGGATGTAATTTGGTGTACTTGTAAAAGGCAATTTGACAATTATGCATGACATTTTGTTTTTCACTGAAGGTCAAAGGTCATGTCTCTCAAAGAAAATGAAACAAATCTTAATATTGTAATAACTAAAAAAGTACACAAGGCTTTATCGTGAAATTTGGTATACACATTGGGCTATATGTTTACTATATGTTCGTCTGTTCATCTATCTTTTGGTTGGTCTGCAACAAATGAAAAAACTTGTGATAATGATCATGAAACTTGGTATCACGCATGAACCTAAACTTTTCCAGAGGTCAATTGTCAGATGACTTTTACTTAAAATAGAATTACGCTAAATACTGCAATAACTGTAAAAGTACATATAAAGATATAATTGTAAAAACATTGTATGAACATGGAGAGTAACGATATTGTGAGAATGTTTAAAAAATCTTGATACTGCAGGTTTTTTTCTAAGGCTCGGGGGAAGGGGCCCTAGCCTTCAAATATGGGGGGAAAAAGCGCGTGAAAACCAAATTTGGGGATAATTTTCGTGCGCTGTTACTCATAGGGGAATGAAATTTCCAGGTACAAGTTTCATTTTTGGGGAAAACTGCATGAATTTAAAGCAAATTTCTGAGGGGATGTAGCCTGTATAAGGCTACAGCTATAGAATTAAAAAAAGCCCTGTACTGATGATTTGTCAAACAAGAACAGTGCCCGATGCGCGCACATCGCGTTAGATGATTTATGCATGTTCAATGGGAATACCCCTGTCTCGATTGGACGTCAAATAGAGGCATACCCCACAATTCACTTTATGACGTCACTCACATGGTGCACCTGTATGTTTACTTCCTGAAAATGGAGAAGTTTGTGTTCATCAGCATGAAATTCTTAAACACATTAATCGTCAATATTGGCCAGAAATTTAGAGTTTTTGTTAGTACATGTACTGTACTGATCACTGACTAAAGTAAAGGTGAAATGAAAGATCATTTGGAATGTCCCGACAATTTTAATGGATTTGGACTTGAAAAATTATGGCATGTATGCTCCTTGCAATACTGTCAAAGTCTTGTATTTATGTGGTTTTCATTTCTCTTAGGTTACGGAGTTTTTACAAAAAAAACATTTGCAAAAGGAGAGTTCCTCCTTGAATACACTGGGGATCGAATTGACAAGGATGAAGCAAACCGCAGAGAAGAAAACGGAAACAATTTTTTGTTTGGCTTCATGTTTCATGGGAAAATGCTATGGTAAGTGCAAATGAAAGGGGAGTTTAAATGTTCATTATAATGAGGGCTATTCCAGGAAAAAATATGATGGCAGGAAGGAACGCCTGTTCAAAAATGGATTACCACCAACACAATTATAATTTCCGATACTGATTCCAAAGGTCAACATTACCAATCAGCCAATCAGAAAGTGTACGCAAATGAGCGAGTTGATCATGCTCTTTCATTGTCTAATTGCATATTCAGATCATGTCGAGCGGATCTGTGGTCTAGTGGAAACACTGGTACCCTAACCTACCTAAGACGTTAAACCGAGGTGCATTGTACTAGGTGCTTCACACCGGGCGCTAAAAGACTCAGGGTCATCTCTGGAATGGGGCGTCTTCTGTATCCACAGTATTCCCCTTACCCAACTAACAAGTCTTCTGGGGGCGATGGCCATATGGGAAATTCCCAGTGCACTTGATAAAAATCTAATACACACACAGATCGTGTCAAAAATCACACTTTATTGATGTTAAAATATATAACTACTAATGTGTATCAATAGAGGAGGTATGCAATATGATAACTAGTTGTTACATGATTTTTTATTTTATTTGGCTGAGGTAACATTTTAATGAAAGTTTGTGGTAGAAAAGTCCTTTTCGAAAGTGAAACTCTTAAAGTTTTTTTTTTAAATCAGCGTTCTTTTCCCTGTATTCATATTAAAAATAAGGATTTTGTTGTAAAAAACACATTTAGTTTGACTTGCTTTATGGCTTGCATACAATACTGAATAGATCTACTAGTTTTGACCAAAATATGAAAGAAATTAATTTCTTTTCTCAAGCAAAAGTTGTTAAAAGAATATGAAATAGAAAAAAAAAGTAGAATAATAAAATCTCCTATGTTATTTTTGTGAATGTATCAGGAATATGTGTCAGTAAAGTTGTCACTAAAGAACAATATGTATAAATATTTCTTTTGAACAGTAAAACACAATTATGTTTAGCACATACAAAATTGAGGCCGGTGAAATTTACAACTGGCTTGTAAATTTTTCCTCTTCGTAGGACAGTCTGGCCTGTAAATTGTGGCAGTCTTTCGCCATGTCTGTCATTTGTGTTGGCAGATTCAAATCAAGGTTTAGGTGTCTTGAGAGATATTTGCAAATTAGAAAAAAAATATATAACTAAATTACTTGATAACAGTAGTAACTTACATTATTTGGCTCCTACCATACAATAATACATACAGTTTGTTTTATAAAAAAAAAAGCCAGAAACTCTGACAAGAACAAGAAAAGTCAAGCTCACTGTTCTGTGACAGCTGTTGTTATATTAAAGTTATTTAAAATATAAGTAATATAAAAGCAACGTAATTTCTTACTGTTTAAGGGTTGATGCTTCTAGAACAACTAGAAACCACCTGGGTGGGTTGGTCAACGATGCAGCAGAAGGAACATTTAAATGCAATAGTAAAATGAAATTAATGATCTTCAATAACTATCCACGTCTTTGTTTGTTCGCTGCCCGAAACATTGCTTCTGGAGAAGAGCTACGTTACGACTATGGGGATGATACAAACAATTTACCTTGGAGGAATAAAGTAAGGACTATTTTGTATTTTGAAATATAAATGTTTCATTACAGACAATCTTTTGCTATTTTCAGATGTGTTTTATGGGTTTAATTTGTATTAGTGTTATGATTTCCACACAAAAATCCAATCAAACTCTAAAATCAATACAGAAAGCAATTAAAATGTTAAACACAAAAACAAGAAGAAAACACTCATGAATTCATATAATTTTACACTGACACCAACAAATGTCCGCTATATAAAACAAATATCTTCTCTCTGTAACGGATTGTTATTGTCTGGGCCCACATATTTTTAAGCACAGTTCATCCACTCGAGGGCTGTTTTGTATGTGTATTTACTATAAATATTTCAGCATAATCAGGAAAACGAAATAGGTAATGTTTTAGCAGTTTCATGTGTAACTGTTACATTGTGTAAATGATTAACGTTGTGTTAATAGTTAAGAAATAGAAAACCCCACTGAGGGCCCTATGGCATTATAGTGACCAGCCAGGCAGCCCAAAATTGTATCTTTTCGTCCTGAAAGTGTGTATTAATGAGTTTAACAGCACAACAACTTGACAAAAACGATTAAACTCTTTAAAGTACTCATCCAGAACATCTTCAAATGTTGAAGTCTTGTGTTTTTATAAAATGTTAATATTTCAAATTTTAGATTGTTTTAAAAATAACGGTTTAAAAGTGCCTGCAACAGTGAAATACAATAAATGCTACTGCACAGTGCAACTAAGCTAACCCAGGCGGTGACGTCATTCATGAATATTTAGCATGTGCAGTCCATATAAAAAATAGTGACAGGTCCATATACTCTTGTTGCTTCTATCGCATTTTACCGAAACCAGTTATAGAGGATAAAGAAGGACAACTTTATAATCTTTGAGAAATAGTAAAATCTACTGAGGACGCTATGGTAAAGAGCTACCGGCTAGGCAGCTTTGGTCCATGTACACTTTGTGACTGCCTGGCTGGTCACTTCAATTCCATTGGAGCTGAAATTGTTTTTTTTTTCCATATATTATAATGAACATTTGAACCAGGTGGATCATCATGTGTATAATAGTACAAATGGTTCAAGCAAGTTTCAGAATTTTTTTTGTCAAAAAACAAAATCCCGATTTGAAAATATTTAGGTACCAAAGTTCCTTGGTTGATACTGTAGCAAGTTTGTTCAAATTAGTTTGATCTGTAAAAAAAATGACATGAGATTTTTTGTTTGATATAAATGATGCTTACCTCATTGGTCCATGTACTAAAAATATTGGCCGGTTCATATAATTCTCTTCAATGCTATATGATTTTTACATACCGGTCATAAAGATAAAGAAGGTCAATGTATAACATTGTTACGTACGAGCATTAAATGTATGTTTTCGGTTCATTATCCATGTAGTGTTGACAAGAAAAAAAGTTGTATAAATCAATTCAAATGCCTTTCTATTTGTTCCTAATAGATTAAAATTTGTGATTAGGTGGGCCATGTTGGGTTAAGCTAAACTAAACAGAAAATCATTTTATTAAAAAAAGACCCTGTTTATTCTAGATGTAAAATTGTTATGCTATAATAGCGACCCTTTTGCTGTTGTTAGGGAAAACACTAGGGCTCAACACATTATTAAGACCTCTGTGAAAAAAACAAAGCGAAACAACAAATGTCTTTAAAAAATTAAAATTAATATGGAGATGTTATGCTCTAAAGTAAAGTACATGAAGACCAAAATAATTGTTTGTGTGACTTCCCAGACCCCATAATACACTTTACATGCTCTTAGCGTTACAAATAAAGTTTGCATGCTATGCCAATGAAGTAAAGTAACGTGAACACCATTTCAGTCGTACAAGACGTCTTTTACTTAATATTTCAATTGCAGGATGATGTTAAGACATTATAAAAATAGAATTTACTGGAGAAAAGGATAATAAATCAAAAATAAATACAAAAAATGTCACCACAAACCTTCTAGTTTTTATTTATGCTTAATATGTTTTATTTGACAATGTGTTTATCCTTCTCAGATGATGATGATGATGATGATGACCCTTTCGATGTCGAGAAAGAGAGGGCTACTTCCATGTTCACAAACAAGACAATAGGTACCATTAAACTATTTTAATGTGTGTGTTATCATTAATGATGGCTGTAGACTGTATTAACAAATTAGTGTTTAATTATGGTTATGTTATTTTATTCAAAAATGTGTATTTCCTTTTCAGACGATGACGAGGATGAGGATGACGGGGACAATGATGATGACGATGACGGGGACGATGATGATGACCCCCCTTTGGATTTCGAGAAAGATGGGGCAACCTCCATCGTACCAAATATGACAGCAGGTATTATTTAACTGTTATTGGTTGTTTGTTTTTAAACATTTTGCACTACACTGTATTCACAAATTCCTGTTTATTTATGCCTGAATAATTTTATTCAAAATTGTGTATTTCCTTTTCAGACGAGGATGACGATGACGGGGACAGTGATGGTGACGGGGACAATGATGATGACCCCCCTTTGGATTTCGAGAAAGATGGGGCTACCTCCATCGTACCAAACAAGACAGCAGGTATTATTTAACTGTTATCAGTTGTTTGTTTTTAAACATTTGGCACTACACTGTATTCACAAATTCCTTTCTATTTATGGTTATATAATTTTGTGCTAAATTGTGTATTTCCTTTTCAGGCGACGATGATGATGGTGACCATGATGCTGATGATGGCGATGACGGGGACATTGATTATGATGATTACGGGGACGATGATGATGATATTGACAATGATGATGGCCCCCCTTTGGATGTTGAGAAATATGGGGCTACCTCCATCATACCAAACAAGACAGCAGGTATTATTTAACTGTTATAGGTTGTTTGTTTTTAAACATTTGGCACTACACTGTATTCACAAATTCCTTTCTATTTATGGTTATATAATTTTATACAAAATTGTGTATTTCCTTTTCAGGCGACGATGATGATGGTGACCATGATGCTGATGATGGCGATGACGGGGGCATTGTTTATGATGATGAAGATGATGGGGACGATGATGATGATATTGACAATGATGATGGCCCCCCTTTGGATGTTGAGAAATATGGGGCTACCTCCATCGTACCAAACAAGACAGCAGGTATTATTTAACTGTTATACATGTAGGTTGTTTGTTCTTAAACATTTGGCACTACACTGTATTCACAAATTCCTTTCTATTTATGGTTATATAATTTTATACAAAATTGTGTATTTCCTTTTCAGGCGACGATGATGATGGTGACCATGATGCTGATGATGGCGATGACGGGGACATTGTTTATGATGATGACGATGATGGGGACGATGATGATGATATTGACAATGATGATGGCCCCCCTTTGGATGTTGAGAAATATGGGGCTACCTCCATCGTACCAAACAAGACAGCAGGTATTATTTAACTGTTATCGGTTGTTTGTTTTTAAACATTTGGCACTAGACTGTATTCACAAATGAGCTTAAAAAAACAAAAGGTCTCTGTCGGAAGGTCCCAATCATTTTGAATCCTTTGCAGGAGGTTTGTATAATTTGGTGCACATTTCTAAAAATAATATGATGTGAAGAGCACACAAAGATGTGTTATTGTCTTAAACACAACAAACCTTTTTGTGTTCAGTTATGCATATAAATTTATGCAAAAATTTGTTTTTTATAGATGATGATGATGATGATGATGATGATGCTTCGAATGTCGAAAAAGAGAGGGCTACCTCCATGTTAGCAAACAAGACAGCAGGTATTATTGAACATTTTTTTCTGGATTTAAATAAGGCTATTATGTTTTAGGCATCATTCATCATTTCATCGTTAAAATTTATTTTTCACTTGTGTGTTTTGTGATAATTCTGGGCTAAGTGTGAGTTTAGGCTATCCATAAAACTGGTTTAAACCCCAAATACTTTGCATTGACTGTTCCAAGACGGTGACCCCAGCTTTAATAAATGTTCATGTTTAATGTTTTGTTGTATGTATTTTCTTGTATCGTCGAGGCAATTGGTCACTAGCTTTAAATGAAAGACTACCAGAAGTTCCCCCCAAAAAATAATATTTTTGGAGTTTCATTTTTCCTCATAGTTAGCTATGTGGATTTTTTCTAAGGCTCAAAAAGTTTCAGAGTGCTGTTGAATATAGTTGTAGAAAATAGAAGGGTTATTTACCCTACTCCCAGTTTTAATCAAACCCCTTTTATCCATGATGTAGATATTGAATGAGAATTCATCGCTCATGGTGTTTGTCTCATTTTTGGTCAAGAAACTACTTATTAATCCACCGTCGCAAAGCGGGAGGGGTATTTTAAGAATGCCCGTTGTCCGTCCATCCGTCAGTCTGTCCCTAACATTTTTGTGTCCGCTCCATATCTCCTATACCCTTTGACAGATTTCCATGAAACTTGCCTTAAGGGCATTAAGACAATGTGCAGAAGGCATTAGTCAGTTATGCCTGCTCATGGTCAAGGTCGTACTTCAAGGTAAAAGGTTTGAGCCTCCATTTTCGTGTCCGCTACATACCGTTTGAAGGATTTTTATGAAACTTACTACAAATGTTAAGGGCATAGAACCAATGTGCATAAGGCATGATTCAGTCATGTTGGCTCAAGGTGAAGGTCATACTTCAAGGTCAAAGGTTTGAACCTCAATTGTCGTGTCGGCTCTGTTTGTCTTATTACCTTTAAAGGATTTTCATGAAACTTGGCTGAAATGTTAATTTCGTTGAGACAATGTGCAGACGGCATGAATCAGACAGCTGGCCCAATTTCAAGGTCAAGAGTTACAGCCTTTATTTTTGTGTCTTCTCCATGTTTCTATACCAATTAAAGGATTTTAATGACACTTGGCTAAAATGTGTAGGAAATTCAGACAATGTGCAGAAGGCACAAGTCAGTTATGCCAACTCAAGGTCAAGGTCATACTTTACGGTCAAAAGTTTGAATCTCCATTGTCGTGTCCGCTCAATATCTCTTATACCCTTTGAAGGGTTTTCATGAAATTTTGTTACAATGTTAAGGTCATTGAGATGATGTGCAGAAGGCATGAGTCAGTTACGCCGGCTCAAGGTCAATGTCACAGTTGAAGAACACTAATTTACCCTTCATTGCTTTCGTATATGATTCATATCTCCTATACCCATTGAAGGATTGTCATGAAAAGTTTGTCATTTATAAGATGTTCTGAAGTCATAAGTCACCACTTTAGTGTAAAAGAATGTCAGCCGGGGATGTAGTTGCCTCTTCGACTGCCTTGTTACCATGAAAGAAGTGAGTGGCCTGTACAAAATAGCTAGTTGTTTGATTAGATATTTACTCACAGCAATAATAAATGGTATCATTTTTCAGGTTATGCAGGAAAATGTGTCATCAACATACTGTTTTCAGGAATGTCAGTTAATTTGGTGAGTCTTCAGAATTTTCATTTTACTTTTACCAGTTTTTAGTCCCCTAACGGTTTCACCATTGCAGGCATTTCCACAGGGCTTTTAAGCACAGTGGCACCCCTGTGCCTGAATTTCCAAATCAGGGGTATCCCTGTGTCTGAATTTCCAAAGAAGGGTACCCCAGTGCCTGAATTTTTAATTCAGGAACACCCCTGTACCTAAATTTCCAATTATTATCTGTGTATGTGCTTTTTAGCTCACCTAAGCACAACGTGCTCATTGTGAGCTTTTAGGATCACCTTTTGTCCGTCGTGAATCGTGCGTCGTGCGTCGTCAACATTTACCTTGTTAACACTCTAGAGGCCACATTTATTGTCCGATCTTCATGAAACTTGGTCAGAACATTTGTCCCAATGATATCTCGGCCGAGTTCGAAACTGGGTCACGTGAGGTCAAAAACTAGGTCACTAGGTCAAATTAAAGAAAAAGCTTGTTAACACTCTAGAAGTCACATTTTTAGTCCATTCTTCATGAAACTTGGTTAGAACATTTGTTCTCATGATGTCTCAGCTGATTTCGAAAATGGTTCCGGTCTGTTGAAAAACATGGCCGCCAGGGGGCGGGGCAGTTTTCCTTATATGGCTATAGTGAAACCTCGTTAACACTCTATAGGCCACATTTATTGTCCAATCCTCATGAAACTTGGTCAGAACATTTGTCCCACTGAAATCTCGGCCAAGTTCGAAAATGGTTCCGGTCTGTTGAAAAACATTGCCCCCAGGGGGCGGGGCAGTTTTCCTTATATGGCTATAGTGAAACCTCGTTAACACTCTATAGGCCACATTTATTGTCTAATCTTCATGAAACTTTGTCAGAACATTTGTCCAAATGAAATCTCAGCCAAATTCGAAAATGGTTCTGGTCTGTTGAAAAACATGGCCGCCAGGGGGCGGGGCAGTTTTCCTTATATGGCTATAGTGAAACCTCGTTAACACTCTATAGGCCACATTTATTGTGCAATCTTCATGAAACTAAGTCAGAACATTTGTTCTAATAATATCTCGGCCAAGTTCGAAAATGGTTCCGGTCTGTTGAAAAACATGGCCGCCATGGGGCGGGGCAGTTTTCCTTATATGGCTATAGTGAAACCTTGTTAACACTCTATAGGCCACATTTATTGTCCAATTTTCATGAAACATGGTCAGAACATTTGTTCTAATGATATCTCGGCCAAGTCCGAAAATGGTTCCGGTCTGTTGAAAAACACGGCCGCCAGGGGGCGGGGCAGTTTTCCTTATATGGCTGTAGTGAAACCTTGTTAACACTCTATAGGCCACATTTGTTGTCCAATCTTCATGGAACTTTTTCAGAACATTTGTTCCAATGAAATCTCGGTTGAGTTCGAAACTGGGTCACGCGAGGCAAAAACTAGGTCATTAGGTGAAATAAAAAAAATTTGAAGACCCCTTTGATATATTTTAATGAAGCTTAATATGTAGATACATGTACCTAATATCAAGACCTTGCATTATGTTTGTGTTGGGTGGGGTCAAGGTCACAGTTACTAAAAGTTTTCGCTCAATAACTTGAAAACCTTTCTAGATATTTTAATGAAACTTCATACATAGATATCAGGTGAGCGACCTAGGGCCATCATGGCCCTCTTGTTTAGCTCTGGAGTAATGTAGAAATTAATATGGGACACATTCAATTAAGAAAAAGTAGAACCCATTGCCAACTGTGGGTCTATGCCCCTGTGCCTTAACAAAATCCTGGGGAAAGGCCTGCATTGGTGACAGCAAGAATGAATAAACTCTAGATTTATATTCACCAGCTTTTTAACTAATGCACATGGGTATTTTGGTGAAGTTGTGGTTGGTGACATCAGTAACCAGGCTGGCTAGCTCAGTTGGTAGAGGGCTGGACTACAAATCTGAAGATTGCAGGTTTGATCCCTGGCCTGGCCACATAACTTGTGTGGTGATTGGTCATGAAGTTCTTTCTACGGCCATTCTCCCCCTACCTCTGATTCAAGGAGGGCAGTTGTCAGTTACTTGCATAAGTATGTGCGCTTAGTACAGTTAAACCAGCTACCCCTGGAAAAGTGTGAGTTGGTTAGCTGACCACCATGATGTGACTGAAATACTGTTGAAACGGCAAAAAATTCAACAAAACAAACAAACAAACAGACAACATAAGAGTTTTGTGATAATCTGTATAATATGGAGACATCTATGTCGTATAGGCACACATCAGTTTTCACTATGAAATAATTTAAATGAAAATAAATGTTTGCAAAAATAAGTGTATATTAATATATGTGTGTGTGAAATCCTAAGCATATTATTATCAAATTGTCCTTACATGAGTATGTTCTGTCAGTGTGCTTCTTATGCTTTATACAAGTATTGAGCAATTTCTTGTATCTATTTTTAAGGGATTTTTCAAGATTTTTCGAACCTGCAAGCTTGTAACGAGCGCAGAAGAGGCTGATGTTCTCGTTCTTCCAGCATGTAAGGCAAATCACAAATACATCATATGTATAAGAAATATAATGGCTATACAGTTATCAATATATTTATAAATGTTTAATTATAACCAGTGTCATATCCAGTAGGAGTATTATCATGCCTGTTGCTCAATGACATGTAATATAGCAAACTTTCATTGCCGGTATTTAACAATTAAAGGGTATCACATTCAACATTTAAACATAATCATGTAGTGTTTTGTCGAAAAATGTTCACAAAAATCGGAAACGTTTAAGCAGAATTTTAAAGTCACTATCAATGGAATACATTTAAATATGTGATGTTCATTAAATTGATCTGTCCGCATACAATGTCACAAGTTGAATAAGCGTTGCAAGGTTACTAGTGACAAATCTATAGATTCCATTAACAAAATTTGACAGGATTAAAATAAGCTGAAATGCTTATATTTGTACCTTTTATGCATTTGCAATCATACAATCAGTGTTACCCTGGAAATGTTTCATTTAATCCTTTACAAACAAATGTTGACATTAGACAGTTTGCCTGTCACATGATGTCAACTTAGCCATTGCTGTGATCTTTGGCAGCACAACAAGATCAGTTCCTTTATTTTTGGTTTTCAGCAGGAAATGGACACACTAAACATTCAACAATGAAACTATTCCAGTGCCTTGTTGGCAGAGAGAAATCTATTGTCAGTGCAAAGTGGGTGACAGACTCTATTGCAACAGGTTGCTTGCAAGAGCTGGTAAGAGTACAATAAAAATAAACTTAATTTTACTGCCCCCCCCCCCCACTCGCCACATTATTAAGTGATTGATGAGCTATTATAGAGGTACTGTCCTGTGTATTCCATCATATATAATCATGTTATAGCTTGTGTGGAAAATAACTTACGATTTTTTGTGCAAACATGAAACAAAAGTTTTCAAGCAAGGTTATGGTTGGTTGTAAACCCGCATTTAATTAATTCATGCCCCATAACCAGTGGAAGAATGCAGATGTGATCAGACTAGAAACACAGGACTGTTTTAATTTATTCAGTCAATATTCAGGCCGGTCAAATGGTTATTATGGTTTTCTTGTTTCTTTATTATTGCACAGGATGAAAGATATGCTGTGAAGAGTGCAGTAACATATGGCGAGTGGTCTGCGTATGAGAATTATGATCCTTTCGAATTCAAATTCCTTGGAAGTGATTGGATTGAAACTAAAGAAGGTAACTAATGGAATTTCAGTTAAAGAATGTCAATTAGCTCATCATTTATACCCCACTTGTTCACACACTGTTCCCACTTGTTCACATACTGTCCTCACTTGTTCACACACTGAACCCACTTGTTCGAGCACTGTCCCCACTTGTTCACACACTGAATTCACTTGTTCACACACTGTCCCCACTTGTTCACACACTGTCCCCACTTGTTCAAAGACTGAACCAACTTGTTCAAACACTGAACCCACTTGTTCACACACTGTCCCCACTTGTTCACATACTGTCCCCACCTGTTAACACACTGAACCCACTTGTTCAAACACTGTCCCCACTTGTTCACACACTGAACTCAATTGTTAACACACTGAACCCACTTGTTCAAACACTGTCCCCACTTGTTCACACACTGAACTCACTTTTTCACACACTGAACCCACTTGCTCACACACTGTCTCCACTTGTTCACATACTGTCTCCACTTGTTCACACACTGAACTCACTTCTTCACACACTGAACCCACTTGCTCACACACTGTCTCCACTTGCTCACATACTGTCCTTGCCTGTTCAATTTGTTATTATTATATAACTTATAATATCCTCTAATCAGCTGTTAGTGTAATGTGATATGCGTTGTGGGGGCATCAGTGTCTGTGACGACACATTAAAAAAGATACCCTGTATATTTAGGAAGGGACACGTTACAACAGAATGATTATTGAAATTGAGGGCATCCCTGTTATATATAGTTTTATGTTATTTCAGAGAAATGAATGATAAAATATGAACAGGTATTGAAGTGGAACAACTTTATTTTATTATCTTCAGACGATCTCCGATGTCTTTTAACTAGAATTGGTGGTCATGAGGTGTTGACAGCGTCTGTAGACACTATCTTCATTTGCGCTGATGGAGAACTTCATACATCATGTATATATTTTTCTTACTGTTCAATAGTTCCAATGTAAGAGTTTTTTTTGTCAAAATTTAATTTGAATTTTATCACTTTATCAGAAAAATATCCATGATTAACGGTCCAATATTCTATACACATGGAAATAGCAATGTGTCCGAAATCATTTTTCTCAAGATATGTATTGAGTGAATTATCCCTTTGGTCGTTAAAGATTAAGAACACTTGAAACTATATTGCTTACAGTTACCTGGTATTAATCATTCTTTGAACAACTGCTTGCTAACGTAACTATAAAAAAATAATAATGTGTACTGTGTAAAAATTTACAAATGATCGTTACAATCCACCTTTTATCTCTATAAAAAATTACTGCAATACTCCTGAAACAGTTTGTGCTGGCAAGCTCTTGTACTATTAGAAACATGGGAAGCTCTTGTACTATCACGAAACATAACAGAAGTGTTCGTTTTGTCCTTTGCATTTGTTCTTACTGGAGTCAGATGTCTGTTGACAGCTGATGTAAAACAAAACTGTGCACTGATATTACGTTGTGTATGTTTCAGCTCAATGTGTTGATAAAGAGTGGATCTTCCACACCATAATCAGTGGAAAGGTCATCAGCCCTCTATCCAAAATATCCGATGACATAGTGAATTGCAGTGATAATGACTCGGACATTGTCGGGTGTGAAGCATTTTCACCAAGTAAAAAAATATTTGTCCAGACTTCAGGATCTCTGTCTGGAAAAAGAAAGCAAAAGCTCCAAAGTTGTGTCTACTGTCAGGTATTGAATACAAAAATGTCAAGACATCTTGCGAGTAAACATTCAAATGAATTGGAAGTTGCCAAAATATTAGCATTGCCGAAAGGATCCCAGAAACGAAGGCGAGCTTGGATTGAACTTGCAGCAAAAGGGAATTGGGTCCACAACAAAGAAGTTCGTGAAACTGGAAAGGGGTTTATTATTCCAAAATACAGGCCATCCATCAACAATGTTGAGCGAAAGTATCTTCCTTGTGAGTTCTGTAAATCCGAAATTGTTGCAAGTGATATGTGGAAGCATCACAAGACATGTGTTGTAAGGCCAGCAGGCATTCATAGCGACTCACCGATTGCAAATTCTAAATTACTATTGCCTGTTGATTGTTCTCAGGAACTAAACAGAAAAGTTCTTAGCAAAATGCGGGATGACCTCATTTCGGTTGTTGTCAGGTCTGATCCACTTATCCTCGAGTTTGGATCAAGAAAATATGAAAAAGTAGGAGATCAAGACCATATGCACCAGCACATCGGTCAAAGGATGCGTGAATTGGCAAGGATAGTGATATCTATGAAGGATACAAGTAAGAGAATGTTGACTTTGAAAGACTGCTTAATTCCAACACGATGGAAACTTCTTTTAAATGCTGT